>OZ021731.1:22171092-22523592 GCA_963978545.1 Linyphia triangularis
TCCTCAATATCCTATTTAGTACAATATCAGGATTAGATAGGACAAATTTTGAGGTTCATGTGGATTTTTTTCTTTGAAACATTGTATTTAGTGAAATACTGCCTTGCAAAAAGTTTATAAATGATTATCAAAATCATTTTTAGTTTTATTTGTTGCTTTAGTACTGTTAGATTTAAGCATTAAAATAACATTAATTTCTTTATAAAGATATTACTATGAATTTTATTCGGGCTTGGAATAATTCTTTCATTTTTTCAAATTGACGCGTTTTAAAATGGGTATTTTTCAATGTCAAAGAAAAAAAAAAAAAAACTCCTATAGTTTACTTTGCCTATAAACATAAGTCTAAAAAATTATTTTATAAATATAAGAAAAAATAATTTTAAAACATGTTTTTAAAGAATCTAATATACACTTAAAAAAGTTATATAAAAAAAAAATCTAAATCTTTTTTTTTTCCCCCACTGAGAGAAGTGCTCAGAGCTATTTTTTAACTGAAGTATTTGTTGAAAAACAATATCACGATATAAAATGTATTTTAATAATAAATGCAGATTTTACCTCTAAAGATGTTTGAAATAAAGTCATACCAAACATTGCAATTAAGAATTTTCTATTTTAAAGAAACAGATTCTTACAAAAAAAAAATTTAAACACTGAAATAACAAAGACAAAATTCGAATTTTCATTAAGCATAACAATTCATAAACAATAAATTCCACTCACCGAAAACCCCACAGTTAAATCCTCACCAAACCCCAACACCGCCGAACTAAAACTCAATTCCAGAATACAACCGAAACCAAAACTCCGTCATTCATTCGGTTTCCCAAGAGCGACGGAAAAAAATCTACCACCGACCGCTGACATCCAATATTGACGTACTTCTAACCACTGTTTTCAAGGACCGATCAATTTCTATGACAGTTCCCGTGGCACGTTTTGAAGTTTAACTCCGGAACAGAGATGAGCAGATTGGTCCTTCGGCGTTGTGACGTCATGGAAATGCTCTCAGAAGCCGGCGAATGAATGTCTCGGAGGGTTCGGGCCTTAAGGGCTTGTTTCGTTGGGGTTTTTACCTGCTAATGATGAAGTGGGTTATGCAAAAACCCAAAAAGAAATCTTCCACTGTTTTATGTTGTTGGTGAGTAAAATGAGAGGTTTTAGAAAAACGAATGCAAATCCGGAATTCAAGAATCCGCTTTCTCTTCCCCCTCCCCCCCCCCTATTTTTTTTTTTTTTTTTTTTTTTCACAGTCTGCAACTGGTTATATAATATTACTTTATTTAGTCTGCAAATGGAATTGCATTCCAGGTAGGACTTTCCACTGTGAAAATAACCTTAAAGTTTTTTCTGCAGATGATATTCGGACGTCTTAGTAAAAAAAAAATCTTTTGAATTTTTTTACCAGTACATTATAGAGGTCAGAAATATTGATCAAAGTAAATATCGATACTATCGTTGCATAGAAAAAATATCGATATATCGATACATAATTTTTTATTTTTTTTATTTGATTTTTAATTTTGCCAGAGACAAAGTTTTTCGGGGCAAATTTCTACTTTTCATTATTGCTTTTTTTGTAAGGTGACTACTTCTTCAACAGAAATGGATCTATTACAAAAAAAAAGTTATATTTTCACGTAACTGATGGTGCAGTGATTTAAAGAAAAATTTGGAAAATTTTCCATAGCTTTTAAGTGTATTTAAAAATATTGAATATTGGTGCTATTTTAACTGTCTCTCAGCCAAGTTCAAACTTTAGTTTTGAAGTTTTTGAAAAGGGAATAAAGAAAATCGAAAAAACACATGGAACTACAAAACGACCATCAAAGAACTAAAAATATTCAAAAGTATCGATATATCGGTAAGTTCTATCGATATTTTTAATATCGATAATTTTTTAGAAATATCGATAAAAATATCGTCGTATCGATTTATCGCCAACCTCTAGTACGCAAGCTTCCAGATCGTGACGGTAATCCCAACTGTAGCTGGGATTCTTTACTTTCAATTACCCATATGTATACATAAGGATAATGAAAGTATAGAATTCGGTCAACAAAAAAAAAAACTGCGATTTTTTTCATTTCCCCACGTTTTGGAACATGCTGATTTCAAAAAAGTGGTCTAGAAAAAATATCTGTCTGTGGTCATTTTAGACATTTTATTTAGGCAACATATTTTTAGACATTCTTTTTATTGATAACCAACACAATTGACTTTTAGGTCTGAACTACAATGTCACATTACAACTTGAAAGGCATAAGAAAGGCACATTTTGATGTATGCTTCACTGTTAAATCACATTTGAAATCCTCATTTACCAGATAATCAACAGACACGTCACCAAATATTCCTATTTCATTATAAACTATTGATGTGTTAAGAAGACTCATTCATAATTATTTTTGTTTTGCTGTTAGGGTTTTATCCTTCTTATATTTATTGCAGAAATATAGTTAAAACAATTGTTTGAAGAACAATTTATAAATATAAATTTAACTTTTTATGAAAAGATAAATAGTGGAACTTCTACGGTATACTACAAGAAACGATTTTCATTAATTTTTTATTTAACTTTTAAATAAATAAATAAATAAACAAACAAACAAACAAACAAACAAATAAATAAATAAATAAATAAATAAATAAATAAATAAATAAATAAATAAATAAATAAATAAATAAATAAATAAATAAATAAATAAATAAATAAATAAATAAATAAATAAATAAATAAATAAATAAATAAATAAATAAATAAATAAATAAATAAATAAATAAATAAATAAATAAACAAACAAACAAATAAACAAATAAATAAACAAACAAACAAATAAACAAATGAATAAACAAACAAGTAAACAAATAAATAAATAAACAAACAAATAAATAAATACAAAAAAAAGACGGATTTTTGGTATCCATTCAGTTTAGTGACATTCAATGAAATTTCATAATTTCGCATATTCTTATGGTTTTCATTAACAATCTTGAAGATTTTCTTAATGAGTTGTGTCTAAAAAATATTAATTTAAGTTGGACTATCCATTTTTCATAAGTAGGAATATGTTTTTTTTTTTAATGTTTAGAATTGAATTAATCCCAAAAATAATTAAATTAATAAATGTAAAGAAATTATGTTCAGTTTTAGTAAATCGGACAATGTTTATGTAACACATTAAACATTTTTGCAGCAGTTTTTCATTTCACATTTTGTGTTAAATGAAAAAAATATCTATATAATTTTCAATAATATTTAGCTAGTTTTTTGGAATGAATTCAGATGTGATATAATAAGAATTTGAACGACAAATTATTAATCTATAGCATAGATATGGCATAAATATTTGAGCTGATAATAAATTAATGGTGGTCCAAAATTATTGAGACCATTTCATGTTTGAAGAAAAAAAGTACTACATGAAGCACTTGTTTATTATTTTCTTAGAAAGACAATTTAAAAGAGTTTTTCACAACAAAATTCTAAGAACACAATAAACATATACGTATCTCATTTTTTTTTTTTCTTCTCTTTTTTTTTTTTTTTCTTTCCTTCCCCTTTTTTTTTCTTCTTTTTTTTTCTTTTTTCTTTTCTTTATTCTCCCCATACATGAAATGCGCTTAATAATTTTGGACTCCCCTGCACTTTAATGTTCTTTCTTAATGTATTTATTATTTTTATTACATGTAATATTTTACTTGAGATCTGATGGAGCAATTTGAAACGCTTTTTTAATAGGTATCTGAACTAATCCAGATTATCGGTACAGAATTTATTGCAGATGCTTTGTGTGTTAAGGTGGTGAAATTGAGAATAGGAGGTGAAAGGGGTTGTAATCATATCTTGAGTATTAAACCAATGTGAACCGGACTGTACCGGACAAAAGCCTTGCCACATCTATTTGACCTTGTAGCTTATATTTAAATATAAGATTATTGTAATTTTGATAATGCAAATTTATTGTTTATTACTAAGATTGCATATTTTGAAGATATAAGAAGACTAATAAAATTACCTAAAATACGCAACAACAAAAGCACAATTTGCTGCTATTTACGCCAATATTCATATTTTCTCAGTTGCATTACTTAGACTAGACGAAATAAAATAACCAAGTAGATACTTCTTCATATTTATTTTCAATTTGGGTTAATTTTTATCCTAGAATTTACAAAGTGTATCGCAGTAATTTCTATCTCAGCACATGCAAGCAGATTTCTTACAAGAATCCGGGTTAGTTAAACAGCAATAGTCAAAACACTCAAAAACTGTTTTCTATTAGTGTTAAGGCAACATGTTTACTATGTCAATGGTGAAGTTAAAAAACAACAAATAGTTTATCCTGTTGGGTTATCCTACTCTCATGCCATCTGTCACAATCAATTTGTAGATCTAAATGTTTACAAAGAACTAAACAAATTATAATTTTTAATTAAATGATAACATAGAGGTCCATAACTTGTGTATCTAGCAAAAAAAAACCACTGCTGTTGAAAGGCCTTCTAAACAAAAGTATTAAACCATAAAACAGAAAAAGCAGTTATGTATACTTTTCTTCAAGAAATCCGTTTGGGTTCATCGGAGCTGTAGACGAGGTGCTCTTTTAATAAAACTCTTACTTTTAATTGCTTGGTCCCCGACATTTTTAGTGTATTTATTTATTTATTTATTTATTTATTTATTTATTTATTTATTTATTTATTTATTTATTTATTTATTTATTTATTTATTTATTTATTTATTTATTTATTTATTTATTTATTTATTTATTTATTTATTTATTTATTTATTTATTTATTTATTTATTTATTTATTTATTTATTTATTTATTTATTTATTTATTTATTTATTTATTATTCGAAAACCTTAATGGTAGGTCCTTGTGACATCACCAACCCTCACACGAAATTTAAACATCATAGGTCAATTTGTTCGGGAGCTATGCTGACCACGTACACACAGAAAATTAAGTTTAAAATTATGGTATATATATAAAATGTAATAAAATTTTTAAAATTAAATATATCACAGAAAATCATGCAAAAATAGTGATTAGTTAAGGTAATAGAGCCGACTACAATTTAGAACATTTCCATCCATTCTTGAAATAATTATTTAATCCAACGATAATTGCAATTCGTTTAAGGATAAAAAAATTTGCTGAGAGAGGACAAAAAATGCTAAAACTCGTTTCAAACGTGATTTACATTTTTAGTTGTCAATTTCGTAAAAATAAATTAATGACGTCAGAAAAAATTGGAACTTCAAAAATTAAAATGCAAAAATGGAAATAATTTTTTGCATTTTTGGAGTTTATTTTGGAGTGCATTTAATGGGGTTCTTCTACAGACTTCCCTATTGGATAGAGCTATCCATACATTAAAAACTTGGTCTATGGAATCAAAATTGCCTAAGAAAAAAAAAATCAAATCTCTTAATTGTCTAATTGGTAAACTATAGATGCGCCAAAAATTCATATTAGTATATGGCACAAGTAAGAAGTCATGATACTTCAATTTTTAAACTATTTTAGAGTTAAATTTTATTTGCATTTTTGCACGGAATTATGTTATTTAATTCTATTGAAAGTAGTTGAACGTTAACTTGGCACTATATATATATTTTTACTTTTGAATTAAATCTGTTGTTGAACAGTCCATTTGAAGTACTTGCGATTTTTTAGGATCGCTCAATTTATTATTTCCTCAATTAAGTGTAATTTCTATTTTCTTTTATTTAGTGTAATGTATTTGAAGTTTCTTTGGCTGAACTCGCACTCAAGCGCTTTTTTATAACAACACTTTTTAATACCAACAAGTTTGTATAGTTCATACAGTTATTTCTCACTTTAATGTTATATCATACCCTCCGTCCCGCAACTTTTACTATTATTTAAATATCTTAATTAAAAATATAATAAAATTCGGCGTATTTGCGTTTATATCTCATAAAACATTAAATATTATCACACATTAAATGTTATCGCATAGCTTACCCTAAACATAAAGCAATATATATACATTTTTAATTCGTGGTCAGACAATAGTTAAATTCTATTTTTCCCTTTTCAAGAGACAATTATTAGATTTCGATTTTATTATATTAGGTTTTGTAGAATAATTATATAACAATTCTACAAAGTTAAACTTTTACATAAACCACCTAGCTAACAAGAATGAAATAAGCTATTGTAAATAATATAAAATAACATATGATAGTCACTAGGATATATATATAGCCTAGCCAGAGGAAATCACAAACTTACTATTTCAAACTCATAACACACGTGTTATTTGCATCTTTACCTTTCGTAATTTATCACTAAAAATTCCTCAACATCTTTACAGCTAAGAATTCCTTTAAAAAAGTTTGAGATTTTCGGAACTCACGATTTCCAAAACATCTTCAAGATTCATGATTCGCAAAACATCTTTATAACTCACGATTCCCCAAAATGCATCTGCAACTTCACAGTTACAAAGTTCGTTTTTATTTTTAAATCCTTTATATTAACTTCGATTGTGTGTGTGTGTTAGAGGTCGGCAATATATCGATACGACGATATTTTCATCGATATTTTTCAAAAAATATCGATAGGAAAAATATTGATAAAAGTCACCGATATATCGATATTTTTCAAAAAATATCGATTAGAAAAATATTGATAAAAGTCACCGATATATCGATATTTTCAATTTTTATTTTTTTAATGTTATATATATATCCGATCATTGAATAAACTCTTTCCTTTTGCGAAATTTATTTTAATAAAAAAAATAATATAAAAATTGGCAATGCATATAAAGGATTTATATTAAAAACTTTGTTTTTATCGGTTATATTATTCTCTTTGGAATGAAATATTAGCAGAAAGAGAGATTAGAAAGTGTTGATATATAAAATTTCATGAAAGCAACATTATGTTTTATAAAATAAAAAATATATGTTCAACAATGAGTTGAATATTTTAATATCGATTCATTATTAGGCATCTCTAAATTGTCATTTCAAATTGTAATGTTCAAAAAGAAATGACAAATTTTTCAACATATTTTGAACTGTACCAAAAGTTTGAACTAATAAACATTTCTTATTATTTTTTGTCATTTTATTAAATTAATATTTTCTTTAAAATTAGTTGTTTCATGTTCAAGTAGTAGATATTATTCTTCAAAAATAAGCAAAATCTTTTATTGAGCAATATATTTTACTTGAACTAAAAATGTCAAGGAAAAAAAATAATTAAAGCAGGTTTTAGCAGTTAATTTCCTACAGTTAAAATTATATTCCATAAAGTATTTTTGCTAAATGAAAAAGTAATGCTAAATGAATCCAAAGTCGACTCAATTTACTGCCATTAAATTAAAAATAGACAGCCATTTTCTTTTGCATATATCTATTATATTTATGTATTTATACTAACTTTTTAATAAAGAGAATAATTTTAGATATCCATTTGAAAATACGTACACTTATCGATTATCAAATGCTTTCTTTTTTTGAAAAAAAAAAAAAAAAAAAATCCGATTGAAAAATTAATTTATGACGTTTTTCTATACATACTTGTATTGACTACTTTTATAGATAAGATTCACAAAACACTTTTAAACATAAAAGTGTCCTTCATTAAACAGTTTTGAAATGCATTATATTGTTAACTAGTTAATATTACCTGGAGCTGTCCGAACGACGATAGAGTATAATTTACCGATGATAACATGTTATTAATTATCATATTACATAATTAATTACGATACTACTTTTCCAACTACAAATTTCTCCTTTCCTCTTAAAATTTACTTCCGAAGCATAATCACCAACGTCGATAACCACTTTCTTTCACTTAGACAGCCGAAAGTAAGGCCGTAGCTAGACTGTCATTTTAGAGAGAGGGGTGGGGGGGGAGGGGTTGAACAAATAATTTCTCCATCTACACAAAAAGGGAAAAAGTCGTAAAACGTGTAACCAGTCAATTCCTACTGTTTTTTTTATGAAGAAGTTCGAAATTATATGTCTAAGTAGTTTCAAGTATAGTAGTTTAATATGTAAAATATAATTTAAAATATTTCCCGTATGTGTATGGGGGGGGGGGGATGAACCCTTTATCACCCTCCAATAGATTGGATACGACCCTGGATCCATTTCTTTCCTTATTTTTCTTCTTTCTCTTCTTGCATCTCCGAACTCAACGTCGAACGTTTTTTTTTCTCTCCTACTCTTAAGTGGTTATTTCTCATCCTCCAAAAGATTAAAGTTATAAAATCGTGAGAATATGGCACAAAATGACCTAGGATGATTATGCTACACAACAATGAACTTCAAAGAGAATTACGTATTGTGTGACGTAATACGAATCTCAAAGTAATCGAAATTTGCATTTAAATCATTTCGTTGTTTTTTATAATTTTTTAGCTAGAAGAATCAGACGTTCCTCCTTAAAAAATGCCCTCTTTAAAATTCCAGTTTATAAGTGAAAAATTGATAAATGTGTAAAAACATAAAATATTTCTGACTCACGAAGCCTTAGTTAGGATCACACTTAAATAAGAAAGTCTTCATCATAATCTAGAATTGAGGACTAGAAATGGAGAACGACCCAAGTCCAAAAAAGAAAATTTTTCAGGAGATCCAAAAAATAAAAAACACTGGCATTGGTACTTAAGGCTATGACTAACAACCAGATTGAATTTGAACTATTGCTACTGGAGTTCGCACTGAGGGCGTTCTCCACTTTGTTTAGCTTAGTCTTGGGGACATTAATCCGTAAAAAAGAGATTTTCAATTTTCGGTACTTAGGTCATTTCCCATTTCTAGTCCTCAATTTAATCTACATACAAGGAAAGTTACGTTGTTCAAAACTGGGGCTGTGGGAACCATGTAATACTAGCTAGTATTATGTAAATGGTTGTTATAATTAAAGCTAAAATTTCAAAAAACTGTTTTTTATTTAATAAAAAAAAAAATGCTTGTCAGGACGACCTGAAATTTAACCTGTGTATGTTCAAAGAAGGTGAAAACAGAATGACATAAGAAGAAAAGAAAAAAAAAACTATTTCGAACAATATTTTTTTAGACAGATTTTTCTTGTACATTCAGGTCAAATTTTAGGTCATTCTGACGAGTGTTTCTTTTTCTGTAGCTTTTTGAAAGTTGAAATTAAAATTCAACTTAAAAAAAAGCAGCATTATTTCAAAAGCATGGGATTTTTTCTCGTGCCAAATCATAGCTTTGATAAAGCAATGATATGGCACAAGAAAAAAATATATTTCGAAATAATTTTGTTATGCCATACCGTTTTCCCTTCTTCGAGTATTTACAGGTCAAATTTCATGTAATTCTGATCAATAGTTTCTTTTACAGATTTTTAGAAGTTGGAATTTTATAAAGACCATGTACTTTATCTCCTTTAGTAGGATAGAAATGGTATTATTAGAACCCGATTTGAATCAAACATTTTAATTCTCGTACCCACTTTTGAAAGCATATCCTCCCAAATTGCTAAAATGTTTATTCAATTCAATTAGTGTTTGTCCATGGAATTAACAGTTATTTTATAAAGCTACCTATGTTATGATTTTAATAATCCACAAATGCAGAACTATGTAATAATTTTTATTCATTTCAATAAGTGTTTGCCCATTTAATCAACAGTTCTTCCATAAAATTACTTGTGTTATGATTTTAACAGACCACAAATACAGAACTGCGTAATATATTTATATATATTTTAATTTCAGTAAGTATTTGTTCATGGAATTCACTCACTGGAAATTGGTTTTCGTGGATTGGTGCGTTTCATGCATATAGCCATTTTTTTTTTTTTTTTTTTAATTTAAAATATGAAACAATTGAATCAGCTAATTTTCTACTTAAAAAAAAAAAAAAAAAAGCTTTGTGGAAATTGGCATTTGACGCTGATGAAAAACGTATTTGTTTAAAGTTGTTGCTTTTGAGATTAAATACCCTAAGAACATCTACTTTTTTTATATTTATAACATATTTTATTTATCTTAATCACTGATATAATAGCTGATCGCTAATAATAATAAATCGCTATAAAAATAACTAAGTTTGTTTTTTTCTTTAAAAATATATATATATATATATATATATATATATATATATATATATATATATATATATATATATATATATATATATATCAGTGATTCTCAACCACTGTGCCGCGGCACTTTTGTGTGCCGCAAATTTTAGAAATGTATAAATTATAATGCTTTTTTTTTATTACGAGTATAAAGTTTAAATTAAAGAAAAGTACTTATATATATATGAATATTGTAACGAAGATTTTTCACTTTCACCGCTTTGTTACATATTTCTCTGTGTCTCGTTTTCGACCTATTTTTAATAATAGATATAAAAAAATTTGATTGGGTTCGTAATCCATTTGTGATAACGAATACTTCTGTATTTGAATTAACTTTGGATGAAGAGGAAGTACTAATTTCGCTTTCTAATAATCGAGATTTAATTTTAAAATATTCAGAAAAATCAATTAATTCATTTTGGATTAACATTAGAAGCGATTATCCCATGATAGCCAAAAAAGATTTTAAAATATTATTACAATTTTCTACATCTTATTTGTGTGAATTCGGATTTTCAGTATTAACCAACAAAAAAACGAAAAAAAAAAGATCGAGACTGGATTGAGACTGTTAAATGTAGAAGACGATATGAGAGTAGCATTGTCATTTTTACGACCAAATATAAATGAAATTATCAAAAAACATCAAGCTCAAATTTCTCATTAAAGGTATTCTTATTATTCATTTGTAATTAATCCCTTAATAAACGTACTGTTGTTTTTGTAGTACATATTATATTATTTTATTTTACATTCCGAATTATTATCATAAACTATTTTACACAGTGTATTATAGGTAAGTAAACAACTTTTAAACTTATCTTTTTCTTTGTGTGCCACCAAATTTTAAAATCGTTAAATGTGTGCCGCGACAAAAAAAAAAAGTGGCGCGAAAAAAAAAAAAAAAAGGTGCCGCGACAATATATATATATATATATATATATATATATATATATATATATAACTTTATATATATATATATATATATATATATATATATATATATATATATATATATATATATAACTTTATATATATATATATATATATATATATATATATATATATATATATATATATATATATATATATATATATATATATATATATATATATATATATATATATATATATATATATATATATATATATATATATATATATATATATATATATTTCGATCCACCCTAATATATATTAGGGTGGATCGAAATTTTTTTTTTTTTTTTCAGAATTTTAAATCCGATCTATGGGGAAAAGATGTTCTATGGTATATAGATACATGGAAAAATAATTAAAAATATTAAATTTTAAGTTCAATACTGCCACAAGGAGGATGAAGTTTAGGTATTTGAGCTTTTTTATAGCAAAAAGTCAAAGTCAATTGAATTTTTTTTTTTTTAAGAATTTCAAAACCTACCTGAACGGAAAGAATGTTCTGAGGTACATTAATTAAGGGAAAAATAAAATAAAAATAATACATTTTATGTTAAGCTCTTTGCAAGGGGGGGGGGGGTGAAGTTTTAGTATTTAAGCTTTATGATGGTAAAATGTTAAAGTGATTTTTGTTTAAGTGAACAAACAAATGTCACATAATAAAATTGTAATTTAATTTACAAGAACAGCGCTCACCGATTAGGCGTCGAATTCCGTAAGCCGCTGACAACTGCACTATAGGGTTGAAGAGCTGATTCAACGATGATATGGGAGGGAGGGAGTTGGATCCAAAAAGGTTGAAATGTATATTGTACTACTAATTATTCAGTAATCATCACTTTTTTAGGATTTATATTGTAAAAAACAGTTATTTTATTTACACTAAAAACAGTTTTTAGTGTAAATCATTTAACGAAAATTAGGACTTTTTGCATTTTTTTCGAAAATTCAACCCCTTTGTGGCAGTGTAAAATTTTAAAATTAATTTTTTTAATTATATTTCCCCTAATTTCTATATCATAGAACATCTTTTCCCCATAGGTAGGTTTTGATTAATAATAATTTTTTTTTCTCCATAGAAGAACGATCCACCCTAATATATATATATATATATATATATATATATATATATATATATATATATATATATATATATATATATATTTTTTTTTCCCCTCTAGAAACACTTAAACTCTTCAATAAATAATCTATTATTTAACTTCAAATATTATATCATTTATTAAACACATTGTAAAAGTATGACAAAGGTTTCGACAAAAAGGAACTTGTTATTTGAGTTCTTGCTTATAAAAAGGATCATTAACACAATTGTTCGCTCCACTGCCCCCTTACACAAATTATTGGTTTCTGTAACTTTTATTTTCAACCAGCTAATTTACTTTTAGTATTAACAGAAGTTGGTCTATAAAAGAATTGCATAATGCAAATCTGGATTATCTCAGTTACGTTTTAAAGACGTTAAAAATAGTCTAATTCAGTGTATGATTGACCTAATAAATAATAGACCTTGAGATTGCCTGTAAGAGTTTTAACATAGAAAAAAATATATATTTAAACTAAGAGTTATTTTATTCTAATGCTTTAATAGAGATATAATGCCTAACTTATAGAATATAATGATACATAAATTATCTAACTTGTATAGAATGAATACAGCCGTGGATGATGTCAAATAAATGTTTAGAATTATCCTTAAAAGAGAAAAGAAAATGTGTTGATAAAATACTATTTCTTACCTTTTTATCATCCGAACGCTCGAGCAAAAGCAAGAGAAATTAAAATTTATAAACCAATAAAACAAACTGTCTAAAATTTAAATACGAATTTAAAAATAAAACAACAACTTCAATCGCATGTGCAGTGTAATATTTAACAATATTTAATTCACTTGTAGGAAAAAATTCCAACTAAAATTCAAATTATTTTATTATTAAAAATAATAATTACTATTAACATATTTACAATTAAAGTAACTAGAATGTAAAAAATGTTAAGGACCAACTTTGGGGACCAATCCACAAATGTAGTTTATTTGAGATTTAAACATTTTTTTAGAACATCAGCCAAATTTCAAGCTATTACAGTAGTAATTTATTTTTTGTAGTGGTATCAAATAAACAAACGGTTAACCCTATATTAAATTACTCATCTTCTTCTTATTACTTTTAATTACCATATGTTAACAAAGGGTAATAAAAGTATTGTTTTTGAAAAAAAAAAAAATTAGATTTTTTTGACATTTCTCCACGTTTTGGAACATCCTGATTTCAAAATAGTGGTCTGGAAAAAATGTGTGCACGTGGTCAGCATAACACCCGAACGAATTTACCTATAATGTTCAAATTTGGTGTGCGGGTTAGTGAGGACCATGGGACTTACCATTAAGGTTTTCGTCAAAACTGAGCATGAGCATAGTTGAAATCATGAAAAAATCATGTTTATCACCAATTGCTAAAGAAACGACTCTAATGACTTGGATTAAAATGAAATGCGTTGAAAAACGAATGTTTTAACACATAATTCTCTTCCCTCGAGCATCGCCTATCAACGACTGATTTTCCTCTGTTTCATGTACACGCAAAAATTTAATGTTTATCGAATAACATCGCCATTTCAACGTTCTGGTGGCTTTTTTTTCCCACTCTTGTAAAAAAGTATTGCAATGAAAATATGAAAACTGTATGTAACACAATTCCATATCAAATTTGAAAGCATTGACCAGTAATATAGAGTAATTGAAAGTTGTGCAATGCACTACACTCCTAGTTTTTCATTGATTAAATGTGATGATATAAAGCCTATGTCACTTAGGAAACCCCTGGTAATGCATACACAATTACAAATATGGTATAGTGGCCGCTGGTGGTCTAAAATGTTAGTGCAGCCGGAAACATGCGACTTTCCCGTCCCCCAACCACACACATACTTTCCACAATCATGTAAAATCACACTTGACACTTTTTGCACACTTGATCATTTTAAAAATCGGATTTTTTTTTTTTTTTTTGCACTTAAAAGTATATAATTAGTAATAATGTTTAAAGGAAAAAAATTCAGTTTTACTCAAAAAATAATTAACTAATTAACATTTAACTCGTTATAATTAGCATATTTTTGAGCAGTGATTATTCTACTTTAAGAGGCCAAGGAAACAAATTATGGTTGGAAATAGTTCGTAATACCATTCTTAATGTTATGAATCTCCATCTAGTTTCTAGAATATTTAGTTTTTTTAATAGAACTTTTTTAATATTGAAAGTAGAAAAAAATCAAAGTTTTCCTAAAAACTTTTGCATTTAAAAATCTAGCAAAATTCATTTCTTTTCCTATAAATTTGGCTGAGGCTCAAAACATCTAGTAGTTAATGCAAATTTGAATTCTCAAATCATTTTTCAAAAAGATTATATCAAACTTCAGTTATCATTGGTTAAATGAAGTTTCACGTGCCAAAAACAAACACACTTTTTTAGATAATGAGTTTAAAATATTAAAATTTATTTTTAAAAAATAACTCTTTTTAATAAAATAACTCTCTAGCCTTCAGATGGTACCATTATCTTGCAAAAATTCCGTCAAGAGATTATTTTAAAGCAGAAATTCTCATGTGCAGCCGAAGTTGGAAAATCGCTGATCCGTAAGGAAGGCTCTATTGAATTCCAATGGTTACCATGGCAACGTCGCAGCCGAAATGCGTTTCAGGAACACATGGCTGCCGTTTGGAGGAAAATCACGTTGATGGGAACGTTTATTTTTTCCCTCATGAATTGAGCATTGAGGTAAGAAGTTTGCTGTTTATCGGATTTTTTTACATATTTATTAGAAATTGGATCTTTGTTTTAGAAAATTGTAAAATATATAATTTTAATTTTGAATTAATAAATTTAGATGCAGCCCTTCTGCACTGGCACTAGCCGCCTCTGATATGGTATTCATTCAAGTTGTTCTTAAGTGAAAGCAAATTAATGTTTCTCTCTTCGTTCGCGTTTTACGTTTAATTAATGGTTTTATGATTTTTTTTTTTTCGTGATGTTGCGTGGACGGGTTCGAAAGATTTGAAGCCAAAGCAGATCAAAACTTGCAGAAATTTATTCCAAAATAACTAACTCTTCACAGTTCTCTTCAGCTCCAGAACTTCTCGTTCTAGTAGACACAATACAGCTCTTTTCACCTCAATAGAGCTCAAAACAGCAGTTAAAAACTTGACAACAACTGCTAAATCGCCTCAAAAGACAATGCAATTCGCTCAGTATCTCCAGTCAACTAATTCAGTGACTCAAAATTCAAGAACTGACTAACCCTACTCACGACCGTCCTTATATAGGAGTGGTGAATCTTCACGAACCTTCCAGAGAGAGAAATATGGAGAACTTTCCAGATCGTAGTCGAAAAGTCCTATACATGTAACTGGGGACCGAAAATGTCGCAAATGGTCGCCAAGTTTGGCGATATTTGGCGATTTCTCGCCAAATTTGGCGACAAAAATTAGTCGCCAAAACCGTCGCCAACTTGGCTCTATCTAGCCAATTTGGCGAGATTCCCATTACCATAATGTTAAATGCCCTGCCCCTTGAAACTCGCTTCCCAGAGTTACCTCTGTAAAACCCGTTATCAAGCGATAACACACATATTGCTAGGAAACCAACTTAACGACGAACTATTGTACTGCCTTATGCGAAATGTACAGAAATTTATCTATTTACAAAATTAACACTACGAAATATTTACAAATATACAAAAATTCGCAACAGTGAATTTTGTTACTATACGATGCATCTGTTATTTAAAAGTGACCAAACTCATCGATTTGACCTTAGTTGTCATTCTCGTTTTAAATAAAAGAGACCTTGAAAGTGAACAAAGCATAGTAATTTCGATTACATCAAATTTATCTCAAATATGTTGATAAACTTAAGTTATCTCTCCTGATGGAAGCCCAGCGGAGTTACCGAAATTCCGATTGTAAGGATTCCCCAAAGAAATGTCCGTTAATCCTCATTACATAACCTGAAACATGTTCACTTTCTTCATAAGAGAATGATCTAAATACGTCATATTATACAACAAAATAAAATTTATCCTTCAACATTACAGAATTTATAGAAAATGTCATTGGCTTTAGATAAAATAACCCACTTTTGAAACCTGCCCTTGAAAAGACTCAAGGACTACATCAGTACGAGCTAAAAATCATAAAAGGAGCATTAATATTATTTTCTTCTTTCATTTCCAACACATTTATTTTCTACTTACACAAAAAAAATACCTAATGAAAAGCTGAACTAAGAAAAACGAATTCACCTTTGAAAACTAAGTTGGAAAGGGGGAAAAAATTGATTTATTCAAGTACGCAATATTCTCTAGAGGTCGGCGATATACCGATACGACGATATTTTTATCGATATATTTTAAAAATATCGATAGTAAAAATATCGATACAAGTCACCAATATATCGATATTTTCAAACATTTTTAGTTTTTTGATGATCGTTTTGTAGTTCCATGCGTTTTTTTCGATTTTCTTTATTTCCTTTTCAAAAACTTGACAACTAAAGTTTGGAGTTGGCCGAGAAATAGTTAAAATGGCACCCTAACACAAAAAGAAAACATAATGTAATGGAAAGATGAGATCATTTATTAGTAGTCATTAACATAGCGCCGTTTCTGTTGCCAACGTGTGCCTGGAATTTGCATATAATTTTGAATATCAAAAACATCTTTATCAGCAAAACATGCGGTAAACTACTTTTCAAAATTTCTTCTTTAAAAATAAATGTGAATTAATGCATTGACATCCAAATGATTTTTATTTATTCTGATTGATAATATAATTTATTTATTAAAACAATTTTTTTAATTTATTTATTAAAACAATTTTTTTAATTTATTTATTAAAACAATTTTTATAATTTATTTATTAAAACAATTTTTATAATTTATTTATTAAAACAATTTTTATAATTTATTTATTAAAACAATTTTGGCATGAATTCATGAAAAGTAGAAATTTGCACCAAAAAACTTCGTTTCTGGCAAAATTGAAAATCAATTTAAAAAAAATATGTATCGATACATCGATATTTTATCGGTATTTTTTTTTCTATTCAACGATATTGTATCGATATATATTTTGATCGATATTTCCGACCTCTAATATTCTCCCAGGAGATCCATCTTTAACTCTTACAAAACTAAAAATGTCTTCCTATTGTTAACGAAATAAATGCAAATAAATTTTTTACTCAAGCGAGATGTAATGCTCTGCAACTTAGAACTAGGGTAGCATTTATTGTTCATCAAAATTTAGAAATTGTTGCATACCAGTTTGAGGAAAGCGTCTAAATATTTATTTAACAATAAATTAAATGAAACATTACTGCAAAAGTTGTCAAAAATTTTTCTTAAGGAAGAGTTGGTACCCTAAAATTTATAAATAATCAATTTTTAGTTTATTATTGTTTATCAAAATTTGAATTCTCCCATTTAAAAAGATACCTCATTTGTAATAATATTTCAACTAGAAGTATTTTTAATAATTTTTTAAAGACAAAATTGGTAACTATTTGTATTGGTAAAGTTTTCTTTGAAATGCGTTTTACTGAAAACTATTTTTTTCATTATTCATGTACCTTTTTCTCAAAAAATGCACAAACCATCTTCCTACATTTTTTTACCACATATTCCTGTTATGTATATGCATATACTGAAGTGAGATTTTGTTGTTATTTTAAAAATATTTTTTGTTTCGGCTTATTTCGGAAAAAAAAACTTGTGATTTTTTACAAATTTGAGTGACTTCCATGAAAATTCATTAAAAAAAAAGTAAATGAATTAAAAGCAAAAGCTAACTTCAGTAGAATAACAAGTGTCTGCTAAATGCACGGAAAAATAAATTAGACTTCTGGGTCAATTACTTTCTGCGAAAAAGGTACATGAAATATGCCAAATTAACAATACCAGTATAGAGGGTACCAACTCTCATTAATACTCATTATGTATGTTAGACTGTCTGATTGAAGGGATTTACTACATTCCTGCATTTCGCGCTTCGGTGTCGTGAAATGACCACAATAATTTCTGTTTGCAATCCATAGTTCAGCACTCCTATTTTCCGAACGATATGTTCTTTCGTTCCATACTTTTGGGTTAATTAATCTCCAATTACCTAACTATCTGAAAGAATTTCATAACCCGTTCCAGTTGAGTACCCGAAAACGAAAAACTGAGAACCTTTCAATGACATTTTTAAACACGAAGAGGCATTGGAATGTACTATAATTTTATATAATAAACGTATAAAACACTCCCGTACATAGACAGGTAGTAATTCTATTACTGAAGCCTAAAATGTCAATTTTATTTTTCGCTCTAGTTTCTGGAAAATTCCAAAATTCAATCAAAATAGATTTAGTTTCCGAATTTATGAGCTTAAGGCTCGTATGTAAGAAATCAAAGTAAATTGCTTTTAACGAAGGACACCGTTTGAAATCACTTTAATTGTATCAAAAATTTCGTAAATGTATTCGATAACGCAACTCTTTTGTTAAATATGGTTGTTATTATTATGCAAAGATACCATGATTTCTTTTTTAATTATGTTAGAGTTTAATTTAACCCAATTTAACTCTAATATAAATTAAACAGCGAGTTGCATAATGTTAACCCGATTTAACAATGTGTTTGAATCTTGTTACCTAATATCAAGATGCAAACAAATTGCCATGAATTATAATGTTAGTTTGTCATTTCCTTGTCCTCTCTTTCATATCTAACGATTTATCGAAAATTTATTAAACTTGATATTCCGTCGTTTCCCCACCTCACTTTTTATATGTATGCTCAATTCAAATATGAAATAATATCAAGGCCTATTCTAAGCAAAATTTACGACTGCCCAAATTCTCTTCCTCCCCCCCCCCCTCTCCTTAATAAAAACTAGGGTATAATGAAGTCGAACAGTGATGACATAAGCAGGAGGATATGCTCGCAATGATGGCATTTTGGATGTTTTTAGAATTTAGTAATTATGTTGTTCAATAAGGTTAACCATTCAAGCATACACCAAAAACAAACCCCCAGTCTTGTCAGAAAAAGTTTCTCACCTGGTGAAAATATAATAAGTCCATCAAAAGTGTCAAAGATTTCTTCCAATCTGTCAAATTCGCTATTTTAAAAAATATCATAAATGTGTATTAAATGAATTACAATTAACAAGTAGTTTAATGAGTTATTCGCTATAATATATATATATATATATATATATATATATATATATATATATATATATATATATATTTCTTCTGTACTTTCTGCCCATTTTCAATTTACGACTGCCCATTAGAATAGGCCCTGAATAATATTATAGGGTTTTTAAAATTTTTATTCTGCTTTAACATGTATCTGACTCTTTAGGAGTGAATTCGAAAACATATTTAAAGAAAATATTTAAAAAAAAAATTAAAATCGGAATACTCCATATTTTTTCTTTCACCAATTGGACCATGAGATATAATCAGCAATTCGATTTTTTCCTGAAGTTGTAAGCGATGAGAGAATTCTATATACGTTATACAAAATCCAGATTCCAGCAATGCTTAATTTTTTCTTTAGATGAATAACTTTCCATTTTATCATTGCAATTGCAATGGGATTTTCCAATAAACGCCATCTTACTAACACATATAAACATTCAAATTGTATTAACACCGCCGCACAAAGGTCACGAATGAAGCATTCACAAAGAAATTGTGAATCCTAATAAGGAATCTCATTGTTGCTTTTTCTACTCACGGTATTTGCTAATAACCTGCAATCAAAAATAAATTTAAAAAAAGTTGTTGAACTGGTTGCTTCCGAGATTCAATCAGCAAATGCCCAGCTGGATGCTCAAAAATTTGTAATTTACATTAAGTACTATTTAATAAATGCTGGCTGCTCGAATATGTATAAGGTTCTATGTTTCAGCCATTGTTCGCTTGCTTATTGTGTGATTGTTTGTCTTGCGAATCGGAGTTTTCCACCAATTATAAATAATTTCGATTCTAAAATGATCCAGGCACCAAATTCTTTTTTTTTAATTCAAAGGAACTTCAGTTGGTTACAAATTAACATATCGACGTTTTGTACCGACTCTGAATTTCATCTTAAGTAGGTATTGGCGAACGAGTATCATATTTTATCAAGCATATGGTTTTAAATTTTATATCAAGGCCAACACAAACGCTAGATGTCAAGTATTTAAAAGTTGGTAGATTTTTTTTTTGTTTGTTTGTTTGGAAACACCTAATTTCAAGCTAAACAAAGTTTTTTTTAATATAAATTCTCTATATGCATTGCCAATTTTTATGCTTGGGATTTGCATCTAATTTGAAATGTTCAAACATCTCTATCAGCAAAATATGCGGTAGACTAACTTATCAAAATTTATTCATTAAATTGCATTCACATCCAAATATCTTTTATCTATTCTGATTAAAACAGTTTTATTATTTATTTACTAAAACAATTTTGGCAACAGGAAAGAGTTCATTCAATGATCGTTTAAGTGCTATTTCAATGTGATTGAATGACGGTAGGTTGGTTTATTAGTATTCCGTAAAAGCAAACTTTTAGTGACAGTGACAGTCTCAAAAATTTGATGGAACGCATTGTCATCGACATCGAATCTATCTGCTAAGTTTCAGATCCGATTGGATGACGTCAATTAGGTCTCAGCAAATTTGCCTGCCATCGACATACACACAGCTCACACACACACAAAATCGAAGTTAATATAAAGGATTTTAAAGAGTATTTGGATTAGTGTTAAAAAAATGTACCACAACTTTCTCTAGTATCTGTTATTTGTACACGATACCACCACAGGTACTATATCTCTTCTAATTTACAATTCGAGCAAAAGGAATTGTTTTCAAAATTTCATCAGATAAATTTCTAATTAATAATTTGAATCCAACAACTCATCCGCCCGAAAGTTCGAACCACGAAATTGATTTGTAAAATTAAATTTTAAAATAGCAAAACTGCTTTATCCTATAGACATGGAGTGAACGATGAAAGATCAATAAACCGAAACAGCTGCGATGGTGTTTCTGCCAGTGTTTAATATTTTAAAATTTAATTCTACACATCAAGACTTCCTAATCGAAATCATGTTTATGGGGCATTTTAACAAAGAGAGACATTTACCATAAACATCTTGCTGTCATAAAACTGACAGCGAATTACCAACGAAAACCTATTTTGCTCACAAATAAACGGTTTTGATGAACATGCAGATAAGTTATTCAAAATAAAGTATGATCTCATGAAAATTTAATTCTGTTCTGTGTTTGAATTCAAAAGTATTCGCTCGCGTCTCGGTTAATGAAGACAATCTCATGTATTTTAACTCTCCGTCGGGTACATTTGATCTGACAGGCATAGTTTATGACCGATTTTATCACCCCAGTCCTCTGACTGAAAGTTTGTCAAATATATTATTTTTCTCAATAAACTCCGTGCGTTTTCTTCTTTTGACACCCTTTATAATGATGCTCGAATGAACTTGATTTTGTTTTTAACATGTGCTTTAAAACTCGGCTCAAGCACATTGCGCCCAAACTTAGCGGTCAACATATTGTGCTCGACAGAAAGCTAAGCACTATTTAATTATTAATTTTATATAAAAATAAGTACACAAAGAAAAAACTTAAGTTTAAATAGTCAGGACAATTTTGCTTTTGTCGCATTTCTTTCTAAAATACTTATAGGAAAATTTAAATGAAAGCTTTTTTTTTTATTTGTTCCGGGCATCTTTCCTTGGGCCTGGAAGTTTTATTAGTTACTTACAAAATTGAAAAAGTCTATTTTTAGGGCATGTGTATTAGTTGAAAGATAAACTATAGTTGTTGCCAAAATATATAACTTTTCTAAATATCTCTTCTTATAGATCTATCTTCACTTCAATACTTGTTTTGTATTTAAGGTGAGTTGTGCATTTAGTATCTACGGATATGGAGTACGGTTTTGTTTACTCTTTAGATCCATGTGCTATAATCAGAGTTCTATTGTACTGTAATTTTAACAAAATAGAAAGAGGCAATTTAACAGACGCTCTGAGGAAGGACACCTGTCCTAACATTTGCCACTAACTTAGGAGAAACCAGACATCTCAGTTGTCTAATGTAAAAAGACAGCTGTCAAAATCGCCATTGTTACTGCGCTCTTCTGTAAGCAGCGAGCCTATAAATGACCTCTTCTGGGACAAGAAAGTTATCCATGTGACACAGGAAAGTTGTTTAAAATTTAGATGATAAAAAAATAATAATAATAATTTGTTATGAAATATCTCATTCAGTCATGATAATACATATAACATTTAAATTGGTAAGAAGATTTGAATATGAAATATTCGCAATGTGTCTACATCACCCACAACTGCTATCAATCGATGTTCCGCATGTCATTACCCTTATATCATGACTTCGACATCCGGTCAGTCAAGTAAACTCTACAAGTGACCTTTTAATGGGGAAGCGTATCCTAACGCCTCCACATCAGGCAAGACAGATGATACATTTGAAAGCACCTTAAACCAGGCAGATTCATGACTTAAATGTCGCTTTTAAAAAATCACCCGATTCCGGAAATAATACTACGAGCATGCTTCCGTATGGAAGGTACATAGGATGGAATTTCATTCCGTACCTATATAGTGCCTCTGGAGCCTGATAACGGGTCAGGTCACACTAGACAGAGTGTTGGCTATCAACCATCAGACATGCCCGAGGAGTATTATTTTGTAAAAGTTTGCGGTCAAGGTAGTTCATTCCAAGAAGGAATTCCCTTCTGTTGATTACCGATTTGTTCTAATCATCGTTTCCTCGTGAAATCAATCGAGTTCTGGTTCGCCCCACCCCAAAACGAACACCAGTAATCCAGTTCCTGATGTTCTTTTTAGTAAAGGAAGATGTTCTTTTTTTTTTATACGTGGTTCGTGCCCAGAATTAAATGTCATTGCCGAATGGTAGGGTAATGTTGCTCAATATTGCAGAATAGAGTTGGTGATTAGAAAGGTTAAGAAAAGTTCGTCTACCTTGAAGACTGGATTTTAGAACAGATCTGTTGTCACAGGAACTTGTTTTTGTTTGAAATATTTTTGTAAAGAAAGTTTATTTCCTATTGAATAAGATAAGAGTGTCAAAAACGGAGTGATAGTAGAAACTCGCTGCATTTTTCTTTTTTGCTTTGCAAGCGAAGGTGACGAAATGGAGAGTTGCGGTTACGGAGAATGTTCAACTTATAAGAGTTAAAAAAAAAAAAAAAAAAAAAAAAAAAAGACAGCTCGTTGTTTGAGAAAGGTGGAGGAGGAGGGGGGGGGGGGGGAGAGAAAGGTCAAGTCACTGAAACGGTGCTTCTTCACCCTTCAAGCTATACATATTTGGAACGTGGTAGCAGAGAATTAAAAACCCACATAATTAAAAACATTAATTTTTAAAGCGTTTTGGAATGAATAAAATACATTGAAAAAGGGATAATCAGGGTGGTGGGTTCGTTTGGAGGTGCAACGTTTTAGTGAGGAGAAAGGATTAAAATCATCAATGAGTTTTGTTCAATTGATTATTTAAACTAATATTTTTTTATAGATTGCTTTGTATTAAATTTTTCATAAAATGCATAACTATGTATTATACTATAATATAAAATTTAAATGAATTAAATTATTACTTAATTAAGTAATTTATAGGTTAACGATCCCTCTTAAGTACCAGAATATTCAACATTGACTGGAACATTTTAACTTTTATGTTATTTTTGTTATTATTTCAGAAGAGAAATCTGAATGGAATGAGGAGCCAAAATTATGGATTAACTGAATGTAAAGACAATGTTATAAATATTTTCCATTTTCTCAACAAAAGATTGTGGAAATCTTTTGTCATACAGATCTCACTTCTCAATGTGTTACAGTCTGTACCAAATGGCTAAATATTCCTTTCCCAACACTTTACAAATTAGAAAGAAGAAGAAAGAAAGAAAGAAAAAAAAAACAAAAAAAAAAACGCATAAATCTTTGCTATTCCCCACCGAAATATTATAAACTAGCTTAATACCCGTGCTTCGCTACGAAATTTTACCATATGCAATTTTGTAGCTAGTTGCGGAGATCCATCATTAGTGTACAGGTCCCAGCTTTTGACGCTTCGCTCGCAGGAAGGTTCATCGCAACACAAAATCGAGCCCGCTTCGCTCACTGAAAAGTTCATAGACACATAAGCACATGCTTGCTTCACTCGTTGAAAGGTTCATTGCTACGTAAGCGTAAGCTAGCGGCACTCACTAAAAACTAATTGCTACGTAAAGCCTTAATATTAGAAGCCCCTCACCTACAAAAAAAAAAAAAAAAAAAAAAAAATCCCTTCAATACAATAATACAACACCCCATTCAGAATATTTTAACACGTGTTTGTGATAAGCAAAATTAGAAGGCCAAAACTACTTATGTTGAAACTTTCAGAGCTCTAGGCCTATTAGAAGTCGCTTCTTGTACAAATATTGATCAAAAAACAAATTAAAATTTTAACATTCTCTTTGTCAAAAGTTCAATTAGAAGGCCAAACTACTTATGTTGAAAATTTCAGAGCTCTACTCCAATTTTAAGTACCTTTCCATAGATCCACAGAGCCACAGGCATGCAGACAGCTTGTTTTATTATTATAGATGCATTCGATTATAATTGAATGGTAAAAAATTTCTTCAAAAAATTATAAATTATCTCTAGTTCAACATTCTTAAAAAACAACAGCAAGAGTTTTCATGATTAGTAAACAAAATGAAACATAAAAAAGGAAAATAAGATTTCATGAACACTTGTAAGAAAAGTTAAAGCGTCATTTTGCAAAGTTAAAAGTTAATTTTTAAAAACTGACTTTGTCTGTAGTTTTTTTAAGCACCACATTGAGCTTAGCTATTAACTAGCAACTGTTCCGCGGAACTGTTTCAAAATCACAGGTTTGGAGAAACGCTGTTAAAAAAAAATACGATTTAAAACAATAACAAGTCATTTAATTACCGGTAATAAATATAAATTCATTCCATTGACCTTCATTCTTGAGCCTTTTACGAGAACAAACATTTTAGTGAATGGTACATGGATTCCGTAAACAAGTTCAGAGACATAATTTTTGTTTGTGTTCTTCGGGGTATAAAAAAAAACAAAAACGTTATTCTTTTTCAATGAAATTGCTATTGTTGTAACTTTAGTTACGATAACTTGCTTTTGCCTTTCGGAACTAGACTTGTTTTTATAAATTGGCTGAAGAAAATATGTTTTTTGCTCTCATTAAGAGCTACTCTGAAAAAATGGCACGCTATTCCTGCAAGTATAATGTTGTTTCTTAAGATTCAGTTTGGAAACATTGCCTCGATATTAAGCTTCAGGTGGTTTACGAAATGTTTCAGCAAAAACACTTGTAAAAAAAAAGAAGGTTGGAGCATTTCAGGGCACATTCCAAACATGCTTTCTTTTGAGCGTCTCTTGCTATCATAATATTCCTAATAGACTGAGAGGCGACTGCAATTTTTGGACCCCATCGAACATTATTCTGAATTTCTTATAGAAATTAGAGGAAAGTGAGTAGATTACGAATCCACTGGTCTGCCGTGGCAAAAATGGTCGAAACTGGTCAAAAATTGACTTTTAATAAGTTGAACTAAATCCAACTGCCAAATGAGCCATAATTTGCCAAATAATGAGCATTTTTTTTTATTTGGTAATCCTCACTCTTTAATTATCAATTAAGAAGGTTGCAGACAATTCAGATATCTGGCGACGGTCTACTTGCATCTATTAAAAGGGAGCCAAGTTGGCAATAAACATTACGTCACTGATGACGCAACTAATGTCGCCAATTTGGCTTACTTTTTAAAAGATACTAGTTTTCCGAGCCAGAGATCAGAAATCGTTTGCGCTTTTTCTTATTGAAATTCAAAATGCAGTGGGTTGCCAGATGAAAAAGTTTGTTCTCTTTTTGGCAAGTTATGACATATTTGGCAATCGGATTTTAGTTCAACTCCTTCCAAGTCGATTTTTGATCAGTTTCGGCCATTTTTACCACGGCAGACCAGTGGATTAAAAATCTACTAACTTTTCTCCAATTTCTATAAAAATATCAGAATGACGTTCGATGAGGTCCAAAATTGCAGTCGCCTTTCGGACTCTAAAATGTTAACTTGAAATAAACCGATGTATAATATAAGAATATAAAAGTAATCCGCTTTGGACGAAAAGTTGATGCCGATTTTTATTTTGTTGACGTTTAGGAAAATCGCGAGTCCGAAAAAAGTGCTTTTTGAAAAATGATCTGTTTGTCTTTACTCTCAGCATATTTTTAGAACGGTACGAGCATGCAACGATGGTCAAGTTTGCGTACAAGTCAGTAGAGGCCACTGGTCAAGGGATGTGGTAACAAAAATTTCATCATAAGCAAGTGAAGAATGCTGCCATTGAAAAATTTATGCTTTTCAATAATTATATTTTGTTTTGAATGTTGTTTTAACATCGCAAAATGAAGCAAATTTTACTGTTTTCAGATTTTTTTTTGGAACAAAAGAATCCGTATAAATCTAATTAAAAAAAATTTGGTCCATTAATCCGTATAAATTTAATTAAAAAAAAATTTAAAATTTCAGAATTTTTTGGCGTTGAAACTTTTTTGCTCAATAAAATGATTTCGCTCTGCATTCGGTGTTAAAAGAGTTTCTGACCGTAGTATAAAAACTTTTCAAAAGTCACAATTTTTAAATTTCATATACCTTGATTTTGATGAGAAAAACTTATGATATTAAAATCTTCTTCTAAAAAGAACATTGCAACGCCCAAAAGCTCTTTTTAAAATATTCAACTTCTGAAAAGGGCCAACAAAAATCGAAGATAGATGTTTAATTTTCATTTGGTGACAAAAACTCTTTAGAAAAAGAATAATCCAAGAAATGCGATTCCCCTCTTTAGAAACTTTCGCTTTCACTATTTTTCAGCAACAAAAATATTGATTGAATGGGAAACAATTTTAGAAAATATTTTTTTTGTGTCTTATCATTGTATTTTTATAATGCGATGGGAAAACAAGAACCAGTTATGGTCCAGCCTGTAAAGTAAATTTTTCTTTAACAGCACTTAAAGTTACACATTTCATTTGATGATTGAAACTGAATCTGATTTTCTTAAATACTTTTTATTAATTTCGATTTTGTGTGTGTCGATGGCAGAAAGCTTAATTAACCCCCTTGCCGTCATCCAATCGGGTTGAAACTTGGCAGATAGGTTTGATGTCGATGACAATGCATTTTATCAAATTTTAGGGCTGTTACTGTAACTAAAAGGTTTTTTTTACTTAATACTAATAAACCAACTTGCCGTTATCCAATCGCACTAAAATAGTACTTAACCGACCATTGAAGAAACTTTTTCTTGTTTCAATTTTTTTTTTAAAAATAAATAAATAAATAAATAAATAAATAAATAAATAAATAAATAAATAAATAAATAAATAAATAAATAAATAAATAAATAAATAAATAAATAAATAAATAAATAAATAAATAAATAAATAAATAAATAAATAAATAAATAAATAAATAAATAAATAAATAAATAAATAAATAAATTGTTTTATTCAGAAAAAAAAAGGTATTTGCATAGAGTGCATAATTTCACATTCATTTTTAATAAAGAAACTTTGAAACATAATTTGCCGCACATTTTGCTGTTAGAAATGTTTTTGATATTTAAAATTAAATGCTAACACTAAGCACGTGCTGTTTACGAAATTGGCGCTGTGTAAATGAATATAAAAATTATCAATGCATATAAAGGATTTATATTAAATACTTTGTTTTTATGGATTACATTATTTTTCTTCCTTTATCATTTACCCACGATCTAAATATCTGAATAGTATGCGTATTAAATTTTATGAAGTTATATTCATTACAACAGGCTTTAGACAACTTTCCAACTCTGAACAGGTATATTTTAAATAATGGTAACCGTTAAATAACGTTTAAATAGGCTTAACACTGTCCGACGGTTTTTTTTAAAACCTTAACCTAAATTAGAAAACTCAAATTGTATCACCCGCAAACTTAATACTATTTAATCTTCGATGCGCATCATAAAATGAAGTTTCGCTTCAAATAAAAATGAGCGCAAAGGGAAAAAAAAATCTATTATTATATCTGTAACTGTGTGAAGAATACTGACACAATCAGTGAAATGTAACCTCCGTGTTAGTTTGCTATTTTAAATACCAAGCCTCATTACGTTTACGGAGAGTATCCCATTTTGACAATCTTCCAAGACTAATCCGCTCTATTAGAGCATGTACGTAACAACCTTACGCCTAATTTTTTGAAGTATCCCAGTTACTAGTTGATAATGGAGGTTTTCAACCACTTCAATTAAGAACAAAGCAAAGAAGAGAGACGTATCGCTACAGCTGATTGTTTTAAAATGAAAACTCATAATATAATCCATAAACTCCATTGAAAGGGTTCAGACTAAATTTATGCGTTATCTTTATTATAAGGGTAACCATTATAATTCTCATGATCTCTCCTCTTCTTTCCTCAGCAATTTCTTCAGCATCCCCAGTTTAAAATCTAGACGTGAGCTTTCTTGTGTTTCTTTCTTTTACAAAGTCCTTAATAATTTTATTGATTGCATTGAGATCCATAATTCCATTAAATTTGCTGTACCGATCAATACTCGTAGCCAAAATTTATTTATTACTGTTTTTACCAAATATAACTACATTGACAACTTTTGTTTGTATAAATTTTATAGAATTTTTAATTTGATTTCTGATGATTTGGATATTTTTAATGTATCTTTTTCTATGTTCAAGGCTAAATGTCTGCTGGTTTTAAATGTGTAATCTTGTTTTTGTTACTACTGTTTGCTTGTTTGTAATGTACTATTCCTTGTACACTTTAAATGGAATTTTTTTCTGTAGTGTGCTTTATAATAATAAATAAATAAATAAATAAATAAATAAATAAATAAATAAATAAATAAATAAATAAATAAATAAATAAATAAATAAATAAATAAATAAATAAATAAATAAATAAATAAATAAATAAATAAATAAATAAATAAATAAATAAATAAATAAATAAATAAATAAATAAATAAATAAATAAATAAATAAATAAATAAATAAATAAATAAATAAAAACAAAGATTTTAATATAAATTCTTTACATGCATAGCCAATTTTTATACTCAATAACACAGCGCCGATTCTATAAACAGCGCATGCTTGGTGTTTGCATCTAATTTTAAATATCAAAACCATTTCTATCAGCAAAATGTGCGGCAAACTACGTTTCAAAATTTATTTATTAAAAAAGGACGCGAAATTATGCACTCACATTAAAGAATCTTTTATTTATTCTGTTGAAAACAATTTTATTATATATTTATTAAAACAAATTTGGCAACAGGAAAGTGTTTCTTCAATGATCGGTTAAAGGGTTAAAGGCTATTTTGAGCAATTGGAGCGATTGAGTTGGTTTATTAAGGCGACCTTTTAGTGACAGTTATAACCCCAAAGTTTAATAAAATACCTTGTCATCGACGTCGAACTTATCTGCCAAGTAATTTGGCCTCCGAAAATTTACCCGCCATCGACATACCCAGCCACACCCACCCACTTACATACCAAATCAAAGTTAATCTAAGGGATTTAAAAAGTGTAACTGTGAATGTAAAAAGTTAAGGTTATGGCTTTAAAACATCAATATTAGAAGTTACAAATATACATTGTGATATAAATTGCTCTTTTTTTTTTTTTCTTTCTCTTTTTTTTTTTTAAATTTGGTACTCAATTATCGTTAGTTAACTTCCATCATATAAAATTTTCTACTTCAAATTCATGTTAAACAAAAATAATATTGACTATATTAGCATTTGTATACTGAACCAATCAGGGGAGTAGTGGGCCATAAAATTGGCTCGGTGATTTAAGAATTGAGTAAAAACTAAATTTCGTTTAAAAAAAGTTCACATAGTGTTCTAAATTTTGAAATTTTTTTAAATTAAAAAAAAAAAAAAAAAAAAAAACATCAAATTTCAAATTATATCTTTTTCAATTTTCAATATTTTTTCCTGATTTTTTAAAAAAAATTAAATTCTAGTAATAAATTCTAACTTTTTAAGCATCGAATTTATAATAAGTAAAATAGTTTTCTAAAAAAACAATAATTACTGTACCTATATGTAAAAAAATCGTAAAAAACGGATATTTTTCAACATTTAAGTTTGTAAAAAAAAAAATAGTTTTTATTTTATTTAAAAATCCATGTATATTTTTGCCAAATAGATATTAAGAATGACACAAACAAAATTTCAAGTCATTTCATTCATATTTTCTGAAGTTCTAGCATTTTGAGTAAGGTGAGAATTTCAAAAATCACGAACTGAGAAAAATGCTTTCGAAACATCAAAGGAGCTATGGCAGCAATGCTAAATGCTCCACAAAAATATAGTTTTTCTTTCTGCAATTGCAGTTATAGGATCAGCTCAAAAACTTGCCAGAATAAGGAGAAGGTTTTAAAGATTATAAACACGCAAAAAATAGAAAAATTATATTTTTATTATTATTATTATTATTATTATTATTATTATTATTGTTATTATTATTATTATTATTATTATTATTACTATTATTATTATTATTTTTTTTTGCTACATTTATCCATATACCCTAGGATGCAAAAAATCAGAAACCTTTCCAGACACCATTTTTTTTTTTTTCCTTCTTTTTTTTTTTTTTTGCCTTTGAATAAGTTGTTACATAGATAACATATTCTTCGACGTGACATGCACAATTGGTTCAAATTGTGTTACACAGTTAACAGTATCAATTCAAGTGGAAACGCAAAATTAATGAGTTTGATTGTGACCGACCAGGCATGAAAAGATCAATTGGAACAATGTTATTTCAATCTATTTAACCTCAACCTTACTGAAGGCGTTAATGAATGAAATACTTAAAAAAAAAAGACAATGTCACCAGCAAAGAAGTCACCATCAAGTTAACGAGTTTGGAATAACAATGCTGTACCACTAAACAGATTCAAACTTTCCTTTCTCCGTCAAACACTTTTCACACATTTCAATGAAATAGGACCAGGGTCTAATATGTACATTGTGCACGGGGATTTATTTCTGCTTTGCCTAAAAAAGTTATTTGCTTGCTTCTTAGTTTTGTTTGTCAGTCGTTCGCACGCCCGTACGTTCAGAATGATTCAGAAAGTGTAAAAGTATACATTTGAAAAATAATACTTCCTCGTAACCTCAGTATAAAAAAAAAATCATTTCATTTCCTGACAATAAATAAACTGCTCACCGTATTGTATTTAAAATATAAATTCCGCCCATGTTTCTTTAACAACTGTTAAGCCGTAACCTTTACCTTCAAACCCACTCATTTTCAACACTTACCAGTTTCTCCTTCAAGCAATTAGCTCTTTATTCTTCTTCCAAAGGCAACTTATAATACTCTTCCCCTTCTGCAAAGCTCGATTTTTACTTTCAATTATCCATATATATACATAGGGTAATAAAAGTATAGTATTCGGATAAAAAAAATAAAATAATTCGAATTTTTTAAGGAACATCCTGATTTCAAAAAAGTGATCTAGAAAAAAATGTCTGTCTGTGTGACTGTGTGTCTGTGGGCAGCATAACTCCCGAATAAATTGACCTACAATGTTCAAATTTGGTGTGCAGGTTGGTGATGGCACAGGGACCTACCATAAAGGTTTTCGTCAAAATCGCGCATAAGGTAGCTGCCATTAAAAGTATAATGTTGTTCGGTAATTGCTAAAAAACGGTTCTAACGATTTTGTCCAAAATCGCTGTGGTGATACCTCTTAAGGTGTTCTAAACATCCCCACCTCCGAAATTCCCGTAAAAATGCTTTAATGACGTGAAAGTTGAAAAACGAATGCCTTTAACTCAGAGTTCTCTTTCCTTGAGCATAACTCATCAACGACAGTTTCTTCTTCTCTCCTCAGTTTCACTGACAAGAAAGGATAATATAAGAGTTATCGAAAAGTATATATCTCCAAATTCTACCTTTTGGCGGAATTTTTTTTTTTTTTTTTTTTTTTTTTTTTTTTTTTTTAATAAAAGACCCCATTCAAGAATTATCACCAAAAAATTTCACCAAACTGGCCATTTTTTCTGAATAAATGATGAAAATATAAAAACGGTAAATGACACAAATTGACATCAGTATTATAATGCAATTGAAAGATGTGCGATGTTCCACACCCCTAGTTTATTATGCTAATACTTTCCATGATCAATAATATCAGTGTCGGCACGTGGGGTACAGCAAGTACAGCCGGGCTGCATCTAAACTATTAGTTTAAAATTAAAATTTACTAATTGCTAGTTAACTTTGATTATTTATTTTATTAATTTTCTTAAATGGAGATTGGAATCGCAAATGAAGATGGAATTTCTACGGTAAGTAAAAAAATTTCCGATAAGTAGCAAACCTACTGCACAATGCCCAATTGAAGGGTAAAACCCCGCGCTCAAATCAACTAAATCTGACGATGATCGAGCGAATACAGCCAGAGAAAATTGAACCTCTAAAAGGGCTGCACCTTTGCGATAGAAACAACTGCTAGTATGGAATCTCCCTACATGCTAAATGTATAAGGCATGGTGCAAATGCAGCCCTTACATTCGATGTTCTGATTGGTTCGTGTATGAGAGGGTGGGAGAGAAACCAGCATTTCTTAGATTTTTCTCCACTAAACGGAAATAGTTTCCGTGATAAGTTTACACGTGTGTTTTCTTGTTACTTCTTAAGTTAATACTAAAACTTATAATTAAACCATTTTGAAACATGAAGCCCCGTTATAAGTAAGTTATAATAAGTTTTTTTGACACTCTGCCAGCTGCACTAACCACAGACCGCTCTGAATAATATCAGTTCATCAATGCAAGACCGACTAAATTCTTGAAAGCTATTAGGGACCAAATAACTACATTCACAATCATTACCGTCTCTTCAATCTGCGACAATCTTAAAAAAACCAGCCTTGGTAACGAAAAAAAATTATCATAATTTTCAGGAGCACGAACGGACAGACATTACACCGAGCACGAACGGACAGACATTTCACCACTGATATAATAATTGTGAAACTCATATCTCAACAGTAACAAATACTCTTCTAAAAATAAATATCAAAATTCAGAATCAGAAAAGATAAATAGATTAAATCATCTCTGTGATTTTAATCCATTTTGGCAAGTGTCTTTTCGTCATTCCTTTGAAGCATTCTGAAACATTTGCAACGTTTAAAAGAAACAATCAGGAAAGAATAGTAAGTACATCAAGTGCACCATAGCGGCTAATTCCAATCCTTTCTCACTACTTGCTATTTACTGTATCGAAAGAAGTAGAACAATGTTTTTTTTTCTTGTTTTTTTTCTTTCTTTATGACAGAGCCTTGTTTCGTTATGCCAAAGAATAAAACCACAAATCCGTTCTTCCGTTACGTTAGGTTGTCGTTAAATCTTTCATTCGGAAAGACTGACATCAAGCACTATTCATTATCGTTTGCTGCGATCCAATTCACACACTTCTTTATTTTAAAGAGCATCTGTGGCTTAAGATAATTATTTTAGATTAAGAAATGATGTTACTAAAGTCGAGGGAAATGATATAAGTTTAGGAATATTACGAGAACTATGCTGTGATTACACTGTCATGAAACTTAAAATGTCCCACCACAATGGGTAACCACAAACAATTAGACATTGTAAAAAAAAAAAAAAAAAAAAAAAAAACACCTCCAAGTAAAATGGTCAACAGAAAAAATTGTGAAATATAACATTTATTGCCTAGCGACCGCGTTTAATTTATTTGGGGTACACATTGAACTAAATTGGGATTATTGGAAGGAATCCCTATAAAAACTCTAACCTGCTAAGTACTGATTGCCTTTGGGGTTTCCTTCCAATGATCCCAATTTTGTTCATTGGGTACAAGAAGTCCAAAGAAATTGAACGAGGCCGCTTGACGGCAAACATTAGATTTCACTGCTCTTTATGGCTGACCATTTTACTTGGCTTTTTTTTATAACGTTTCTCTATATTTTTTTTACAACGTCTAGCTGTTTTTTGTGAAATATCAACTATTTTTGTTGCATTTGTTATGTTCTAAAGAGTAAGTACACGATCGATGGATGTTTTAGCGTGAATAATTATATCTTCGTTCTAAATGCAAAATGAAATAAGCGACAGCAACGTTGGATTCACTTACGACTCTTTGTAATTAGAGTGACAATAAATAACATAATGCAATGGTGTAGAGAGATTTAGGTTTGCAAATCAAATCCTGTTCGTTTTTTTCAAGTAGAAATTTTCCTTTCTATGCAAAGAAAAAACACCAAAAAACAATTAAAAATATGTCTTACTAGTTTTAACTTGAGAACAAAAACATACTAAAAATAAGTAACTAAAAAATAAAATAATAGAAGAAAAATAAGTACTTGCTTTATTTACGAAATACTGCTTTAGAATAGATATTAAAAAAATATTTAAAAACAACTTTCGTTTTAGTTTAAGAAATAAGATCTGTTATCATTTTGAGAAAATGTTAAGCAATCTTTGGTGGTGCGCAGTGGCATGATGCGCGCCACCAGGAAGGTACAAAAGGGGGCAATTACACCCCTTCCCCCTGTATTTTGTAAATTCAAAGCAATGTTGAGAAAGCGGTATGATTCACTGCAGGAGCGTACTGGCCATAGTGTTGTCCGGTGCAATCGCCGAGTTGGTCAGTGTCGGTAAAAAATGGGCCCGGTCCGGAACAAAAAATTATTTATGAAAACCAAATTCATTGAAAGGCAGTATAAATAGTAGAGACAAAGAACATTTTATTTAATTAAACTAATTATTAAAACAATTCAATTACTAAGCTTAATTATTAAGAATATTTTATTATTTAAATTGAATATAAATATGATTTAAATAATAAAATATATTAATTATTGAAATTATTTCATTGCTAAATTAACTATTTAATTATTAAATTAGCTATTAAATTAATTAATGGAATTATTTAATTATTAACAATAATTATTTTATTATTATTAATATTTTATTAATTATTATCTTGAAAATTTGGGCCGACATCAGTTTAATTCCCTCCCAGTACGTCCCCTGATTCTCTGGTACACATGTGTGATATAGGTTTTAAAATAGTCAATGGATAAGAAATTTAATACATAACTGTAAATTAAAATTTCATAAAAATAGCCAATTTAAAAAGCAAGGTTAATAATAATAAAAAAAAAACAGCTTTAACTCTTTTGGTTGCCATTTACATTCCTCTGAAACAAATTCTGTCGGCGCCCATGTGCAGCATTGGTGCTAACTATACGGGGTCAAAGGGAGCGATAGCCCCCGTGCTCCACAAACAGCGGGGGCAAAGGTATCACTTCGCCCCCGCTCCAAAAACCTGTTAAAATGTGTTTTTTGAATATAATATATTGCGTATAAAGGACATTTTGTTATTTTCTAAAGAAACAAAAATCCCATAAATATTTAAAGTTTACACAATATTCGTAAGCACAGACTCTATCCACGCCACTCCAACACATGAGAATTAAGTAAGTGTAGCTGCTAGAGGTCGGAAATATCGATCAAAATAAATATCGATACTATATATCGTTGCAGAGAAAAATATATCGATAAAATATCGATACATGATTTTTTTATTTTTATTTGATTTTCAATTTTGCCAGATACGAAGTTTTTCGAGGCAAATTTCTACTTTTCATGAATTCATGCCAAAATTGTTTTAATAAATAAAATATAAAAATTGTTTTAATAAATAAATTATACAAATTGTTTTAATAAATAAATTATAAAAATTGTTTTAATAAATAATATTATCAATCAGAATAAATAAACTACATTTTGATGTCAATGCATAAATTCACATTTATTTTTAGAAATTTTGAAAAGTAGTTTATCGTATATTTTGTGGATCGAGTTGTTTTTACTATTTAAAATTAGATGCAAATTCCAGGCACGCGCTGGCAACAGAAAGGGAGCTATGTTAATGACTACTAATAAATGATCTTATCTTTCCGTTACATTATGTTTTCTTATTGGTTAGGGTGCCCTTTTAATTGTCTCTCAGCCAAGTCCAAACTTAAGTTTTGAAGTTTTTGAAAAGGGAATAAAGAATTTCGAAAAAACACATTAAACTACAAAACGATCATCAAAAAACTAAAAATATTTGAAAATATCGATATACCGGTGACTTGTATGGATATTTTAAAAAACTATATAGATAAAAATATCGTCGTATCGATATATCGCCGATCTCTAGTAGCTGCTCTTTTGTGCAATTTCATAAAAATATATATTCTAAAGTATTGTATGATATTGGAACAAGTAATTTTGTAATAATGAGATTACTGCAACAGGCTTTTTTTTATATTAATTATTATCCAGAATCATTAAAATTTGCTTTCTTCAGTTGAGTGCAATATCATAAAAGTAAATCTTATAAAATAATGTATGATATTAAATTATTTTATAATGATGAACTAAACTATTGGTTAATGCTCTTACCTTTTCTACAAAATGTTTCTAAATTAATTTTACACAAATAACTTTGCTACATAAGTCAAACAGATTGAGAAAAATTTATTGAGTGGAACGGAGGTAATTTCAACATATTCAGTAGGTAGTAAAAAAGTGAAATAAAGTGGTGTAAAAAAAAAAGTAAAGTAAAAAAAGTGGTGTCCGGAAGCTAAAATTCCCAACATCCAGGATCATTTCTGGAGCACCAGAAATGATCCCGGATGTTAGGAATTTTAGCTAGGGTAATGAATCTGACAATCTCACACACCCTTGAAAGCAATAAAAATACTAAAGGTACTTCTTTTAATTAAAGTGAGAATCATAAAAAAAAGAATGATCAGAATATATCAAAGCGTATAGGCCTTAGGCCTGGCAAAAACTCCCAACTATCGGGATCATTTCAGGAGGGTACAGACCCTCGTACTCACTATCATACGTAGGGCATATCTTCTAATCAAGCTGAGATGAATAATAATAAAAAAAAGATTGACCAACATTCACTAAATAGTTTGGGCTGCAGGCCTGGCTAAAAGTTTTGGTCACAATCGGAACAAAGTTCTGGTGACTTCAGTGATTTTCAAAGGAATTTTTCGCTATGTTATCTTGTTCAATATTAACAATTACGTGGTTATTTTTGTCTACTCATCAAGATGCCAAAAAAAAAATATATATATATATACACTGTTGGTTATTTATCTTTTTAAGATTGTAAAATTATATTTGCCTTGTGTAGTGATTTTTTTCCCATAACCCACCTTCCTAAACATTAAAACTTTTATTAAATTTGTTTACATTGTGATAACAAAAATAAAATAAATAATCAACTGCATGCTTAATGCCTATCATGGTTGGTCTAGTTTATCTATCCTGTGTTACTTAATGATATCAGAATATGCATTAAGAAAAGAAAGAAGTTGTATATAAACATTTCGGAAAAAATTAAAAGGTAATTTTTAGGTTAGGAGTAATTACATTAAATCTGCCTAGGAAAAAAATAATATTTAAAAGTGCAGAAAAATTTTGTGTAGCATTTTTAGTTTTTGTAAAATTAATAGGAGTCAGAAGTTTTTCTGATTAAAATCTATAGATTAATAGGCTTACTTAAAAAAGGAAGTTATGGCATTTTTGGATAAGGGATTTTTGCTTTCAATTACCCATATGTATACATAGAGTAATGAAAGTATAGCATTCGGTCAAAAAATAAATTTTTTTTAGATTTCTTCACGTTTTGGAACATCCCGATTTTAAAAAAAGGGAACAAGCAAAGCAAACTCGGGCAACGCACTGCCACACGCAAGCAATTCGACCCTTTGTGACTCACTGGGAAGTGGATATGTGGTGGTCTCGTGTACAAATAACATATATAACTCCTAGACACCAGAGATATCTTTTGTCTAGTGGTTAAAGCAGGGTTCCCACTCAAATCACGCCGACCAAACGGTATAGTGGTTAGCGTGCTAGCTTCTAGACAGCTAGGTTGCGGGTTCGAGTCCCGTGTTAGGCATGTGTGTTTGTAAAAGTATGTTGGCTTGTCTGATGACGAATGTTTCGGCGCATTATAGCCCTCGTGTTGCTGACGGCGCCAGATAATCTGAAAACAACCAACCAACCCACTCAAATCACAGAATGAAAATCAATGACTTTTAAGGACCTAATTAATGTTTTTAAGGACCTATGAAAATTCGTTTTCATGCATCATATCTATATTTAAATTTTTAATAAAGTATATTCTACCAAAAAAGTTAAAATTGGTGGATGCACAATACAAATATGTCGGAAAATTTTGATACGGTGCAGATAAGTGGCGGTCATGCTGGGATAGCAAGTCAGAGTTGTATTTTTATAAATTTTGCAGTTGGACAACATCTGTAAAAATTAAGGACTTTTAAGGACCTCTAAGCATTTTCAAGGACTTTTAAGCACCTCTAAGCATTTTCAAGGCCTTGAAAACAATTTCAAAAATATTAAACACTATTAATGACTTTCAATGACAGTGGGAACCCTGTTAGAGCACCTATCTTTTGATCTAGGAGTCCCAGATTCGACTTCCTGTTAGTGCACACCGCTACAACCAGTATTGTAATTGATAGCTGTAAAAACTGCCATGCCTGTAGTTACATTGTTTCTTGTTTAACATTCCTCACATTACAAAATAATTACATTATGTTTGGTATTTCGCTTTTTATTTGTAGGACACACTTGTACCAAGTGATTAAAAAGTGCATGCAAAAAATCATATTTAAAAAGAATTAAAATTACAATGAAATAACAAAGCAAAAACACAATCACATACTTTTTTTATTTCAACACAAATATATACAACATGTTTTAACAATGAAGGGTCATACACCTGAAAGCCAATGTAAAAAGTTATAATGTGATACATTTTTTCTCTACCCCAAAACAATGATTATCACATAGTCTTTAAAAGACAGTGAACAATGCGAAAATCCAAGCAATATTGTGCAAAGGAATGTACGAGATATTTAACAAACGAACTCGTCCAGTAAAACGCACAAATATTCCATTTCAGTTGGATTTCATTTTACACAGGAATTTCATATTAAGCAACTTTATTTCATCTTGACCCACTTTAACAACACCATCTGCAGCATCGATGGCCATTAGTGTACCGATCGTTTCTCGGTCTTCTCCCATGATGACTTTAACCTAAAAAGATACAATGCATTCCCATTAATATTTCATTTATAGTTTGGATAATATTATTTCATGTATAACTGTAACATGCAAACATCAATCATTAAAAAATTGAGTAGCAATTACATTTGGACTTGCCTCATCAAGCTTTATCGAAATTGAAGCTTTCAGAGCACTCTTCATTGAAGAAATTAGAAAATTATCGAAGTAAAAATCCTCGATATCCTTTAAAAATATTTTTTTTTTTTTTTTTTAAAGCAACATTCATTAAAAGTAGGACTACGATGAAAAAAAGTTTTCCACCTTCTTTAGGTATTTATTGCATGTATAATTTTTCTATATTGCCATCCAAATGTAAAGTCACGTACAAGCATGCTACATTGTTATTTAAATAACTCATTTATAGCAATTTAAGAAACATGCCCTGATGATTAGTAATTTATAATCTGCTTGCTAAATACTAAGGTTTTTCTCTTACAATAAAGTAATAAATATCTATTTATGAATAACATGAGTGGGTTTTAAAAAATTATGCTCAATTTTTTTAGATTCTTTTAACATATTTGGCGAGCTACTTTTTTGTTATCTCCAGGATGATAAAAATACCCCCCCCCCCACACACAAAAAAAAAGTTCAGAATCAGACAGTTATAGACAGCCACATCAGACATTCTATTTCTAAAGACAAATAAATTGTACGTCAATTCATCTCTCTCTATATATAAAATCGAATGTATGTCTGTCTGCCCTTTATGCATTACTACACCATTCATCCGATTGCCATGAAACTTAGGGAAGTTGAATACACTCCAGCGAAAGTTTCTGGCATATATATATATATTTTTTTTAAATATCTGCCCCCACTGAGGTTAAAAAGGGGTCAAACGTTCCAAATAAGGAAACTCCAAATGGTCCACTTACAATTTAGTCACAGCTCTGATATTTGGTACAAATATCAACAAGGACAGGCATACAAAAAGTAAGCTATTTTAATATCGATTGACAAATTTTAAAGAGCCAAGCAAAGATAAAGTAAACAATTCTAATTTTGATTAACTAAGTTTAAGGAGTCAAAAGGTTCCAAATGAGGACTATCCGAATACCATACTTTAAATACAATCACAACTTTGAAATTTTTTACCAAGGATAAGCACATATAAAGTAAGATATTCCGATCTCAATTAACCCATTTTAAAGGGTCAAAACATTCAATACGAGGAATAGCGCAATGTCCTATTTCCAAAGAAATCATAACTCTGCATTTTAATACATGTGTCAATAAAGTAAGCTTTTACAATCTCGATTAACTAATTTTAAAGGGTCGATATGGGGTCAAATCGTGTGAGGAATACTATTTCCAATATAGTCAATGTTAAAATTCGAAACAAATGTCAACAAGGGCAAACATAAATAAAATAAGGCATTCCGATTTTATAAAACAAATTTTCAAGGGTCGAAAATCCAAGATGTAGGAAAAAAAAAAAAAAAAAAAAAGAGATTTTTAAATAAGTAAATTCTTTAATTCCCCAGTTTTTGTAATACAGTTTAAAGTCATAAACTTACTTGATCTTTAGGCTTGGGTGCAACAGGTTCCAAGTGTTCACCAAGAATATTCAGCACACGGTCTTCTTTTGGCAAGAAAACCGAGCACATACCAGCCTGAAATCAGGAAAGAATGAAAGTTATACAGTGAGAGGAAAATTTCAAATATTTTTAAATATTTAATCAATACAGAAATACACAAGCTATTGATCAAAAATCTATTTCTGTGAGCCAAGATATACGAAGTCACATTTTCTTAATTTGTAACAATGTATAGAATATTGGATTTGGACTGCCTTAGCTTTATTTAGAACTTCAAATCATTAACGTTTTTAAAACTTAGGATTTAATAGATATTAAACTCATTTCTTTAATTTTAAACAAAATGAAGCTTGATACAAAAGTTGCCAGTAACCAAAATAGCACTTGTATAATTTTAAAATATTTCAATTAACTTAAGCTTTAAATTACAGCTCAGGGTCCAAATTAGATTTATTGACATAAAATTACTGCATTAGACCAGGTAATGCAACAAAACTCATTAAAAAAAAAAATTTGCTTAGTATTATATAGCATATTGAAGCTTTTAATATCGTTATACCGAAAAAGGGAGAATCACACCTGCAATAAAATGTTGTATTATACATCTGGGTAAAGACAGAAAAATTCTATTGGTAACTTTATATATTCTATTTAATGACATAAGTTTTTTGTAACCTCGTTAAAACAGCATTGTTTAGTAAAAGTTTACTTACAGAGATTCCTCTGATAATTCCAGTTTGGCCACTCAACCCATCATCTCCATGTGTATCTCTAATTATTACTTCAATATCTGTAGTTTGCCATTCAACGGACATATGATCCAAGCCTAAAAAATATTACATTAGGCATCAATCGAAGTAACCATTTAAAGATAGAGCGATAGAGTAAACAATGTTGAATCATGAAAACTAGCAACATTTATTCTAAAAAAAAAAAAAAAAAAAAAACTAAACATTCATATTAAAAATAAACCAGAAAGTTATAGTCTTAAAAAAAAAGCCATATAAAAAAAATAACATGCAACAAACAATATTTTTCTAAACTCATACCAAAAGGTTCTTTTCAAACCATATGATTTTAAAGAATTAAATAAAATAAGTCGTATTAAACAAAATAATACCTTTTTTATGCTACTTCATACAATATTTAAGATCACTTCTATGCTAATTTTTTTAAGGGATTGTATGAATAGCGTATTTTCAAAACCAGTCAGGGCAGTTTAAGTAATTTTGCAAGAGATGAAAGGAATCTCCTTAATATTTCAGGACTTTTAAGAGCATCTGGGTCATTCCATGTCAAATCAACACAAAAAAGTGACATTTTCAACCCGACCCCTTCAGAATTTAATAAAATTTTGCTCACTTGTTGGGTTTATAGAGAAAAGAAAAAATGCCAATATTAGGTTTGAATATCGTTTGGTTTCTGAAATACGGAGCTTCAAAAATGGGCCAAAAGGTCAAAATTTCGCAATTCTTGCTTTATATATCTAGTTATAATTTTGTCCCTAATTATCATAAAACATTGATTTTGGTGTCAAAAAAAAGATAAAGATTTGATCTTTCTAATGATGTATTATTTATGGATATTTTTCTAAATTTTCATTTTAAGGTCAAACAATTTGACCTTTGACCTTGAATATCTCAAAAAAGGGTATTTTTATTTTTTTCACAAAAATATATGTTATTCTTACATTAATTCTCAACACAAATACGTTAGTTTCATAATGGGACCGCAATGGGATGCCAAAATTTAAATTCAAATGTAAACTTTTGTCCTTAATTTCACGCAATAATCGTCATCCTCAAAGTCCTTTTGAAATAGAAGCAGGTGTGTCAAACTTAAATCTTACTTTAGAAACTATTAAAGAAACTCCAATAAAAAAGAAAAAGCTTTCCGAAGCGAAGTATTCAACAATTAAATTCAATAAAATAAGCACCGCTTTGAAAAATAAAGTAATGAAAATTGTGTATAGGGTGACTTGTCTTCCAACTCGGCTGAATTGGATATTATAAATCAATTGAAGGAAAAATTCCATAGCACCAAGGATAAAAGTTTACAAATACTAACAGTTTTAAAGAAGAACTGGTCAATCAAAAAAGTAGAAAAAGAATTTGGACCATCCAACTACTTGGTAAAAAAAGCAAAACTACTTGTTAAAGAAAAAGGAATTTTTGCATCCCCTAATCCCAGACCAGGTAAGATGTTACGTCCTGAAACAGCAAAATGTATAAAATCCTTTCATAATAGTGATCATATAAGTAGGATTATGCCAGGTAAAAAAGACTTCGTATCAATGAAAATTGATGGGATAAGGAAACATGTACAGAAAAGGCTGGTGTTGTGTAATCTCAAAGAAGCGTTTAAACAGTTCAGGGATGAGTTTCCACATTATAAAATTGGATTTTCTAAGTTTGCTGAGATGCGACCAAAAAACTGTGTTTCGGTAGGAGCAAGCGGAACACATACCGTCTGTGTTTGTCACATCCACGAAAATGGTAAACTAATGCTAATCGGATCTCATTTGAAAGAATTAAGTAAAGAAATTGAAACTCCGTTAGATTCCTATAAAACCTGTAAATCAAAAATTGTTTGTAATCCTCCCCAAACAATATGTTACTTGGGAGAGTGCAGCAATTGCCCAAAGTTCGAAGAATTTAAGAGGTGCATTGAAGACCATTTTGATGAAAATGGGATTACAAGAATTACGTACAAGCAGTGGATTAATGTTGACAGATCTACCCTTGAAACTTTGTCGAGCCCTTGTGATGACTTTATTGATTCGTTTCTGGATAAACTTACCAAACTTATACGGCATTCATTCATTGCTAAGGAACAATCGCCTTTTTTTAGTGCTTGTAAACAAAATCTGAAATCAGGTGAATATGTAGTTATTTGTGATTTTTCTGAAAATTACTCCTTTATTCTTCAAGATGCAGTTCAAGGATTCCACTGGAATAATTCGCAAGCAACTATACATCCATTTGTGGTTTATTATTGAAGAGACACTGACCAAGTCGTAGACAACTTAAACTTCGTAGTAGTTTCTAACTGTCTCGACCATGACGCAACAGCAGTTCACTTATTCCATAGGCATTTGATCGAATTCAACGGAAAAAAATTCAATTTGAAACCTAACAAACTTTTGTACTTTTCTGATGGTGCAGCTTCTCACTACAAAAATCGAAAGAAAAAAAAGTATAAACCTGTGTTTCCATTAAAAAGATTTTGGAATTCAAGCAGAATAGAATTTTTTTGCCACTGCCCATGGTAAAGGAGTTTCAGATGGCAATGGAGGTACCATAAAAAGGCTAGCCGCTCGTGCCAGTTTGCAGCGCCCATATAAAGATCAGATAATGACTTTTCGACAGTTATTTGAATGGGCAACTGCCAATATTGTAAAGGAATGCAGTTTGCATATGTAACTTCCTTACAGTATGAAAGAGAAAAAAATCTTCCTTCAGAAACGATTCTTAACAGCCCAAACTATTCCAGGTACTCAAAAATTTCATGCATTCAGACCCATTTCTATCAACCAACCATGGTCGAAAAAAAAGTCAAACAAAAAAAGAAATTATAAAATCAATAGTTACATATGCAATGAATCAAGTGAAAAAGAGTCACAATAATTAATAGAAGTTACATATGTTAAGAAGCTACTTATGCATCTGATAAATTGGTTTCAACAATAGTTTAAAGATAATCAGGGGTCAAAGTGACAAAATAAGAATAAATAGGATTTAAAAAAAAAAAATATAGGACAATATAAAACATCAAATAACTGCACACAGTTGCCACTGAACTTAAAAATTAACTCATTATACATTTATATACTCGTTATATTGAATTTAAGAGAATAGAAAACACACCTTTAAAAAAAAGAAATCGCCTGATCCTGAATATGTCATCCGTTATTGCCTCAATACTTCATCCCTAAATCAAGTTTTATTAATTACATTATATGCAATCTTGTGTCTTTTGCTTCCAGCATCTATAACTGCTTGAACTGTTCCAATTTCTTTAAGTATTTTCTTTTTATCCCTGTTTGCAGTCTTTTGTTGGTTCAGATTAACTGTTCAGTGTCGGTTGGATTGGCGGCGAAAAGTGGGAGATTTAGCGCCGAATGTAGCGAACCGGGGACTTGGTTTTCCGGAAACCCTAGAGACCGTTTAGATTTGACAACACCACGTATTGACGTCATTTTCAATTTAGTCGACTTTTATGAAAAAATCGTGGCTAATATTCTGAACACGGTACGGATTCTGCGCCAAGGTGATTTTTGGCAAAAAATGGCAGCCCTGCCATTTTTTATTAACAAAAGAACAGCCTCTGGTTGCCATAATTTGGCGAGGTTTGATGTAAGCTATTCATGGAGCAGAATCCGTGCCGGATTCGGAATAAAAAAAATCGCCATCTGACATCATACAGTAAATCTTAACCATTTTGTTTTCTTCATCAATTATTGACTGAGCACTAAAAATGTTCTTTAGTAGTCCTGCAAGTTAATCACAAGTTGTTTTTATCCGTTTTTCCCGAGGCAGAGTTTTGTTGCTGCATCTCTCTCTGTATTATGACCAATTAATTTACCACATTGGAGGAGAAAACAGATCAGAAATTCAAGACCGCATGCTATGGAAAAATTCACATGTTTAAATTTTACAACTCCCACCGGTCCAGTAGAGTTGAGTTGTAGGTTATGCAGCACGTGACGTCACAAAGAGATAAAACGCCGCCGTTACAAACATTACTTTTGTCGGGTCTTTTTCACCTACGATCGCGGCAAAGAATCCGAAATATAAAAAAACCTGAACGGCACCATTATTAAGAATTCGAAGAAAATATAGATCGAATCAATATAGAAATATAGGATATATAGGACAATTGTAAAATATAGGACAATATAGGACGTTTTTGCCGATTTTTAAAAAAATATAGGATTTATAGGACATATAGGACGTCTGCGACCCCTGGATAATGTATCAATAGAAAAATTGTAAGTATTTCTGTTTTCTAATTTCGAAATATGATTTTTTCCAAATAATTTCTATGAACAAATGATTCTGATTGCATACAACATTCCTTTTAAATAATTATCTCAAAAGCTAAATATTACCAATTATCTATGCCATGTTTTTTAATTTTACAGCAAACGATGTTTGCATACTTAATGCAATGCCGAAAAATGCAATTTTTTCAATGTATAAGTAAGCAATTAGTTTTTGCTCTTAAAGTTAAAAAGTTATAACAAATCGAAGATAAATAATTATAATTTTTAGCTAATAATTAAGGCTAAAGTTTTATTTGCATTACATGTATATAAAGAGATTTTAAAAGAAAAAGCTATTTGCATATAAACAGTTTCTGTAGGATAAGAGTGCGACTACAGTTACGATTGAAATTTATAACTTGGCATCCCATTGCGGTCCCAAAATGAGACTAATATATTTGTGTAGAGAATTTATGTAAGAATAATATGTATTTTTTTGAAAAAAATAAAAATACCCTTTTTTGAGATATTCAAGGTCAAAGGTCAAATTGTGTGACCTTAAAATAAAAATTAAAAAAAATGCACATAAATAATACATCATTAGAAAGATCAAATCTTTTTCTTTCTTTTGACACCAAAATCAATATTTTAGGATAATTAGGGAAAAAATTATACCCAAATATGTAAAGCAAGAAATACGAAATTTTGCCCTTTTGGTCCATTTTTGAAACTCTATATTTCGGAAACCAAACGAGATTGAAACCTAATATTTGGCATTTTTTCTTTTCTCTATGAATCTAATAAGTGAACCAAATTTTATGAAATTCTAAAGGGGTCGGGTTGGGAGCCGTGTTGATTTGACATGGAATGACCCATCTATAAAATCTCCGACTTTTGTAAATTAAATCAAATTTGTTTTATTGAAATTGTTTTATGACAAGTTTATAGAGAAGAAAGTTTAGAATAAAATGGTGACAAAACTTAATTCCGATTTTTTTGTGCCCTTAGTAATAAGAGTTTTCGCAATATCTTGCGTTGAGTCAATTTCCCACTAGCAGGGAGGTATATAAAATGCTGTTTAACACTTTGACTGCCATATGAGTTGTATTCAACTCGCACCACTGGTTCAATCTCTTCTCCAATCAATGCGTCAATGAGTGCTGTGGTTGGGTGGTTTGATAATTTTGGCGCATAGGCAACACATGGTTCATACTGCGCCAAAGAAATTAGTGAATTTCAATTTAAAAAACAAACTATCAAAAAATTAATATAAAAGTCAAAGTTGAAATATTTTAGTGGGTGGAACAATCCACAAACAATGACTCATGGTCTGTCAGACCACATACAGCAGTTAGAGGTTAAATCAAATTGGCTCTTTAGACAGCAATCATGCCAAAATTCTGTGGCAGTCAACAAGTTAAAAACAAAACAAAAAACATTTCTATAATTTTATCCTATAATATTTGTATAATGGAATATAATATTTGTATAGCTTCAAGTGGAAATAAGCTTTTAAGCAATATCCTTTCAAGATATTCTTTACCTGCAAAACCCAACTAAAACTTAGCAAAAAATAAATCCAGATTTAAAATGCAACATATTTGTTAATGCTGCGAGTGTTATATTTCTTTATAGCTTCCAGACCTTAGCAATATATATGTTGTTCTTATACATCAAAACGTAAAACTGATTTTAAAAAAGTATGCTTACCTCCAGGTGTAGGTGGTGCTCCAGGTGTCATAGGGCTGTATCCATATCCACCTGGTGACATGTTGGCATATCCTGAAGGACTTGGCGTTGCAGCATAAGCTGAAGGACTCGGAGTTCCGGCTGGAAAAGAAACAAATGCAACTCTTTGGTTAAAAATATTCAAAAAGATTTGTCAAGTGGTTTAGAATTTTCATGATGCAAGAGAGCTACAAGTAGCCATCATAAACTTTCAAGAAGACATATTTTTTGCTTGTCATTAAAAAATTAGGAAATATGATAAAATGTGAAGTTACCACTATGGCATAGGTCAAAATGTTTATTTATGAAATATGACATATTTTTTTCTTTTGACAACTATTTTGGTTAACATTCTTGTACATTGTACAATTTTTTGAAAAATCTTATTCTAAATACTTTACCTTTAAATTAAATAAAGTAAAAGAACAATTATTAAATTTCTTTTAATGGTTTATTATAAATTCTTAATCGTGATATCCAAATATTAAAAAATGTTAGCCTCACTAAAATTGTCTTCCTTGAAATAAACTTGCTTGTAAATAAGGGTTTATAAATATTCTAAGAGGTGGGAGGGGACATTTATTTGGTTTCCTGATTTATATTAGGCTGCAAGTTGCAGCTTTTTCACGCCTTATTGGATACGCAAGTCAATCTTTCAGCATACAATAGCAAAAAGTAATCTTAGGCAGAGTAAATATGAGTATGATGGAACAATCCAATTATCCCATGCAACATGGATAGGGTTACAGCCAAAATAAAATGTCACAAATCCATGACTTTTCAAGACTGAAGCAAATAATTTTCCATAACTTAAGAAATCAAATCACAAGTAATAATATTAACCTACAAGAATATTATTAGCACGAACATAGTAAGTAAATCAATGTACCATAAAATGATTTTTTATAAAGTTCTATTTTAAATTAAGTAAAAAAATCCTTGTTTCAGTAACTTCAAAATCAGAAGAAAAAGAGAAAAATAATTTTCCATTCTCAGATATTTCAGTGTTAAAAAAGCTAATCAATCTTTAATATTAAAGAAATATTTGAAGAAAGAATAAGTCAATAATAATAAATTATATCATCAAAAATGAAATACTTTAACATCCAGAATGCAAAACAGTAGAAGAAAGAAGATGGAAAAAAAAAAATTGGAATGTAAACATAAGCTTATTAAAACTGTTCATTTCAGTGCTCATATTATAAAATTTATTTTCACCTACGAGACCTTAGTCGTGTGATGCTCCAAATTTGGAGTTCAGAAATGTTTTCACTGGCCTCGGTTTTTAACTGTGACTGTTGTTTCCGTCAAAACGTAACTAAAATATGAGTTTTCCATGAGCTGAATAGCAATTATGGCATTTATAACATCACAGTTACATGATTTTACTTAAAATGTTTAGGAATTCATGAAATTCACTGTATTTCCATGACTTATGGTCATTTTTTGCTCAAACTCATGACTTTCCATTACAAAATTTAAACAATGTCCAAATTCATGACTTTCCATGACATTTCCTGACTTTCCATACGTGTGGAAACCCTGCATGGAATATCAATATACAGGACACTTACCAGGATAACCTGACGGTGAAGGGGTTTGCTGATAAGGAGAATAAGTGTGGTCAGAGTTGTACATAACAGCACTTCCAGGAGTCTGGGGTGTGAATGGGCCTTGAGGAGTTTCTGGGTGAAAACCGGGTGTACCAGGGTTGTAGTTGGCTGGCGAGGGGGAAGACTCATCAAAGGGATAATCCTCGAAGTCATTACTTCCGCTATAAGGAAATAAAGACAGCGTTAAAAATCCTAGTAAGTAAATAATTTTTTTAAAAAGAAAATTAAGTTGTGATGCCCTTAATTCATGTTGAAGGCCTTGACAAAAACAAATTTTCTAGTAAAATATTGTGTGAAAATGCAACCTAATAGAAACTGGGAAATTATTATGGGGTGTTTAATACATTCAGAAAACATTTTAAAATGTTGAAATTAAAAAGGAATATTGTTTTGGGGGCATTGAACCAGTATAATAATTAATGAATTAAATCAAATGGAAATTCAGTTCACAATATATATGGTTTTTGGCAATTACTTTTCAAAGATTCTATTCAGATGAACAAATTAAAAACATTTATCAATGAGTCCATAATTAACATATAAAAATGAAGATCAGCAAATATATGAAAAAGACAGTTGGATGTTGATTTTATAAGAACCAAATTTTGATTCCGAGTGATTTCAGTGAAGTCGTACTTTGAGGAAGTTACCTCTGCCTGCATTTTTTTAAACAATGTATTATTAGTATATCTGAATACCGTACGAGTACACAGATATTTTACTTTTTGTTCATCCTTTTAAGTAAATCTTTTGCAACCAATCAGTTTGTTATGGAATCTGATTATAATAACTTTTATTGTATTCAAATGTTAAAAGTTTAATCACAGGTACGCAAGAGAAATCCATATTTTATTTAGCACTTCTAAAGATACACTAGATAAAGTATTTACTCAACTATTTAGTATATCTTTAATTAAAATAAAATTACAAAATATAGTAAGTCATCAATTTTTACTTTTGCGACAGGATTTTTTCAAATATGTTCCTCACAACTTATTTTCATTTCTACCAGTGTACCAAAACATAGCAAAAGTAAAGGACCAGATACTAAAATCAAAGAGATATTCCCAAAAAATATTCGAGTTATTGATTAATTAAAAATTTAACCATATTAGTACCAAAAGTTCTGTGTTGTGTATTATATTAATACGTCATATTATATTCATATTATACGTCAATATTATAACATACGTCCTTTGATCCTCAGTTTTTCTAGCAATACCCAATATTTTAAACAGGGTTCCCACTCAAATCACATAACGAAAATCAACAACTTTTAAGGACCTAATTAACGTTTTTAAGGACCTTTGAAAATTCGTTTTCCAGCATCATGTCTATATATAAATTTTTAATGAAGTATATTTTACCTAAAAAGTTATAAGTTGGCGAATGCGTAATACAATATGTCAGAGAATTCCGATAAGGTGCGGATAAGTGGCGGTCACGAGGGTATAGCAAGTCTGAATTGTATGTTTATAAATTTTGCAGTTGTGTTGACTTTTAAGCACCTCTATGTATTTTCAAGGCCTTGAAAACAAGTTCAAAAATATTAAGCACTTTTAATGACCGTGGGAAGACTGTTAAAATTTTTAAATAAAATTAAAAATATTTTTTAAATATTTTTATTAGGATAATAGTTAAAAACCCATTAAAAAAATAATAATTAAAAAAGATCATATATTTTAATCAGAAATATAATTTAAAGATTACTGCAGGAAAAATAACTGCACAATTCGTCCATTCCCTGGACACTCAGAGGTTTAAAAAAGAAACAGTGGTATAATCAATTTGAAATCATTTGATTTCTGGTTCTCAGGGAATTTTTTTTTTTTTAAATTAAAACTTAGAATACATGGTTTTGTTACAAATTTTTGCAAATTTTCCTGAAAATTCTTTTACTTTATTAGTTCGCAGTAGATTTATTCTCCTAAACATCCATACAAAAATAATCAACATACCGGGCAGGTGTGTTAGCATTGGTGGGGTCCCATGCACTGCCCCCATGACTAGGTGTGCGACTTCCTTCATGGAGGGGAGTTTGACTTCCGTAATGGGGAGTCCGACTACCAGCTAAAAGAGAAAACAAACATTAGGAAATTGCATGCAGAAATTTATTCAAATGAGCTTAAAGGAGTCGTTAACTTGGACAGATTTCTTAGTCGTACATCTCAATTAGACAAGTTTGTTGCAAATATGAGGGATCAGAACACCCTTTTTCCTCTCTCCTAGTACACAACACCCTCTAGTGAAAAGGAGCAGTATCAAACAACTCAAAAGAACAAAGCACTTCCTACGAGATTATAGAAAGCATGCATGCAATATGTAATCCAGCCAGCATAGAGCTTTTCATGATTACATACATCGAAAGACCAATACCCTGTCTCATTACATCCTACCTTAAGGTAAAGTCCATCTCCACAAATGGGGGCTGAATTATGCAGAGCTCGAAAATTTTAAATACAAGAATGTTTTTAAAAAAACCTCGGAAGTATTTGTCGGTCTGCAAAAGCCACTTCACTAAGAACCAACAACACAAATCAAGAAAAAAGCCAATAAAACCGCCCACATAAAGTGAAATTAAGCAACAAGCCAATAAAACCACTTTAATTCAACCCACTCAGAACCCTTCTATGACCGAAGCCGAACATTTCTATGACGCCGAAAGAATTTTGAAAAAGAAATATACACTCCAAGAGGCCTACACTTCACCTGAACATTGACAAACTTTCATCAGACATTCATCGCACATCATTAGAAATTCATCCAGCAGGTCAATACCACACCTAGAGAGCAATCATTAATATTGAAAATATGACAAACTGCCATCTTCGCAACCAGCACAACCATCATCACATCGAATTCGGATAACAAAGACGGTACAGCAAAGAGAAGTGTCAAGATTCGCAGGTAAGATCAAACTTTTTTTTTAAACATGCATAAAAAACCCAAATAAGACCTCGTAAAGGTTGTAACAAAACTTAATTGCACAAGTAGGTGTCACAATTGTAAAACTAAAAGAACTTATTAAGCAAACTGTTAGTTCGAAAGCAAACCTGATTGTGTCAAAGTTTAAATACATGCAAAATATACAGTACAAGTACTTAAAGTAACTGAAAAAAATATTTAAAAATCGAGACTTGGAAAAATAGCTCGAACTTGTAAGTCTCAGAAATAACACTGGGCCAAATTAAACCCATAATACAACAAGCGAAACATCATTGTCGAACATTGAAAATCCCATAAAAAACACAACACTTAAAATGCCAGTTCCCATTAGGCCCAAAAGTTTAAACTTTTGTTTTCACTTATTAAAACGCAGTTTCGCGAAAAAAAAAGTACCACAAAAATTAAAGTCACAAATAATGATTAACATCCTCAGTAAAAAGGCCAATAGTATCTTACTCTATATTTCAGAAGACGAATTGATAAGCTATGCACAGGTCAACCATCATTTTAAAAGAATTCCTAACGACTCAACTTTCACAGAAGTGAAAGCATAGCAAGCCATCATACAATATGCGTCAAGACTGACCACAGCTCTTGAACACTACGGCAGAGTTCATTCTAGGCATTTTTCGAGGGGTGGCGCGCCCTGCCTGCCCTTTTTCAGAAAAAATTTCATCCTGAAAGAATTAAAATAACTTTCGTTTTTTTCCCTCCCAACAATATGTGGATCGCAATATGTGGATCACCCCTACTGAAATCGCCTATCGCATTCATGTTCAAACGCGCAACATATATATCGGGGACTGAAACCATTGAGACACACCATTTGTCCACATTAGTAAACTCTGATGGCCATTTCGTATGTGTTTTGATTAAGTGTATTGCGCTGGATTTTTACCATGCCTCCTTCAAAATAGAGAAGAAAGGAATTTGAAAGACTTGTTAAAGGTGTATAACCATCAAATGTTTACACTAAGAATTTAAAAAGAATATTTCCTTTTGGACACGCGTAATCGCGATGTCCTCCTGTTAAATTTAGGGGTTGTTTTTGATAGCTTACCTGTTACCAATTAATTTCAAAACATCCGTTTCATATTTAAAATTGAACATAACAGGAATGCAATCAAAATCCCAGATTATTTCCGATTTAAAAAAAAAAACACTTTTATTACAGCTTACATAATAGAGGCATGCACTCGAAAAAAAATCACTGTTTTGACGCTAAATTTGATCCGATTTGGAAAATAAAAAAATTCACAAATTTCAGGACACAGTCCAAGTTCTTTAGTAGGGATACTCCTTGTGATATCCCACAATGAATAATATTAAATTTGAAGAAACTCTACTCTCTATCTAACAATGGCAAACCTAAGAGATGAAGTTTAAGGTTGATTCATTCAAACTTGAAAAAATGTTGAAAGAGTGAAAAGTTCTTATCTTAAAACATTTTCATTATACTAAAACATTCTTATCTTAGTTTTACTGTATTATAAATTGATATTTTTATAAAAATTACTATTTGATGAAAATTTTACTATGTATATCTATATATTTAATAGGCAATACGTTTTTTGGGGTTAGTCCGTCCGCCTAAACTGCTCAACCAATTTCAATGATCAAGGTGTCATTTTAAAGGAAATAAGCTGTAGATTTGCCAAAACGTGCCAAAATAATTTATTAACACTTTATTAATTAGTTAAATTTCAATATTTTTCATCATTAAGCTACTACAAAGCCTCAATGATTTTGAATATATGAATGGCAACATCCTTACTTATGTAAACAACAAACCCTCTGCTCGGTTGTTCAACCAACCAACCGTTGCTAATTTTAAAGCTATCCTTACGTATGTAAACAACCAAAATGTTACTAATTTTAAAGCTCTTTTTAAACTCTTCGTTTCAAAGTTATTTTTTTCTGTTTTTCTGAAGCATTTTTGTATTAGAGTAATTATTATTTTGAAGTATTTCTATCCAGAAAATGCCTCGCGTTGGATGTCGTTCTCTAAAGGGGCGACTTATCAGAATAAATAAAAGATATTGGGACTTTAATGTAAGGGCTTAAGCTAATGAAATTTTAAGTCAGAATGTTGGCGGATAGTATATTTAACTTTCTATTATGAAACTTGCAATTTGGGTGTTTTCTCTATCAAGCCTTACATTAAATTTATAAAAATTTGGTTACATTTTTTATGGCTGGCAAACCTATTCGAGCGCAGCAAGATGTTTTAACCACAAATTTGAGTGGCAAAGCCGCTCAATCCGAGCGCAGCGAGGCGTTTGGGGGTTGGCGAGCGTTAGCGAGCAGGGGGCGAAGCCCCCTAGTTGCACTTTAATTTTAATAATTTTCTCAGCCTCATTCCAGCAGAATTAGGACTGAAGCATTTTATCAGTATTTTGATATCTTTTAAGTTTGTGAGCGAGTTTTTGATTCACGGATTGTTTCATTATTATATTTTTTCTTCAGAATATTGAAAATTATTTATCGAGGTAGAAAAGTACAATAATTTTGAAATTGTGGCAGAAAACGCGTATGCAAATTTCTGCAATTTGCCATAAAAGTGCCCTCGTAAACAGGAATTGCCCTTTTTTTGAAAAATAGCACCCTGCCCTTTTTCATTTCTAGGATGAACTCTGCACTACTGTAAACTCTGTAATGTCAATGATTACGAATTGCTATGTCATTTAACAGGGTTCGATACATTCTTCAAGACAATGGACAGATATATACAATCACAAATTTAAAAAAAAAGAAGATATTTGCAATAGACAAGGCAAAAATTAATTTAAACCATAAGAATTATCTCAAGAACGTGACATTTATTTAATTTTTAAATGTACGTTTATAGGTGATTCTCACTTTCACCCACCGCCATTTGAAAACGAACAAAATTATACTAACTGTACATAAATATTGCATAACTTCCGAAAAACAGACCGACACGAGGCTACTACAATCAAGGAAATACATCCAGGAATGAAAACAATCCTAGATACAATTCGTCAAATACAACAAATAATCCTGTGTGTGAAATTGAAACAAATTAAAGTAACCAGCGCATTGAATGCGTTAATGAACTACAGTATGATAATATTTTTGTTAAGGATATCGAACTTAAAAACTCTTATCAAAGTAAGTAAAGGGAAACCTACCCAAATTGGGTTAATCCTAACTAAAATTGTTATTTGAGCCACTGTGTTTTATGTATTGCTATTCTTGGCGATTGGTTTCCATAACCATACCTGCCAACATTGGCATTTTCAAATTAGTACAATTTTTACGGAACAAATATTTGCATTCCTATGAAAGTCAAATAGCGACAATATTTATGAATGTAATATAGAAATAATAGTAATTCTATAACAAATGCAAAAAAAAAAAAAAAAAAAAAAAAATGCAGAATATTAAATTGCTCTCAAATATAACAAATTGTTACATTTTAGCACAAAATGGAAATTATAAAATAAAAAACTAACTTGGATTTAAAAATAAATCAAATTTAAACTTTACTATGAAATCTCTGATGAGGTTTAAGATTTAGTCTACATTACACCTAAATAAAACATGCTTTATGACACAAAAACTCTAGTGAAACATACAATGAGGTGGTGGTATTCAAAGTGTTTAATCACACGCACAAATATCAATTATGCAGGCTTTCGAATTCTTATTATTACATTTGATGTTGTCACTGTGCTTTTTAGAATTGATATGAACTTCGACATCAGTAAATCCTCCATGAGAAATCTTAATATCAGATGCATAGATAGAGCAGAATGCAAAATTTGTTTCTTTGTTTGAATTTCTGATGATTAGAAGTAAACCGCTTGGTTTGAAGTAAACTAAAAAAAAACCTTGATATTTTCTGGAATCTTACACCAGGATTGTTTAACTTGGATATTTTAAAATAAATAATTAAGACTAACAAAGAAGCTGAAAACCGAAAGTGCTTTAATCTCTAAAGTCCGAGAAAACGAAACAGTCGTTCGGCGAGTGCCGCCAAAACAATTGAAAACGGCGTCGTCGCGATTTAGTGCGCAGCGTTGGGAGTACGGTCCAAAAGAAGAAAAAAAACTAAAGCACTTTCAGTTTTCTACTTTATTAATATCTAAAGTTCGAGACAACGAAACAGTTGCTTGGTTCGCCAAATCCCGTCGGCAACGCAGATGAAAACAATGAATTTCTGGCGCCGCGCTTAAGAGCTTTTATTATATACGCACAACATTATTGTACGGTTAAAAACAAAAGGAAGAACCAAAATCTAAAGCATTTTTGGTTTTCAGATTCTTTGTTAATCTCTTAAGTCTGAGGAAAAGCAATAGTTGTTTGGTTCGCCAGGTCCCGTTGGCAACACAAATGAAAACAGTGCATCCCCGGGGCCGTGGTTTAGTGCTATTATTTACGCGCAAGTCCAGTACTATTATTTACGTTTTGGAGTCCAGTCCAAAAGAAAGTAGAATTAAAAAACTAAAGCCCTTTCGGTTTTCTGCTTCTTTATTAACTTGTAAAGCCCGAAAAATCGAAGCAGTGGTTTGGTTTGCCAAATCTAGTCGGCAACAGAAAAGAAAACAATGCATCCTCGCCAACGCGCTTTAGTGCTGAACATATGCGCAATCTTGGAGTGTGAATAAATATTTTGATTGACGCGGCAGCTTTGGAAAATCGTTTCGGTTTCGTTGTTGTCTTGAAAAAATATTTAAAAAAAAAAAAAAAAAAACGGTTTTAGGGAAAAACGAAAATTACAGTGAAATCCGTACGATTTTTTTAGCTGTTCGTACACCCGTACAAAATAGTAAAAATCCGTACATTGTACGGATGATTCGTACAAGTTGGCAGGTATGCATTCCCCCAATCTCTGACTGCTCAGTTATAGACTGACAGGCGACTGCAATTTTTGGACCCCATCGAACATCATTCTGAATTTTTTATAGGAGTTGGAGAAAAGTGAGTAGATTACGAATCCACTGGTCTACCATGGGAAAAATGGCCGAAACTGATCAAAAATCGACTTTTAATAAGTTGAACTAAATCCAATTGCCAAATGCGCCATAACTTGCCAAATAATGAGCTTTTTTTTATTTGGTAACCCTCACTCTTTAAATTTCAATCAAGAAGGTTGCAGACGATTCGGATGTGTGGCTATGGCTTACTAGCATCTTTCACAAATGAACCAAATTGGCAATAAACCTTACGTCACTGATGTCGCCAATTTGGCTTACTTTTAAAAGATACAAGTCTTCCGAGCCAGAGATCAGAAATCATTTGCGCCTTTTCTTACTGAAAATCAAAATGCAGTGGGTTGTCAGAGGATAAAATTTATTCTCTTTTTGGCAAGTTATGACATATTTGGCAATCGGATTTTAGTTCAACTCGTTTCAAGTCGATTTTTGATCAGTTTCAGCCGTTTTTGCCACGGCAGACCAGTGGATTCATAATCTCACTTTTCCCCAATTTCTATAAAAAATTTAGAATGATGTTCCATGGGGTCCAAAAATTGCAGTCGCCTCTCGGACTATTAGCAACTGAGCTTTTAGGTTAATGAGCACCAAGGAGAAACAGAGGAAAGGTCAAGCCAGCAACTTCATGAAGATTAGTGGACCTATAACGCATGTAAATGTATCTAGGAGAAAAATGTTTCAATCCTTTGGAGGAAAACTTTTCAGTTTTTATTTTTTTTAATTAGATATAATTAAAAAAAATTAAATATAATTTTAGGGAGAAACAAAAACTTTTGGAATATTTGGGCAAATGTGACCCTTGTAGCACCTATCTTCTAAAGAGTGGTTTTAACACTAAGGTTCAATTGAGATATACCTTCGTATTGTGGGGTTTGTGATCCATACATGGGTGTTCTGGAACCACTGCTGTACGAGGGTGTCTGGCTGCCGTAAATCGGAGTGCGACTGTAGCTGGAAACATTTCCTTTGCTTGGGCCACTGCAAAAACAAAAAGATGTGATTAAACTGAGAGATAAGAACACTTTCTGAGGCAATTAAGCCTTTGAAAGGTTATTCTAAGAGGCTGCATCAAAGAATTACAATACCCAATAACTGCCATTCTTGTCCGATCCACAGAAATGGTTTGGCACTTGGAGTGAAGTTCAACACGAGCAGTTGCTTCTGTGGCATCTTTTACAATACCAATGTGACCTAAAACAGAAACCTCATTGTATAGTTGTTTCATAAGAATTATTCAGTTTTGAGAATAAAATAATAAGTGTCTAATATCAGGGATGAGTTTGGTAAAAAATCCAAAAATTTTATGCATGAAACAAATTTTAAGCTATACTTTAAAAAAAAAATTGTGTTTTTCCACGTGCATGTATAACACTGCACCATCTTCGTCCGTGAGCAAAAATGGTTTAAAAATAGCGGCACCTAGACAAAGGGATACAATTTGTGCTGTCATCAGGCATGGTATAGCTCCAAAGAAAAAAGGAAAAAAAAAAAAAATTCCTGTGAAAGCGATGAAAACCGTCAAAAACTTCAAAATTTCAAACAACTTTAAGCAATTATACCAACAATGTACAATTATACGCAACAACATGCATATCAGCGATAGTGCCCACAATATCAGCACAAATCTTGGTAATATTGGATGTTACTACAGTATGGCTTTCGATGAAAATTACTCTCACGCCAACAGAAATATCAAAGTTAGAGCCAAATGTACAGGGGCAACTCTCAACAATAGCGCTATTGTATTGGCATAACACTTTCTTTCAGTAACATTGGTGCAAATCTCAGATTTTACAAGGTAGCACTCAGCGAAAATGACCATCAAATAAATGTAAAAATCACTGTTAGTGCCGAATATACTGGAACAATTTAAGCAATTTTCAGCAATAGCGTTGTTATATTGGAGTAATACTCAGTGAAAATGAAAACCACAACAATTTAAATCCCAGTGATAACGCACATCATAGCCACACAAATCTAGGCAGTAGTGGACATTACATCAACGTAACAATTAGCGAAAACGAGCATCACATACCAATGTGCGTTTCGGTGCACAACAAACAATAATTCCGTGGATGTCAGACTAGAAAGTAAGCACATTATTCGTATACATTAATTGTGAGAATTAGTATGAACGAAATTACATTTTGAGAAGAGAAAAAATGGCACAAAAGAAGCAAATTTCGCTGCAGTTGAAAAAGCATAAAATGCGGATTTAAGCGCCAACCTAACTAAAAAATGGTATTTCAGTAGATTTTTGTATTTGGAGCAGGAATGTCGTAGGTTTTCTGCTCTACCTAATCAAGTGGAAGGGAAGCTGCTTTGCGATTCAACATTAGAAAAAAGGTTATTTTTTTGTAGGATAGAAAAATTGGGAAAAAAAAAAAGATTTTTTTTCAAGAATTAGATAAGCGAAGCTTTCTTTGAGAAAGAGGAATTATTTTTTTTTCTAAAAAATTAAAAGAGTGGAATTCCACCACAAGGCGGAAAAAACTCATCCGTGTAATATATAGATACAATATTAAACACTACAAATATAAATAGTCAAAATTTTGTAAGAATAGGTTAGCAAATATAAAACCTGCGATAATTAAAAAATTAAACATGATATTTTAATTTTTTCAATCTATCAAATTTTCCAGTATCACAAAATAAGTATTGAATGATAAATACAGAAATGTATATTTTATCAAAATTTAAAAGAATATTTTTTTTTTTTTAATCAAAAGATCAATTTAAAATGCAGAATTATTCAAGAATAAAATCCAAATAAATAATTAGATAGTAAAGAAAAGGAGAAAAAAAGGAGTAATGCAGTCAGGCATAAAAGTTACTAAAACACAAATGTTGGATGCTAAGCAACAACACTTGCAAGACTACTTTTTTCAGCAAACGAACTGAACTTTATTGTTAAATACTCTGCAGTCTACAAGTATGAGCATTTTATAACCATTCCTATTTAGTAAAATTTTCAATAATAGTTAATTTTTTAGAGGGCAGAATTTGTGAATTCTCACCTTTATAAGGGCCATGTGTAATTTTAATTGTCTGTCCAATTAAGTCATTGTCTCTCCTTCCTCTGCCTCTTCCCATTCCACCACCTCCACCGCCACCACCACCAGCTGTGAAGCCACCAGAAGGTGTCTTGTTGCCACCAGCTGCGCCGCCACCACCACCACCCGGATGCATGGGGCTGTTGATGCGAGGAGATGCAGCATGGAATGGGGATCGCATGTTGATTTCGGACAAGGGCTAAAAATAATACGACGCATTTTACATTGGATTCGAGTAATATGTATTGTTGATTTCACAGTTTTTTTTTTTTAAATACTAGGGAAGGAGAACTTAATTTAAAAGAAACTTGAATCACAAGTGCAAAGCTTCGAAATGCTTTAAGGTAAAATAGTATTTATCAAATACACAAAGAAGCAGATTTCAATAAATTCATACGCCAAAAAATATGTAGCATAATTTTTAAACTTTTTGCAGCTGAAAATATCATTTGGCAAGATTTTATTTTTTAGATAAGAACAATATTTAATGTGTTAAAAAGTTATTTTTAATAATGAAATTTCATAGATTAACTATAAACAATTGTGTGGAAACAGGGAATATTTTAATTTACATTATTTTAGCTAAGGAAGTAGGTCCACAAAAACTTTAAGGCACAGGTCGGTGACCAAAATAACTCTTGTTAACAAAAGCTACTTTTTTGCCATAATAAAAAAATTTCAAGTCATTTCATTCATATTTGCTGCAATTTTAGCATTTTGAGTAAGGTGGGAATTTCAAAAATCACGAACTGAGAAAAATGTGTTCGAAACATCAAAGGAACTATTGCAGCTATGCTAACTTCTCCATAAAAATACAGTTTTTCTATAATTGCAGTTATCGAATCAGCTAAAAAACTTGCCAGATTAAGGAGAAGGTTTCAAAGATTATAAACATGAAAAAAATAGAAAGTTGTTATTTTTATTAGTTTTGCAAAAACAAGGGGTACCAAGTCCCCTTAATTAGGTTTGAAGAAATGATTCTGTCGACAAATAAAACAGTTTTAAGTAAAAACAAACTGAACTTACTCTAGCACCTCCACTTCCAGCACCAGCTAAAACTAAATGTCGAGTTTTACATACAAAAATGCCACCGTTATCTGTCATCATACGAGAATGGAGGAATGCAAAACTACGGTACAGATGCTTAATTTCGCCTTGTCGTCCCTGAAAAATTAAGTTTTACTCGAGGTTTGAGAAGTGTCAAGTGTCATAAAACTACTGCAATGAAGCATTCATCAGGGTTCATACTCAATCTATCATAGTAAAATTCAGGAGTTACTAAGGAGTTTAGTAGAGTAAATTTAGGAGTTAAAGAGAAAAAAATTACATGTCTAATAATATATTTTCCCTCTATGTGCCTGGTTGTCGAGAATTGTGGTGCATTCTGGGAATGTTCTGAAGGTTTTTCTTTGTGGCTGTAGTGTCGAAGCGCATGCGCAGTAGACTCTGAAGTTAGGAAAGAATTTCGAATATGAGAGACGTTTTATCGAGTAAAAAAAAAAAAAAAAACCTCTACATTTTAAGGTTCTACTAATCTTTTTACTTTTTGATGATAAATTTTAAGGAGATAAAAAGAAATATCAGGAGTAGAAACACAATTTTCAGGAGTTGCGAGCACCAGGGCCCTAATTAGAAAAAAAAATAATCAAATTTCAACAGTTTTTCAGGAATTTCAGAAGGCGTACGAACCCTGATTCTTCCTTCATAAAATTACTTCAATATCAGTCAAAATTGTTTAAAATGCATTTTTTTTTATTAAAGTCACTTAAGGGATTTTTTCTCTTGAATAATAAATACTTCTAAAAATATTATTCAATTAAGCTAAGCATTAACGCTTAGAGGTATTTAAAATGAATATTTACAAAAATCTTTTTCCTAATAAAGTGGTAGATTTTAATTTATTGGAAAATAAGTGTTTGATCACGAAGACAGGAAATCTACACATTACTCAGAAATTGATCGCGTGATTTCTGGAGAAATGTAGTGAAATACTTCTGACCTGAAATTATTTTTTTGTATTAGAATAATTTCCCAGTGCAAAAAGTAAAGTATAAGCAAACATTCTCTTGAGAATTTAGTTAGTTGACCGTACTCTTTTCAGCAGATGTATAAAAAGAAGGATTGGATTAGAGAACACAGTCTTCAGTATAATTTATTACTAGCGACAAAAGAATTTCATTAATTGAAAGGAATTAGATTCGTATTCAACGAAAATGTATTGTTAAACAATCTGGTAAAGTATTATTGAGTAATTAATTTCAATTGAAGTACTCGGGTATTATTTTAAATAATTCGGGATTTGAAAATCATATTTTTGGGATAAAAATTTAGAAATTACAGAGAATATCCTCAATCTCAAATGAGAGATTAGCTCATTCAAATTTAACTACAATTGTACACATAACAATTATTGCAGAGAGAGTTTAGAGGAAAATCTGTAATAAAGCATAGTGAATATTTAAAACCAGTTTGCTAAGCTACAGAATGACTAGTAATAAACTTCAAAAATTAAATAAAATACATACAGAGTGTGGGCCATCGATGACTTTCACAACATCTCGAACTTGGATCTGGTTTGCTTCCGAGTCTAAAGCAACAGCTCGTTTGGTATCTTTTCGTTTCAATACACTCTGATGCTTAACTTTAACAACCTTTCAACAAAATTTTTAAAAATAAGACAAATTACAACAAGATACTTATAAAGACAAGTAAAAAAAAAAAAGTTATCTTACATTTCCATGCATATTCAGAATATGAAAATTTTCCTTTTCCAGTCGAACAATCACACCAACTGTTTGAGCACTATATAAAAAAATGTGTATAATGAAATATCATGATATAAATTAAATTTTATTCACAGGTTTTTCACATGATGTCTTTTGGTATCAATCTTATATTTGTTATTTACAGCAACAAAAACATTTTTGTAGATGAAAACTTATAAAAGCAGTAGCATTTAATTTCAAGTGATTACAACATAGCCCACTGACAGACAAATTCAGGGATGAGAGTGATCAGAGAGCAAAAAGAAAGAAATCCAAAAATTCGTTAAAAAAGCAAGAGAAAGGGATGATACCCAAAAGTTTTGTCAAAAGAGCTTGTGGAAGAAATACACAAAAATTCAACAAAAAAAAGTATGCAGAAAGGATGATTTAATAATTTTATAGATACAATTAAATTTCTCATACTAAATATTAATTACATACTTGTGAAGTAATCTGTGAAGAAAGAGGAGCTAAAAAGGGAAAATCTTTTGTTTAGACATAAGTAAAAGTATACTTTTTGCAGGTAAAACTGGTTCAGATCAGAAAAATGCAGATCCTTGAAACAGGGACAAAGAAAAGGAAAATGTTACATAAAAACAAAAAGAGGAAATCCTCCAAAAGGAGGAAAATTCTCATCCCTGCAAATTACACAAATACTATAAAAGTAAACAATAATTTAGGGTGAGAAATTAAGATAATAGGGTCATTCCATATCAATTCAATCTGATCTTCTCTGAATTTAAAGAAATGTTGTCAATTCTCATAACCAAAAAAAAAAAAAAAAGCAAGAATGTTTTTAATAAAACAGTGCTTATTGGGTAAAACATTTAATAAGTCCCAATAAACCTTTCAAGAAAATTACAATATGTACATTTTACTAAAGGAGGATACCTACTCTAACAATACTAGGTCACCCCACTGAAACTGTCCAAGAGAGTCAACACCTGTGGCCATATCAGTACACAACTGCAAATCCTGGGGCCGCACTTTAAGCTGAAAATTCATTGCAATTAATAAACATGAAATATCAACATATGATAAAAAATTAATTTTTTTAACAAAGAATGTAAGAGTTATAAACCTCGTGCATTGTCAAATCAGAAAACAGAAGAACGATATTCTCTTCCACCCGCACAATGAGTCCAGTGTCACCTTCATAGGTTCCAGCAATTACTTTCACGTGGTCACCTTGCTTGAAATATTTCCGCAACTCATGAGCTGGAAACTCCAAGGGATCCTACATTAAAAAGAAAAATATAAGTAATACAATTATGGCTATATTAAAATTTGGATTAATATATATTTAAAATTATTGTTGCATGGTTCCAGAATATTTCAATGAAAGGTTTTTTTAGTTTATGTTTAATGTGCTTAGCAAAATTACTCTATTATGTGATCTGTTTTACTATTAAAGTAAAATTTAATTCTGGCAAAGTGTAAGCTGTTGCTAACTGAAATTTTTTAATGCTGATTGAATCCTTCTAACTTAAATTATAGATTAAAAATGTATTTGATTTATGATTATATAGCTTAAACTGTTAATTAAATCATGAAAAATACTAAAATATTTATACTTAGCTTTAACAGAAAAAATAAAACAAAACCATTTTGTGTTATTCAATTGGATACCATAAATTAATAAAATAGTTTCTACATTAAAAAACCAAATAATGTTTATAATCAGTAGAGTTTTACATAGATCAACAAAAAACAATTAAGCCTCTTTAACTACACAGGATGATTCACATCACATTTGCCACTGCAATACTTTGAAGAAATCTTGAACATTCAGTAATGTCTCAATTTTATTTCATTCCACTTACTGAATAAAACAAAACCATTCATGTGTCTATATTGTGTTTGCTTTAACAATACAGCTTAGCTTTTCCCAGCTACTAAGCCCTCAGACCAAATACATGAAGTGGTATAGCAAAAAAAGATTGATTTATTAAGATTTTACAACTCATCAAAAATACAGATATAAAATAGAGGATGCCCCAAGAAACTTTTTGATAAATCAGTTTCAGAAATACTAATTGCATTCATTAAAAAGAAAAGAAAAAAAAAAAAAAAAAACTGTAAGCAAATAATTTTTTATTGTTTGCCACACATGATCTTGAAGGGGCGCAGTGAGTTTTCTAAAAAAAATTAGGTAGGAATTTTAAGGATAATCCAAAAATTTCAGGAATATTTTAAGGGTAATTCTTAAAATTTTAGGGATAGTTTAAAAACATTTATGAATATTTCTTTTGTAGGTGGCATAGGCTCAAACAGACATATTCTTTCCAAAGCTTGTTTCAATACCAACAAATTTTGCTGCCCATTTTCAAAAAATGTAACTTTCAAATTTTTTTTAGCAAAATAAGTTATGTAATCAAGCAGAATTATACTATTTTGACAAACATACACAATTAATTAAATCTACTTTTCTCAACTGGAGGAATACCGAGTATTTTTTTATGAATTTTGGAGAGAAATTTAATTTTTTAAATAATTATCAAAAAATTTAAGTACAAATTTAAGAAGAAACAAAACATTTAAGGAATATTCGTGCGAATGCTATCTTTGACTTTGCTAATAAAAACCATTAACACTTGCACAATTCTACAAACAAATCCATTAAAACAAATCTAATTACCTTCAAGTCTTCATGAGTGGGGAGCATAGTGACTTTATTTCCATCAACAGCAATCACTCTACCCTGCAGATGAATCAACTCACCCTCACAAACTTCAACATTATCACCAGGAGAAAAGCTGTGGTTGGCATCATCTTGGCCTGTGCCTTCACTCACTGTTTAGCCATTAAGCAAAAACATTAGGAATTTCGTAATGCACGAAAGAACTATTTTTAATAAGTTTTAGTAGCTAAACATACATTGAGAATTTTACAATACAAAAATAATTGCAACAACTTAAAAAAATAATATATTCTAGCATAACAATGTTTAAGTTATTGTTTATAGAAAAGCATGAAAGAGTATTAACTTATGCTAGTAATATTAAAGTAATATAAAAGTTCCAAGGTATGATCACATTTAATTTGTCAAAAAATACTTTTAATAGACAATTCCCGCATTTTTTAAAAACGAATGAAGTTGATTTATATTTATAAAGAATTTCTTTCTAATTCTAAATATTCCGATAAAAGTTCTTTAAAAAAATTAGTTATTTAAATATTAAGAAAAGAAAATGCACCAAAAATTCTCAAATTGCGATCCGCTCAAAACAGGCCGATTTTTAGTATGACGTCAAGTGTCTCGAAAGGTTCAGTGACGTAATCCCTTCGCTCCGTTTGTTATGGTGAGGTTTCTACCACAAAATGTCAGCTATATACTCTGTAGTTTCTACTTAGTAGTTGCTGTTTCTCAAATATTTTTGATTGCCTATTTTGCAGGTATTTGTTTTTTACTTAATTGCAAAAATGGAACCTGGTTTTGTAAGAGGCCAACTGGACAATTTGCCAAAAATTGACCCGACAATGATGGCTGTCTATTTCAGCAAGAATATGGATTTTGTAACATCAGAAACCTGTGGTGTAAATGCCAATAGGCAAGATTCCCTGCTTTAATTAACTTGAATGTTTTTAACTTGGTTAGTTAACGGTTTTAATGGTTAATTAACTTGAATGGTTTTTGGTGGGAAAATATCAGTATTTTTTCGTTAAAGGGGGCCATTGTCAACATCCAAGTCCGGTACGGATTCTGAGACAAGGTAATTTTTGCCAAAAAATGGCTGCCCCGCCATTTTTTTTTAATGACAAGTAAACATAATTTGGCGTGGTTTTATGTAAACAATTCTTGGCGCAAAATCAATATCGGAATTTGAATTTTAACCCATTACTTTGCACTTGATGTTTACAAAAAGTTAGAATAGCTTTCCTAACAAATAGCTTGTTTTAAACTTAAACGGCAAACATTCTTTAATTTTCCTAATATAAAAATTATCATAAATGTAACTTATTTTAAAATGATCTTCACAAACATAACGTACAGTCTTTGTCGACAGTGGCATATACTTTTCAATGTCCCTCTTCATCGCTTGGCACCACTTTTTTCGAGTATTTTTATTCCGTGGTACGTAAATGAAAATTTTGTCAGGAGTTGTTATGGTTGTGCTTTTGCACATTGGCACGAAGCAATATTTGTAGAAAACGTTAGACAATTTAAGAAAAAATCAATCAAATAATATGAAAACAAAAGGACGAGAAGACAAGTATGTGAAATTTCCATGATAACAACGTTTTAACAGCCGCAACCGACACGTGACCTATAGAGATATTTAGGAAACGATGACATCCCAATAGAGTCGCAAAAAAAAAATGTCAGTTTTCCCGCAAAAATCTGACAGGCAAACTTAAAATGCAAGTTTAGAAAAAAAAAAAAAAAAAAACGTGGAGAATAGAAATTTTTGTGTTAATGGTCATTTTGAGACATTTAGAATCGAATAAAATTTAAAAAAAAAAAAAAAAAAATGCGGGAATTGTCCATTGTCAAAAAATAGTAAATGTGATGCAATATTCCATTAAATTTAAATCAAATTCATCTAAAAGAACCTGAACACTCGTCCAAGAATGTTAACAGATAACAGTCATGTTGTGACATTGTCTTGTTAGTCGGAATGTTAACAGCTAAAAGTCATGTTTTGACATTTTCTAGTTAGTCGCAAGATTTTTCCCACTTAAAATTTCCAATCTTAATGTATATGCTGTTTGAATGAACCAAGATACATACTAATACAGGATTAAAATTGTACCCGTGGTCATCTATAATATTACAAACCCGTATGCAGGGATTGAAATATCTATTGCCTGATATGCCTGGTAATAATTAGGATCCAACAAGATTGATATTTTTTCTAAACCATATCCACACTGGCAATTTGTATATATAAAAAAGTAATTTATATTTGACACAGGTAAATTTGTTTTCTATCTGAAAAACTTAGAAGTCATATAACATGCCCCAGCATAATTGAAAAGAAACTGTCTGAAAAAAAGCTTGAAGAAAGTAATACTGATAACAATTGATTAATAATCCAGTACTGCAATAAAGAATAGTAAACTATACAGGCTTCAAAATTTTGATAAATTAGATTGTAAATTATAATTACTGTGTAGTAGTAATATCCTTTTTAAAATGTTGCTTCATTTTCTAAGCTGCATAAAAAGGCTAAATTAACAAGAAAGGATACACTCAATCTCCATTCCCATGGTATCATTTTTCTCGGCAAACTTTTCAAGTTCTGATAGTGTAGGTTTCACACCATCTACAATCTGGAAGGAAAAAAAAGTTCAGTTTAATAAATGTAAATCAAATTTGAAAATGAAAATTGGAATATATATAGTACATGTTATAATACACAGCTTAAAAAAAAAAATCAATCTTTACGAGCTTACCAATGCTGATTTGGCAAAACTCTTGAAAAGAAAGCCTTTCCGACTGTAACGGTTGCCTTCAAATATAAGATAGTCACCATCAGTGGATACCTCTCCACCTAAAGACCTGCAATAAAATGCATATTACAAAAACATAATCTTTCTAATACATTTTAAAAAGAAGGCAATATGATATTAACTTAAAGAAAATTATAAAAGAATAGTTCACCTAATTGCATCAACATCAAATAGCTTGGCTGGAGGTTTTTTGCCCTTCTTGCGTTTTTCTTGTTCCTGTTTAACACAAAAGCATGACAAATGTATTTTATGCAATTCAATTTGCAACTAATTCATATGAGACATACATACAAAGAAAATTTAACAGTCTAGAAAAAAAAAACCTTGCAATTGAGTTTTTTTCGACACTGATACAGGATGGCCTCAAAATTCAGGAAAAAAAATATTCCCCGATAGATTTCTAAAAAATTCCTGGATTTCACGGCAAGCTTTTTTAAAAAATTTCCCAAAAGTGTAGATTAAATAGAGTATTTATGCCAATTTTTTAAAAATAGTTTTGACAGCAATAAAAAGTTAAAATTACACCATAACACGAAACTTCCAATGATTACAATTCCCCGAGAAAATGGCGCCAAAATAAGGATGAACGGGGAAACGTACCTACAAAACAATAGAAAAATTCTGTGAGTTTCGCGAAATTTCAAAAAATTCCCTGACATTTTTCAGAATTAGAAAGCTTCATGACATTCCCCTGATTTCCAGATTCTGCAGCCACTACGTAATATATATATATATATATATAAAAAAAAAGGTTATACAAAAAAACTTAAAATGCTCTAAAGAGCTAATAAATAATCTGTAAGGAAATTTATGATTTATTCTAACATATCGTCTAAATATATAAATTGGGCAAAAAAAAATAAAAGTTAGAAAAGCAACAGTTACAACTCAAATTATTCATTTTATCAGTAGTCAAAAGAATGCAGTGTTGGAAAAATAAAACCATGGTTTTTTGGTAAAAATAAATTTTTTTTTTTTTTTTTTTTTTTTTGGTTTAAACCGGGTTTTATTGGTTTAAACCGTTTTTTTTTTTTTTTTTTTTTTTTAAATCCTTTTCTAATTACATGTATACATATTTATAAATAACATTTGATGTTAACCAGAATAATTAATGTTTAAATAACAAATAATATTCCTTCTGAAAATATTTTAAACTAAATAAATAAACAATTGTTACTTATGTGGATATTTAAATGGTATTAAATTTTAACATTATATTAAAAGATAAAAATTTTTAAATTCAATGTATACAATATAATACAATAGTAATTGTTTACTGCATAATACATGAAATATTGCTCTAAGATTCATCAGTAATGGTGTTAAGTTGTTCAAAATGATATTTTTAAGTTTTAGAAATAAGTTGTTAAAACACAAAACCTCTATTTTAGAAACAAATTTAAAATGCAGCCTATAATTTAATTTTAATTAATAATATTGAATAATTATAAAACATTAATATATCCATTAGATTAATATTAAAAACTTATTGTTGATACAAGATTTATTTTAAAATATGTTAGAAAACATCCTATCGATAATATTCGTATAATTTTTCATTTACAAATTCTTCCTTCATGTAATACCAAGAATGTAGATCTTTCATTTAGTGAATTACTTTCTTAAAAATTAATAGAAAGAAAAGCTAAATGTTTTTTTTTTAATTCTATTTTAAAACAAGTTTAGGATTTAACATTTTGAACAAGAAAAATCTATTTTGCAGCTTCTTCTAAACCCAGGCTGTTACACAATTTTGATTTTCTTCAAAAGTAAAAAAAAAAAATCTCTCAACATTTGTTGTAGTTGCTTTTGCAGTAAAATTCTTTAAGAAAAAGATATCTTTGGAATGGAAAATTTTGGGTTTAAAGTAGAAGTTATTTACAACATCAAATAATTATAAATAATAATAATAAAAAAATACATTTTTAAATTTTTCTTTAAAAAAAATCAATTGTTTTTTTTTGTTGAGAAAATTATAATTTGATTTAAACTACAAATGTAATGAAGGATTTAAGGAAATAAGAATGCAAGAGAAATAATCAAACTATATAAATTAAATAACACATGTTAAAAAGCTTAAATTAAAAATACTGCAACATAACACTCACTGATTAGGGCAGTGATTCTCAACCACTGTGCCGAGGCACTTTTGTGTGCCGCCAAATTCTTAAAAAGTGCCACTAAATTTTAGAAATGTATATTTGTAATTAATCCCTTAATAAACGTACTGTTGTTTTTGTAGTACATATTATTTTATTTTACATTTCAAATTATTATCATAAACTATTTTACACAGTGTATAATAGGGGTATTACAGTGTATTATAGGTAGGTAAAGTAAACAACTTTTAAACTTATATTTTTCTTTGTGTGCCGCCAAATTTTGAAATCGTTAAAAGTGTGCAGCGCCAAAAAAAAAGGTTGAGAATCACTGGATTAGGGCACATCAGTACTTGAAACTTGCTGAAAAACTACTGAAATTAATTGAGACAAAAACTAAAATATATCAACGTTAGTGAAAATATATTTAAGTCTTTTATTACTTTGACATTAATACATGCTTAGATATAATAATTAAAAATAAAACTTACTATTGATCGAAGGGCTCCTCTCTTTTTGGTGTAATCCACTCTAGGTATCAACTTCAAATGGACGTAGTTTTGAGCCATATTTACAAAGTCTACCTAAAACGTAAAAATAACAACATCAGATGACATTCTGAGCAATAGGCAGAATAACAATATATTTATGAAATTTGGTAAATGCAGTGACTTTTCACAATGTTGTGGTTTGATGCTATCAGAGTTCGTCCTCGATATTTTTTTTGATTGGCGGCGTGCCCTGCCTGCCCCTTTTCTTTAATAATAGCGCCCTTCCTGCCCTTTATCAGAAAAAATCGCATCCTGTAAGAATTAAAAAAACTTTCGTTTTTTCGCCCAGCAGTACACAATATGTGGATCACCCCTACTGAAATCGCCTGTCGCGCATGCCCAATCATGTTCAAACGCACAAAATATAGATCAGGGACTAAAATCATTCAATAGATTGCCCAAATAACGTGTGTCGTTAGTAGGTGAATTGTAGGGGGCCGTCTTACAATTTCCCAAGTGCTCATTAGTAAATCAGGGTTCCCAATCTTTTTTCAAAATGAAAATTAAGGAGTTCTTAAGGACTTTTTAAGGACCCACAAATATTTATTAAGGACCTTTAGAAACACGAGAAAAATTACATTACACCTTCACAGGAAATCACGTTGGGAGAAAATTAGTAAGTCGTAAAATATAATAAAAGACTGTATCTACAACTATCTTTTTTGGCTTAGGACGTAAGCATGGTTGTCATACAAAGCGTCTACTAAATATCTGTAGATTTATTTAAACTTTTTCAGGGCTTTCGAAATAAATTTATGATACGACTTTACGCAATTATGTGAGAAAAGAAGACTCTAGTATCAAATTTCAACTTTAATAAACTGTTTTCTAAATAATTTTTTTTTAAAAATAAAGACAAACCATAAATCATGTCAAACTAGATGAACATTAAACAAATACTCTATACTATATTCACTCTTTTTGTCTTCTAAATACTTGAAATTTTAATAAAAATTGAAGAAATCAACAATTTATTTTAAAAACATTTCCTAATGTAATTTTTGTTTTTATGCATTGAATGAAGTTGGTAAAAAAATTACATATCAATTTATGTATTTATAAAAATCCGTCTCCGAATGTGGATGGATTGAAGGAGGTTCAGAATTTTTCATTTCTTTTCAGTTAGCATTATTTCTTTGTCTAACTGTTCAATTTCCTAATTTGCAGTTTCCATTATTTGTAATTTTTTTTTTTTTTCATTTGCTTAAGTTCAGCTACAGCCACCTTTCAGTTACAGAATTCAAGGAAAAACTTCGGATTTTCACAAAATTGCAATATCAATTAATTTTAAACAAATGTTTTAAAAAAATTGCATTTCATAGCATTTTTTTACGTCAATTCAGCATAAAAATTTACATCTATAGCTAAAATGTAGCAATGTTTTTTAAGTTAAAATAATCTATTTTACATACAATAGAAATTAAAATTACAATTTTAAATAGGGATATACAGTAAAGTTGGTCAATGTGGACTAATTTCTTAAATAAAATAAAAAATTTAATAATTCAGCATCGATTCAAACCAAACGGCAAAACCGATCCTCCTACTAATCACGGGCATAAAAATGGCATAACAAATCTCAGAAATAGCTGCTATTAAAGGCTTAAAATTACCAATACTCCAACGTTAATATCGGAGACAGCAACCACCATATCATCGAAAATCTCGGCAATTACTTTAAAGCAACAATCTGCAAAAATAACCATCACACCAAAGTAAATAATAGCGTTAGTGCCCAAATATATTGGTGGAAATCTCTGCAATAGAGGCGACGATTTCAATGTAACTCTACGAAATTGACTATCAGAACCACGTAAATCTCAGCGGCAGCGACAACTATAGATGCGCAAACCTTCGGGATATTGGTACTTAAATTGGTGTAACATTTGCTGAAAATGAACATCACAACAAGGTAAATCCCAAAGATAGTTATCGTTTAAGCAATGTAAATCTCGGCAATAGGAGCCCATACATCAGTGTAACGTGCAACATTTTTATGCACGACGTCTAATCAGGTTGGTATCTACAACTTAACGTGAATTCCGAACCACAACGAACGTTCATGCCTAATCCGGGATTTGAACCTAGCACCTTTGGCGGTAATCTATAAGAAAAGTAGTCATTACATCTGAGTTGGAAGAGTCTGAATGTACACAGACTTCATGGTTGGAAGACTCGCAAGCAAGCCCAAGAAAATTGTATTGCAGATTTGTGTATATAAAAAAAAACCTGAAATCCACATTTCAGCTGAAATGTACCATTTCTGACAGGTGCAATCTCCGCAATAGTGTCAGTGACTGTTCTATCGGTGTAACAATCGACAAAAATGAATATTGCGCAACAATCGACAAAAATGAATATCGCGAAACAATCGACAAAAATGAATATCGTGAAACAATCAACAAAAATGAATATCACGCAACAACGTAATTTTTAGGCGATAGCGTCCGCCATAAGTACGAGATCAACAATCATTTCAATAGCAAAACGCTCAGCAAAATGGCCATCACATACCAACGTAAATAATGCCGATAGAGGCTATAACATAAGAGAAAAATGCAAGAAAAAAAGTAGTCATTCCATCCGTTATTTAGGGAGATCTGAACATATGCAGGTTCCGTGGTAGTTAGAAAATTTAGATCGATCTCACACACGATTGAAATTTCCGTCAAAAAGCCTGAAAACTTAGAAATTGAACCATGTGTGAAGAGATAAGAAGGAGTAACTTCTCTCTATTTGCGAGATCAATGGGAAACTTGTAGAATAACATTGATTTTCTATGAAATTTGTAAAAAAAGCGGAGAGATATGAAAAATTAAAAAAAGGGTGGAAATTCGCCGATCGCCGAAAGGAATCACATTCATGGAAAAGATAAATTTTCGGGACAAAATTTACGATTTTGGTACTTTTTCGGAGCCAGTTTTCTGTTCCGAATATTTTCGTGACATTCGGAACCAGTAGACACCTTGTCATAAAACTTAAGTTTTTGCTCTTATCTTTTACTATTTGTCTAGGATTTAGACATAATGAGTTATGAACAATTTTATCATTTAATAATAATTTAATCATTAGAGTTTGCAACATTTTTACAATAAAACTACAACAATCTCATTTTAAATTGAGGCCTTCCTCTACACTTACATTATTTGTCTTCAATTTTTCTTTTGATAGTTTATTAGCAAAAACCCCATGCTAATTTCGTCGATAGACAAGTACCAATTATAATCCTCTAAGTCAAACTTACAAAGTTTTAATACTATTGTAGTAGTTTTATGATCTTGCTTTAGAACATGGAAATAGTTTGTGCACTGTACGACGAGTTTTGACTATTTATCTTCATAAAAGGGCAAGAGGAGATTATCATTTTGAAAGAATTCGAGGAAAGGGCGTAGTAATTTAGCAACAGCTAAAAGAAAATTAAATTTGGCCACTACTGTTTTGTCTCTAGTTGCTTCACAAATAGTCTGATAAGACTTGCAACTTGGTTTGCTTAAATTCCCCTTTTCTACCTCTTACATTTAAACATTATTACATTTTCAAACCTCTTACATTATTACATATTAAATTGTATTTTCTTGATTATTTTCGTATTCATTCGGTTTTCAATAATTGTTTAGCATTAATGGCCATTTTTCATAACTGGTGGATTTTGAATCACCCACCATAATGAATTGGTGACGTTTTGATCTTGTTACCAATTTTTCAAAAACGCGCCAACCCATACACGTAGACTAGGAATTTATTAGGAGAGATTTCCGGAATGTAGCCTAACATTTAAACATCACTCAGTTGGAAAAAAAAAAAAAACTGGTTTAGAAGAGGGATTTAGTGTTCTGTTCACTATATTTTGAGCTTTAGCTAAAGATTGGCTCTACTTAATATTTCGCAAATGCAGTTACAAAAACCGGCAGAAAATTGCGATCTCGGACAATTTTAGGGGGAAATTAAGGAGTTTTTAAGGACCTGATTCATCAAAAATAAGGAGTTCTTAAGGGCCCTTAAAAATGAAAACCAAAATTAAGGAGTTCTTAAGGACTTTTAAGGACCCGTGGGAACCCTGTAAATCCAGATGGTCATTTCGTATGTGTTTTGATTAAGCATATTTTATTGGATTTTTAACAAGCCTCCTTCAAAATAGCAAAGAAAGGAATTTGAAAGGCTTGATTAACTTAGTTAAAGGTGTATAACCATCAAATGTTTACAATAAGAATTTAAAAAGAATATTTCGGTTTGGACAAGCGTAATTGCGATGCCCCCTTGTTAAATTTAAGGGGTGTTTTTGATAATTTGCCTGTTACCAATTAATTTCTAAACATCTGTTTTGTATTTAAAATTAACATCACAGGAATGCAATCAAAATCCCGGATTATTTCCGATTTAAAAAATTAAAACTTCTATTACAGCCTACATAATAGCGGCATGCACAGCAAAGAATTGCTGTTTTAAAGCTGAATTTGATCAAATTTGGAAAATAAAAAAATGCACATATTTTAGGACATAGTCCTAGTTCTTTAGTTAGAAAACTCCTTGTGATATCCCACAATGAATAATATTAAATTTGGAGAAACTCTATTCTTTGTCTGACAATGGCAAACCTAAGAAATAAAGTTTAAGGTTGAATCATTTAAACTTTAAAAAAATTTGTAAGGGGATACATTGTGAAAAGGTCTTATCTTAACATTCAGTACATCAAAACATTCTTAACTTAATTTTAATGTATTATAAATTGATATTTTTATAAAAAATAAATATTTGATGAAGATTTTAATGTGTAGATGGTTTTTTAATTTTAATAATTTTCTCATTCCCATTCCAGCAGAAGTAGGACTGAAGCATTTTATCAGTATTTTGATATCTTTTGAGTTTCTGAGCAAGTCTTTTGCATTATTATTATTATTATTTTTTTCAAACAATCGAAAATTTAAAATTATTTATTGTGGTGGAAATGTAAAACAATATTGAAATTGTGAAAGAAAACCTGTATAAAATTTCTTGCAATTTTCTAGAAAAGTGCCCTCGTAGACAGGAGTTGCCCCTTTTTGGAAAATAGCACCCTGCCCTTTTTTATTTCTAGGATGAACTTTGATGTTATCATAATCAAAATATTGCAGTTTTCCCATACAAACTGCCACTGGCCAAGAACACTCACAATAACATCATATTTAATTTTTTTTAATCATCCCTTATGGCAAAGTGGTGATAAGGTATTTAAGCTAAGATATTTTATTTTCAAATATTCAATTTAAAATATGGGATTACAGAGGAAGACAAATATTGCTTTTTAAAATATATTTTAGTTTCCAAGTCAAAGACGGTGACAAATGAAATTAATTTAAAAATGGAAATAATTACAATAAGTTAAACTAAAAGTGTCTTTAATGAGAGACAGAAATAAATGGCATGTTTTTTAAAGATAGATTCTTTTTAAGACCTTTATTTAAAAAAAAATTCTGAAGGGTTTTGTAATGGGAAATTTATTATCAGACACTGTTGTGAAGAAAATGAAGAAGGATGCATTTTTTAAATAAGATATGATTTAAACCAGCGTTAGCCACTACGCAGCCTGCGGGCCGGATTTGGCCTGCAACAGATTTTTCTGCAGCCTACCGGCATCATAGAAGATATTTTTTTTTTTTTAGTAGTATGGGCTTTTTGTTTTTTACATGATTGTAATTTATCCGAAATAATATGAGTTAACTATGTAGAACGCAGTTTTTCACTACATGCCCGAAGAAACTATATGAAAAAACTTTCAGCAAAGTGATTTTCCTCAAGAATAAATACAAGAATAACTTAACTGAACATCATTTGGACAATTTATTAAAATTAACTGCAACAAATACTCCGAAAGATATCGACTCTTATCATAAAATAAACTGAAAAATTTCGTCAGCCATCGTTTCGCAATTGATATTGACTAAAACAGAGTAATCTAGAACACAGTTTAAATACTTTTATTAAGAGTTAGGTTAAGTCGTATTGTCACTTTGAAATAAAAGATTAATTTCTTATTTTAGACTTTGATTTAATAATAATGAAAACTCTATTTTTTTAATTATTATTAAAAAAAAAAAAAAAAGAGAGAGAATCAAATATCAATTGCAATTTTATTAAAATAAAAATATTTTTTTTTTTTTAGTTTTCAGAAATGTTGTATATTTTTAAATTGATATTAATTAAAGATACATATTTTGGTGTATCCGGCCTGCGAAAAGTTCCAACATAAGTCATACGGCCCTGCCTCTAAAAGTTAGTGGTGAATGCTGGTTTAACCCTTTAAATCCCATGGAGTCAGCGTTGTGGGTTTCACAAAACCCCGATGACTTTCCATTCATAAAAACTGGAAATGAACTCGCCCGACTCGTTTTCCTGTCTGCCACTCCTGGGATTGCTGTGGGGGGTCACTGTCGACCATTAAAAGATCATTACTATATATATACAGCCTGCAATAGGGGTGTGCGTTGGGTCATCTGCTTGATATGTCAGAGAATTTAGTTGGCGTCTTATCAATGAAACAAACGCCACCGCTAAGTACATGACAAGATTCGCATAAAAGAAAAGTCCCTGACTATCTTATTCCATGTCCAAAGGGTGGGGCAGTTTGACATTGAGTACTTTAAATCCATGTCTCCCCTCAACATGCCCCACAATAGCCTATTGTTGAGGACCGTCACGCTTTAAACAACTAAGGCAGGGCAGTTCCCCTCACTTGGAAATATACGTTTACCCCTGCAACCGCCCGAAAGGCGGTTAGCTGGGAAATTCTCTACAAGGCGGTATAGGGCGGGTTGGGATTTAAAGTGTTAAACACATCGCTGTAATTACATTAGAAAATAACACATTAAATTATTTAAAAATTTCATTCTTTAAAAATCTGAATAAAAATTACCTACTTGAGCTAAATCATCTTTGTAGATACCTCTTTTTAGTCGCACCCATTGTTTCGGCTTTAATTGGGCTTGTTCTTTGGTGACCCTCAAAACATCAGTCATCTCTTTTATAGGAACCATCTAATTACAATAAAGACAATATTAACACAATATTTATTCCAGTTACAAAGATACATTCATAGTGAAAACTGTATTATAACTCAATTTAAAAGATGTTTGTTTGTAGGACAAAAGAATCGGAAGAAATAATTATTTTGAATTTTGAAATGAGATACAACAAAACCTCTACTTTTAGACAATTATATATATTGCACACCTAAATCTGACTCAACGCAAAATGTGAGCGCTATTATAAATAAAAATCAATTTCTGATCAAATGTTTACCAAAAAACAATGTGTTTACACACAAAAGCATATATTTTTGTTGTTTTAAATGTTAAAGCTAAACACAGAGCACAAATTAATTCCTTCCAAGATGTACATTTTATAAATCCAACTAAAATTCTCCATTTTTTTTTCTTTAGGAAATGAAGGAAAGGGGGGCAAGGTGTATTTGTTTAAGAAACAAAACCTTTTCCAGAAGTATTAATAGGAGAAATCTATCTAAATGAGGTCTTGAAAAAATTTAATTTTGTAAAGAAATAATATATGGTTGAAATTGTGCTGCTAAATACATTGAACAAAAAGTTAAACGTAAAAGTGCTTGCCATGAACATAATCAATTAATGATTGTTATAGATTGCAAATGATAGTCCAGTGGAGAATTTTTTTTTTTTTTTTTTTTTTTTTTTTTTAAAAAGTGTAATATCTTACAAACATGTTAATTTCATACCGCACTAATTTAATTTTTTTAAATGCAATTAATATATTATTAGATTTATTGTTTATATTAAATTAAGCAAATGTTAATAGGAAATTTACTTGTGGACTAAGTCCCATAAGTGGTATCAATTGTCACCATTTTGTTTCATGATTAAAAAAACTTTCCTTGATCTGCAAACTGCTTTGGATAACCTGCTTAATTTTTTCGATTAAATTTTATAAAGTGGATATTTTCAATTATCATCTATTAAGATTAAGTTAGGAGAAATAACAAGAAAACTTTAACAACCATTTAATTACAATACATTACTATGTACTAATTGAACTATTTTCATTTTAGAATATCATTCCTCAATTCAATAGATCAACTAGTCTATTAGAGTACAAAAAATTAAATGATATTTGGCAATTCAATAGAAATGCTATAAGTAGTACAAAAATATCATATAAACCAGACACTAAAAACATACCATTTGTTGGTATTGTCCCATTCGCAAACTCCCCACTCCATTTATAGCTTGCTTCACGTGAGTTTGTTTGTAGGCTTCAATGTAAATGTAGCCTTTCACACCTTCGGGAGCAACAACACTCTTGATTTGCAATGGCTACAATATAAAAGTAGTTTTTGAAATTATAAATAAATGCATACTTTAAAGTAAAATAACTAGTAAAATACTAAAACAATACTATTGTCTTACCTCCTCAGTGTATTGATAAGCAATAAATTTCCTCATCAGCAAAAGCACAGTTGTCTTCTCATCACCAATACGGCACTTCACCATCCAAAGATTTGGATCTCTACAATTTAATTACACAATGAGTAAAACAGTGCATGATTGAACAAAATTACTGAAAAAGTATGCTAAAAAAATGAACCTAAGCCATTAAAAACGTTATAATCAAAAATATAGTTAGCTTACTTTACACTAGGTAACAAAGTTTGCTGCGCGATTTCATCTGGTAGTTCATGATCTCCACCATCGCCATAACCTTTTTCTGCAGCTGATGACTCGGCATACTTTTTTCTATAATAATCTTCAATTTCATCTTCTTTTTGGGAGCTAAAAGATAAAGTTTATGTGTAAACATAAATCTATACAGCTAATAACAGATAAATTTAAGTTTTAATACTTCATAACCTGCTAGGAAAAACATGGTTTTACTTCATGTCTGCTTTTGTTTGATCTTCAAAAATATGTTTGGACTCATTTCTGAATAATGAATTTCTAAAATTAATTTTTGACCAAATTAGCCAGACAGTTTGCTTTGTTTCAGAAAGTATGTAGACTTGAAATCCAAAAGTCCTGAACTTTAAGATAGGTGCAGTATTTTAACCAAATTCAGGTTCTATTTCAATTGAGATATCACAGACTTTGCACAAATATTCATCTACAAGCACTTTTTTGAAATGGGTACAACTTTTGTAGTTGAGATTTTATTAATGAAGTGAATTTCTATTGAAATGTGTTTAGTTGTTAAATTTTCTGTAATTGCATGGTACAATTTAAATTTTACATTCTCCATAACTTGAATTTTTTTTTCTCTCTAGTTAGAAGTGGGTGAATGTACCTTGCACCTTCTTAGGTCCATCCCAAGTTGTGAAATTTTTTAAATCAACTTTTAATTTAACCATTGTGACAATACGACTGCTCAGAATGGTCAAGGCGCCAAAAAACTTGGTTTGGTTGGTTGTATTCAGATTACCTGGCGTCGTCAGCAACACGAGGGCTATAATGCGCCGAAACATTAGTCATTAGACAAGCCAACATACATTTACAAACACCCATGTCAACACGGGACTCGAACCCGCAAACTTGCGGTCTAGAAGCTAGCACGCTAACCACTATACTGTTTGGTCGGCAAAAAAACTTGGGACTTGTCCAGGAACTTAGCGGATTTTCTGATTTTAATATTTAAAAGGACTTTTAATGCAATTTCTAAAACTTTTTTAGCTAGGACAATAAAAGTTATTAAAAAAGTTTAAAAAAAAAAAAAAAATTAAAAAAAAAGTCAAATATATTGTTAAAGAAACCCAAGCTAAAATAGTGAGCCAGAAAAAGTCGCGAAATCTAGTGGTTGCCACCAAGCAGCCCTATTTAATTTCTTTGGGGTACTTATTCTTCACACAGTGAACTAAATAGGACTATTGAGTAGCAACCCTGCAGGCATTCAGAATTAGAAACTCTAGTTTTATCGAAATGATTTAATTTCAGTTCATTGGTTACAAAGTAGCCTGTAAATTAAATAAGAGCCGAGATTATATTATTTGGTTACAAATATTAGATTATAATTATTATACCCTTCCCAAAAGCCATGGCTGACAATATATTGAGATATAAACTTTATCATTCCAAAGAAAGAGACAGTCCAAATTAACATTTTCATTCATTGGGTAGTAGCAACTACTGATTTATCACAATACACCTAATAATGCAAAATAATTTACAATTACAAATCATAATTCTACCCCACATTTGAATATAGAACCACTCACGTCCACATCATCTGAAGTCGCCTGTGGCTGTCAATATCCCTGGAGGTGTTCTCCTCAGTGGGTCTTGTTCTATCAATGATGTCCTCCGCCCCTTCTTCCCATTCCTCCTCCTCCTCAACTTCATCATCCACTTCGGCTTCATCCAAAATGAAGTCCCCATATCTGGACTTCTTTTTCTTTCGCTTCCTTTTGTCATTGTCATCATCCTCTTCGTCATCTTCATCGTCCTGAAATGGAGGAATTTCATATTGATGAGAGAAATGTAATTGTGATACGATTTAAAATAGGAATCTCTTGCTGTCATGGTAATGTTGAGCGAAGTTTGAGCGTTTTGTATTTTTATCTGTATATTTCCTGGATATTTAACCATTATGAAATGGTTCATTGTACTCCATTCGTATCCTAAAGTATAATCTAGTTTTTTTTTTTAATACTTTAAAAATATAAGTCAGAATGGAATGAAATTTGGTACACAAGTGGAAAAAGAATTGAAAATGATACAAAACAATGATTTTTTATCTACATAAAAGGGTTATCAGAAAAATGGGAAAAAAATGGTTTTCAGTTTCACTGAAAAACAATAATTTAAACAATTAAAATCAGAAAGTTAATAGGGTATGTGCCATCCAATAGCTATCACACATGCTGCACAATGATTTTTCAGTCTTTTGATTAGTTCTGTGATCAGATTCCTAAACCTGCAAGAAATCAGTTTATAATTCTTGAACCAAGCTTGGTGGGGGACAGAAGACTGCAACACGTCTCCTGAACATGTCCCATACATGTTCTATCAGATTAAGGTTAGGCATGCCTATGAGCTCTCTTGTATTAATGTTTTCCCTTTCAAGGAAGCCGCCGATTAGGGCGATGAGAAGTTGCATCATCATGTACTAAAAATAAAATCAGGACTAACAGCACCTCGAAAAAGGCGAACCGTAGGTTCAAACACCTTGTCAAGGATGTGGTGGACTGTGCGATTGTCCAACGTCATGCCAGCCAAGACCATAACTCCCACCTTGCAAAAAGATGATTGTCTGTGATGTTTGTTTGAAAAGCAGGTACTGTGCTTTCTCCAGATTGTGTTATGGCGAGAATTATCCAAGCATCCAACAAGTTAGAGCATTATTCAACAGTCGTTTCAGATAAAACAGCAAAATGGTTTCATATGTAATTTCATTAAAATTTTTTTATCTTTAGGACACAGAACTACAAAAAGAATAGCTTAAAACTTTAAATCCGCAACTCACATCGTCTTCTTCGTCTAGATCTTCTCCTTCCGGCTCCTCCTCTCCTTCCCCTTCTTCAGCAGCTGCTTCCGCTTCGGTCACTTCTTCGGCTTCATCTTCATTTACTTGACTCCCTGCATCACTGTCTGCATCAGAACCTTTTTCGCTTGCGGCATCCTCGTTTTCCCCCTGAAATGAGTTTAGAAAAAGAGTGAATTAAAAAAAAAGCCATTGTTACAATAAAGGCTGAACTTATCTTGTAATACCGAAATGAGGAACAGATTTTGAGGACTTAATAAAAATCTAAGAAAATTAAGGTAAGTTACAATAGAAAATTTAGATTTTTAAAAACTTGGATCTTTGTTCAAGTTTTTTACAAAAGCAAATGTACTGAATACACCAACTGGCTATACTAGACCTCCATTAGAGTAAGTTACAAATTAAGATTCAGAATGTTTAAACAGAGATTAAAAGCCTTAAAATAAATTAGCCTAAAATTAATGACAATGGTGGTAGGCTGGTGCAAAGCAGACACAACCTGATAAAGTAAAAATGAGGAAAATTGAAAATACAATGTTGCAGGGTACAGGTTATGGCACTCTGTACAAACAGTAAGATATTCTCTATGTATACAAAGTATAACCAAATTTAATACCATACCTCACTTTGTTCACCACTTTCATTAGCAGAATAATTGCTGTCATCAGTATCAGACATCTAAAGAAAAAATATGTTATTAAACCAAGGTTGAGTTTATAATTTTTTAAAACAATTTTTAAAATCAACTTTCCATGATTGGGCTTAAATATAAATTTTAAATAATATAACCCATAAAAACAAAGTTTTTGATGCAAATCCTTTATGTGCATCGTCTATTATGTGCAATCGCAACTTCTTGAGCTTAAGTTTTCTTAGTGTTTGACCACTAAGCACAAATGGTCCACTTCGAATGATTTACTAACTTCTTTTTTGCCCCCAAAACATGACTGAATACATTATCATCCACAATGAGCATATTTGCATGAATTCAGCTGGATTGGATGACGGAAAGTGGGTTAAATAGCACTCCGAAGATTTTGCCTCATCAGTCTTAATAGGAGAAGGTTTCAGTCAATATATATCGCCAAATTGAACATGTTTGAATTAAGCTTGGTATCTGGATAATAGAACATGAGTAAAAGCTGATAAGTCTGACATATAGCAATAGAAATGTGTGTGAAAGTGGTTTTTAGTGACAGCTTCCAAAACTTTACATAATGCAACTTTATCGAGAATGAATCTATTTGTACAGTAAAAAAAAATTCAGCTTTATTGGAAGATGACAAGTTGGTCTATTAGTATTCCTAAGACAGAAGTGTGTGTAAAAACCTTTTTTTTTACAGTGATAGCTTCTAAAACCTGATAGAATGCATTGTCATCGAATCTATCGATCAAGTTTCAGCCGATTGTATAACTGCAAGTGGGTTAATTAGGCCTCTGCAGATTTGCCAGGCAGGCACACACAGAATCAAAGTAAATATAAAGAATTTACAAGATGACCTCACAGATAAATACTACTTCTTGATTGACCGTGCTTGGATTTTGCTGTTCAATGTATTTAAAACTTAAGATTAGTTGCAGACAAAAACAAATAAATATTACTTATAAGTGCAATTTGGTGAGGTTCTAAAAATAGCAATTATAAATTAATCTACGGGTTTAAACATGCTATGTTTTACAAGTTAGCAAAACACTGAGTAATTACTTTTACAAGGATCAAATAAAAAACAGTCTCATTTTTTTGTCTCTCATCTTCTAAAACATAAATTTGTAATTTGTATTGTGCCCAGGGGCCACGAGTCCCCCATTTCCCTCAAATAGTTAGAAAACAGGATGCAAAAGTTGATGTTCTGGTAAGAGTAAAAGTACAAGTATATACTTAAGATTTACGCCAAGTTAATCAAATCTAATAAAAAACCTATTCTATACAACACCAGTTTTTCAAAACATTATTAAAACATGCTACATGGCAAAAATTTATCAATAAGAGTTAATTGATTAGTTAAAATATAGCTTCAAATATATACAGTACTATTTTGAAATAGAGAAAAGGAGGAAGTCAAATAGATTACTACTACTACTATTTTTGAAATGAATAAAATTGTCACATTATCTTATTCTTTATCTGATCACGGTCAATATTTAAATAACTTTACGGTTATGTTCATCTTACGTCCTTTGGTAATGCACTGTGATGGTAAGAATTAACTCGGCCAGAAGCTGACCAGCATCCCAATAAATAAAAAAAAATCTAAAACTCAAATGATAATTTAAAAGACTAAGATATTGGAATGAGTTATAATTTTATAGTCAAGCCAGGTAGGAATTCTATTGTCGTGAAGTTCTACAATACAATTAACAGGACAACCTGGATCACAATTCCAACAATTACATTAAGTAGGACTAAAAAATTAGGTCAAAAATAAACTAGGGGTGGGGAACATTGCACAACTTTCAATGACACTATATTACTGATGTGGATTTATGTCATTTATCATTTTTATATTTTCATCATTCATTTAGAAAAAATAGCCAGTTTGGCAATATTTTTAGCGATAATTCTTATACGAGTCTTTAAAAAAAAAAAAAAATCCATCAAAATGGTGCTTTTGGCGATATATTTATTGAAAATTCTTATATTATCCTTTCTTGTAAGTCAAACTGAGCTGAGATGAAAAAACGATCGTTGAAGAGGTATGCTCAAGAAAAGAGAACTTTGTGTTAAAGGTATTCGTTTTTCAACCTTTTACTCCATTAAAACATTTTTAAGGGAATTTCAGAGATGGGGATATTTAGAACACTTTAAGGGGCATTACCAAAGCGATTTTGAACAAAATCATTAGAGCCCGTTTTAGCAATAACTGAAAAAACATGATATTTTCATTGGCAGATACCCTGTGCGCATGCGCGATTTTGACGAAAACAATAATGGTAGGTCCTTGTGCTATAACCAACCCGCACACCAAATTTGAACATCGTAGGTCAGTTTGTTCAGGAGTTAGGCTGACCACAGACAGACATTTTTCCTTTTTGGAGATCAGGATGTTCCAAAACGTTGAGAAATGCGCAAAAAGAGAAGGAAAAAAAAATTAAATTTTTTATTGACCGAATACTATACTTTCATTACCCTATGTACACATATGGGTAATTGAAAGTAAAAAAAAAGTTTTGTTTCCTGTAACATGGTCAAAAATTTTAGGGTAGGTAGCCAGGAAAAAGTTTTTTTTTTGCTAAATAGTCTTGACAAAATACGCAAAAGAAAGTATTATGCCATTCTTAACGTTGGATTTAAAATTTATCAAAGGTGTGAAGAGTGATGGAAAATACTTAGGTATACATATTTCTATACAAAAACCAGGAATTGAAATTGAGGCCATCAATTGATAAGACTGCTCTAAGGAAATCAGTTTGTCCAGCGCTTAACAAATTATTAATCAATCATGCGATTGCTGTGACGTAATAATCAATTAATTGTTTTAACAGACATGTTTTTTAATAATTAATTTTTTAAAAAGTCTAAAAAACTTTAGGATAAAAATTTTTGTATTATAATTTCAGGTAGGTCGGATTACAGGAAACAAACCATTTTTTTTTTTATTTGGCCTTACTTGAAGATAAATACCTGAGCAAAAATATATTGTCCCCAGTCTCTTTATAATAAAACTAGAGGTGTGGAACATCACACAACTTTCGATGACACTATATTGCTGATGTAGATTTGTGTAATTTATCATTTTTATATTTTCATCAGTCGCTTAGAAAAAAATAGCCAGTTTGGCGATATTTTTTGTGATAATTCTTATAAGGGTCTTTTTTGAAGGGGGAAAAAAAATCAAAGAAATAGGAATTTTGGCAATATGCTTATTGATAATTCTTATATTATCCTTTCTTGTAAGCGAAACTGAGCAGATAAAAAAAAAATGATCGTTGATGAGGTATGCTCAAGGAAAAAGAAATCTGTGTTAAAAGCATTCGTTTTCAACTTCTTACGCCATTAAAGCATTTTTACGGGAATTTCGGTGGTGGGAATGTTTAGAATACCTCAAGAGGCATTACCCCAGCAACTTTGAAAAAAATCGTTAGAGCTGTTTTTTAGCCATTACTGAAAAACATGATTTTTTTCAATAGCAGCTACCTTACGCGCATGCACGATTTTGACGAAAACCTTAACAGTAGGTCCCATGGCTACCACAAACTCGCATACCATACTTGAATATCGTAGGCCAATTTGTTCGGAAGTTATGCTGACCACATACACACATTTTTTCTAGACCACTTTTTTGAAATCAGGATGTTCCAAAATGAGGAGAAATGCAAAAATAACAATTTTTTTTTGACCGAATGCTTTACTTTCATCACCCTATGTATACATATGGGTAATTGAAAGTAAAAAAGACAATATTAAAGTCTAGTTGTGACTAAAATCAAATTGTATAAGTGTCCCAAGCAAGAGCATTAGGTTATAACAAATTACATATAAAGGTAAATGCATTTTAGTCGTCTTCTCACTTTAGGCACTTCGAAAATAGCCTATTTTCGAGGTGCCTAAAATGTCTAAAGTGAGAAGACGCCTTAATATAAATTCTATTAAGTATTGATCTGTCAATATCTTTAATTTGAATGAAATTAAAAACTTTGTAACTTGGGTCGAATGTAAAAAAGGAAAAGTAATTTAATAAATGTTTTACCTTTGAATGAGAAGTTTCCGACCTTTACAGAATCAAAATCAATCTTGAAATTTTAATGAAAACATCTAAATATTGATAAAACTTTCAAGGTTTTGGTGCATGAAGATTTGAAAATGTAACGTCCACCCAAGTAGGAATCTACATAAAAAATAAAAAAATTCATATTAATTAAAACACTTTTGGTGATGAATTGATAATTTTAGATATTGTATAAAATTAGTTTAGGAAAAGTGGAAGATAGCATAGAGATGCATGCAACACAAATAGTCGGTTTATACGCTTAACTACCTATTTTTTTGCATAATTACTGCTAATCAGACCAGGAACCACAGCTTAACGTGGAATCCAAATCCCAAAGAACATCCATGCCTAACTCGGGATTTGAACCCAGCACCTTCGGCATGCAAGGCCAAAACACTAACCCCACAGCCATCAGGCGGGCGTAACAAAAATAGTATTTTCGTATGTGATTGTTTGACAAAGATTTAAATTATGGGTTTTTCAAGAAATGTTTATTTGGAAAATTTTTAACCATGGGGTGAATGTTTGATACTACTAAATTTTGGTGCCACACCATACTGCTGAATTTTCCCGAGATTATATCAAACGGAAACTGAAAATCTCCTCTTTCTTAAGAAACAGAATTTATTAGGAATTATGTAGATATCTGTTATTTCAAATAAATGAAATCTCGGTAAATTCCTAGTTCACGTTTATGGGTTGGCGCACTTTTGAAAAGTTGGCGACAAAGCCAGAATGTCGCCAATTCGGAACTCCAATATGAAAAATTGAGAAACGAACCAGCTCCATGATTTGTGGTATAGAAAGGTTGAAGCCAAAGCACGTCAATAAAAAAAATGGGGTTGCCAAATTTAGAACTGTATCGCCTACAAAACAGCGCCAAATCGGCTTGGCGATATTTTAACGTCAACTAGGAATAGACCGAAATCTCGCAGAAGCTACACAAATAAAGTCTGTAAAGTCGAGCCAGGTAGCCCATACATAAAAAAATATGTGGTCATCCATAGGCAAATTTTCTGGTTTGGTGATTGTTCTCGTAACAAGAAACAAACCTTTCAATGTGATAAATACCAATAATAGATTTGAAATTAATTCTTTGAATCTAAGCACCTACCATATTTGAAGAAAACAGTATGGGAAACAGGTGCACTAAAATTTTCATCATTATCATGAAATTATGCTTCAGAGCTTTATTACTTAGTTTTATTTATTTAGAATTGAAAATACAAAATTTGAGTATTTATCAAAAGGAGGTCATGGATCCCCCCAAAAAATAATAATGTTGTCAACATCAAAAAACAATTAATTCACTATGTTTATTAGTGATTTATGCATACCAGAACTTTTAATAGGTTAAGCTTAGAGTTCATATTTGTTATGATAAACAATAAAATTTTTACATAAAGTGTCGTGATTAAACAAATGTAAACTAACAGCTTTGTCTATCTTAACTAACGAACAATACAATTCAGAAAAACTCAAACAGGTTTTATATCCTAGTAGATTAAGATGACTAACAATCACAAGTTAAGAATACGCTTGATTAGCTTTTATAGTAAATATTCTTGGCGTATACGTTTCAAATAAATAGAAACGTTAAGTTACACCAAAGACAACAGATCATCAGGTAAATGGTTGTTTTTTTCTGGAAAATGTGAAATTTGCTGATGCAGATTTATGAATATTCGTTCGCCTAAAATTACTTTGAAGAAACTGAAAATCAGAATATATTCTATTTTGACCGAACTGATATTCCGAATCAAAACTTCATTTTTTTTTTTTTTTTTTTTGATATTTAATATTCAAACAAAAATATGAGAGCAAGCAAAAAAAATAATAATAATGACCGGCTCTTGGGAGAAGTGTTGACACTGTTTTGATCAATAATTAAACGACATTGAGTTTGTCTTTAGATATGTTCAGAGCAAAATATTCATCCTAATAAACATTACTTCCTGAGCAGGAAGGAAAAAAAAGAACTGATACAGTGAATCTAAATACTAATTAGAGTTAATGCTAAATACGTTACACTTAAAGAACATATTTAATCACTTTTTATCATCATTATCTTTCAACTATCTTCATTTTTGACGAAATAAATAAATTTAAAGCATAAATATGCATTTCATTGCAAAATTTTTAATGAAAAACTGTAATTTCATATCGAAATTAGGATCTAAAAACTTTCACCTACCTTAGGAAATGGTTGACAATCTCCGAATGAAGTTGTCCGCCATCTTTATCAACGATCGCATTAATTATTAAATTAAAAACAAAATACGAAGATTTTTCCAAATTTTTATAATTTACACGATCTATATAATTAAAAGATGATTTATTAAGTTATTTTTGTATGCTTTTAAAGTTTATTTAATTTTCGTAATAACCTGTTCTCATTTCCAGCCAATCAAAACGCAGAATCAGACGCCAGATCAGCGAAGGTGACGTCACTCGCGTATTCCATGGACCGCCATTGCTGGAGAAAGACGTTAAGTATTGTCGCTTGTGAAATTGTGTAAGAAGATACTGGATATATGTGGCATGATTCTAAATTTTATTTAGCCATAATTGCTAGTTTTCTAAATCCACTACATTAGAACCAGGGGAATGGCGTTACAGAGCGAGGTTTCCCCAACCATAGTAGGGGATCCTAACAAAGATACACAGATTGACGGAGATACAAAAAGGTCGAGTATCATACAAAATATGATCAGGTTTATCCAAACTATCACCTTGGTAACTTTTTGATTATAGGGCGGGTTTGGGATTTTATTTACAAGCAGAAGTATACGGAGTGTACCAATGCTTGCTTTGAAAGTCGAGATTAAGAATCCTAAACCTTTCAGATATTTTAATTAACTTTTTAATAAATGCATGTTTTTTGCAGAATTCAAACGTTAGATATTTAGTTCTGTTTGATAAAATTAAAATTCTACATAACAGGGATCTTGCCATAGTAATTGAGTGTAATAGTTAAGGATTCTTGAGATTTTAAAAATGGCCGACTGGTTACAACATATTCTGTCAGCCATTGTGATGGAAGTCTACTAAAATATTGCGACATAATTTGTGCAATAACCATTGGAGTAAGTACCAAAGTAAATTTACAAATTTTTAACGAATTCATAGAAGTAATGATTTTTTCAAAACTGATAATCGTCAAACTTGCTTATAAGCTACTTTATTATTTTCGTTATTTTTTGGTTTTTAAAAATTATTATTTTAAGTGTACTTATTAATTGTAGATTGTGTATTTTGTGACTTGTTCAACCGAAATATATTTCTGAAATTCGTTGGGCACTTCTATCACCCTGTTCTTACTTTTGTAAGCCCCGTAGCTAATTTACATAATAGTAGCTATATACTAATAATCTAAATTTGACTTTTTGAGCTGAAACTCTCATTGAGTTTCATTGTTTATGAAATTCATTATAATTTTTTTTACTTCATTTTGTTATCTAAAAGTGTAGGCAGTATTTGTCCAATGATTATATTGTTTTGCTTGATTGCGCAATGCTTGGCCTTGTTCGTACTACGTACGCTTGTAGTACCATATGTTTTGAATATCAAGCTTTGACAAACGTTAAGTTTTTAAACATTATGTATTTTTTTAAGTGTTCAGAATTTTAAATATTTCTCATTGTTGTTAATAAAAAGTAAGACTTTGGAAATGTTGGGGGAAACGGAACTTTTCCCCCTTCTCCCCCCCCCCCCCTTTCTTTCCTCCTTTTTCGTCGCTGCTGCGGCAACTTTTTTTCTCGAAAAAAAATTCTGGATTAATTTTTTAGAAATGTATAAATATATCCACCTAATACCTTTTTCTTTCCATTGTGCTTCATGGATTTTTTTTATCGAATTTTACTTCAATATTGATGGCTGTGAAGTTATGGTTGAACCCTGCCTGCCGAAAGTATTGGGTTCGAATCCTAATTAGTCTCATATATTCCTTGAATTCCACCATTGAACTGCTGGCATACATACCCAAGCGTGATTCTGTTGAATTTTTACACATCTTCAGATTTTACCTTATGAATTTTTTTTAAACGTATTTAAGAACTGTTCATTTACGCTAAACGAGTCCTTTAGGCGTGAAAATGCAGAACACCTGGCTCAGAGTAGAATACGCTCCTGACTTGCCAGAGGATTCATCTTCGATTCCTGTGATGTCACAGTAAAATCTGCTAAAATTAAGCAAGATCCTTGTGTCATAGATGGTAGCCTTTTTTTATTTGGCTGCCTTGGTGAGATTTATCTGGGTTTTCTCCCATTAGTAATAAAAGGCAGTTCTCTTCCAAGATTTATCGTGATGCGTTATATTTTGGTAAACTTTATCCTTGTGTAGTTATATAATAAAAATTAAAACTAATTAAATAAAAAAAGTATTTTACCATACTTTTTTTATATTTTAATAATTTAACCAATCAATTAATAAATCCATTACACATTCTGATAAATTTACCAGAGTACCTTATGTTAATATTTAGAATTTTTAGGGTGAATTGAAAAACTAATGTAAATTAATGTTTTTGCTTGGGGGCCATTCACAAATGGCGCAATTTTTTTTTCTATTACTGGTTACATTGTTTATAAGATCTTAAAAATTAGTCAGAGGTTGGTTCAATTTTAAGAAGTTTCTTTTATGTTTTTTCAATGACCTTAAAACATCGTTTCGTATTGAGGGATCAATATTTTTTATTTTTAAAAAGCAATGACGGGGAGTACATAACTTGCGAATGGGGGGTATATAAAAAGAACGCTTATGAAGTTAGATATTTTGAATATCCTGGTTTTAATATCTCTGAACTCATCAGAAAAATTGAAGCCCCCGATATAAATCTTGAAACTTACACAAGAGGGGGCAGTAATTCTTGCAAGATTAAAAAAATAGTTTCATGAAAACTATAAAACTAAGATAGTTTTTTTTCTCTCTTTTGAAATGTTATTGTGCAGCTTTTTTTTTTGTAATAGTCAAATTACCTTAGCCACATTCAGTGTGAACCGGCTTAGAAGTTAATGAAGTCGGTTACTCGATTCTCTCTTCGTGTTAGCTTGGAAAATCGGAAGCTGTGACGCAAGTGTTAACAACACAAACGTTGAAACATCTGTTGAGAAGTAAATTGCTGATTTCTCCAAGTAATCAAGGGGACAGACACATTTCGAATTAGATTAAAGTACCTAATTGATGTTCAAAGAATTAGCGCTGTACCTGCCAGTTAAAAAAACATCAATCAGTATGATAATTTTTCGCAAAATATTTTTTAATCCAAGACAGATTTCTTGTATTTCGTCAAAAATTAGACATAATTCATTTAAAATAATTGTTTTAGTCTTTAAAACTCCACAAACTTCGATTTTATATAATTGTTAATTAAACCCTTTATATTATGGGTGATTTTTTGTAAGCCCACCAATATATACTTTTTTTTTTGGTGGCTCTTTTTATGATCGATAACAGAAATAGGTCACCATATCACGTTTTAATTCTTAAAACTCGTGGCTAAGTAACAAAGAGTGACCACAGAACCGGGTAAACCTGGAAATCAGGGAAATGTCAGGGAACTTTTTAAAATTTCATGAAAATCAGGGAAATTTTGTATCATTTAAGGTAAGTTCATCCATATTTTGGCGGTATTTACTCGGGAGATTTGTGGTAGTAAGCCATTAGAAGTTTAATGTTACGGAATAATTTAAACTTTTCATTACCAGCAAAACCACTTAAATTTTTTTTGCATAGTATCTCTTTAGCATATAAGCTCTTATTTTATCAGGGTTTCTAGACATCTGGAAAACCTAAGAAAATTGGGGAAATTTGAAAAAAAGTTTGCCCTAAAATCAGGGAATTTTTTAGAAATCTTTAAGGGAATTATCAGGGAACTTTTTTACCTGAATTTTATGGCCAACCTGACAGAGAATACATTTAGCGTGTGAGGGTACTAAAGTTCGATATCCATCATTGGCTTTCTACGTTCGCAGGTTTTAAAATTAGTAGACGTGACAGTTTTTTTGATCTCGCGTTTTGTGAAAAATTCATTTGAATTAATCTAGATTCAAAATCTTTATTTTGCAACTGCAGACAACATTCGCAATAAATGTTGGGTCCTGCTCGTTTATTGCGATTTATCTCTACAAAAATTTCACTTTTATTCGCTACGGTACCAGAAATTCCCTTTAGTTTAAATTAAATAAGTTTTTTTTAGAAAACTTAAAACTCGCCCAGAAATCCAAAAGCATGCACGCAACAAGTACCGCTCTCTACATAAAGCAGCAGTTATTATGAAAAGTTTATCATTAAAAGTAAATCGACTCGGTTGTCTGTACATGTACTGTTTAATTTCGACAGCTGACTTTCGTTATCTTTACGGTTAAAACGTCACATATCTGCCTACATCGCTCCCTTTAGGATTGAAAAAGGCAACAGATCGCAAAATAAATTGCTGTAAGTTGATATAAATAACTTTTTTTAAACACATTGTGCACACAAATCTTAATTTAGTTTTCGTATTCTTTTTAAAACATTCGAACTAAACTGTTTGTTAATTTAACTTAATTTAGTTTATTCGAACTTAAATCAATTTAATTATTGGTAAAGAAAAAGCAACAGGAATGACGGCGGTATTTTATTTGAAAGCTTTTCCGAATTTGTGACGAAAGACTTATTAACAGATTATTTAATGTCGGTGTTTTCCAACAAAAAATATAGCGCTTACGCTTACTACACTAGATAGGAATTATTATATAGTGGCAATTGTCGCTGTTTATTTTTCTATGGACATCATTTTTTAGATCCACTCCCGTCCTCCTTCTTTTTTTTGAAAGAGGGGAAGACGAAAACGTCAACTTCCTTGTTTTTGTATTCGAGTTTCTTCCTGCTTTTCAAACCCTCACATCTGGGAAAATATCATGAGTGAAAGTAAGAGATAAAAAAATATCCTATGAGTGAAATTCAGTTAGCTCTAAAAAAGCAAAAATATTATAACCCATAAGAACATTTTTTTAATTTTTTTTTTTTATATGCATTGTAAATTTTTACTTTCATTAACAAAGCGCCGATACCAAAAACATTTCTATCGGCTACAAACTACGTTTAAAAATTTATTAAAAATGAACGTGAATTTATGCTCTCGTATCCAAATAGTATATATTTATACTGATTAAAGTAATTTTATAATTTATATACGAAAAACAAATTTACAGCAAAGAGTTTCAACAATGGTCGGTTTAATGCTTTTTTAATGCGATTGGATGACGGCAAGTTGGTTTATTAGTATTCCGTAAACTCGACCTTTTAGTGACGGTTACGGCCCAAAATTTGATAGAATGCATTATCCTCGACATCGAACCTATCTGTCGAGTTTCAGCCTGATTGGATGACGGCAGAGGGTTTGTTAGGCCTCCACAGAGTTATCGCTCATCGACACACAAAATCGAAGTTAATATAAAGGATTTAAAACAACATCTTTTAACCGAAAGCAATTTATTTACTGACAAATCAGTTCAGCTTGCATATTTTTTATGCATAAAAAGCCTAGCAAGATTCCCGTTATTTTTTATCATTTTTGTCCTGGAATAGCTACAACTTTTATTATTAAGTCTTTGGCATGAGTAATGAGTATACCTTGGCGAATCCTTCTAGAACGCAAAATATAATTAACGTAACGTATTCTAGAAAGTGTGGACTCTTTCTTCTCTTTTATTATATTTGAAAGCCAAAACATTTCGATAATTGGCCGCTAAATAATAACTATACTAAACTTCAACTTAACTAGACATCACTTAGACGATAGATCGTCATGGTGCTCATAGGTATTTAATCCATTTTGGCGGAGTGAAGACATAATTCTCGCCAAACCTTACAGCCTTTTGTTCTCAACAGGGTTGTGGTTTGGCGAGAATTATGTCTTCACTCCGCCAAAATGGATTAAATACCTATGAGCACCGTGACGATCTATCGTCTAAGTGATGTCTAGTTAAGTTGAAGTTCAGTATAGCTCATGTTTAGTCAGTTATGGCACCTTTTATTTTATGAGGGATATCGAATTTCAAACACATTCAAATCGAAAATAATAAAAAGGAAACTAAATAATTATTCAGAAAGACAGTAATTTGCTTATTAGCAAACCTATTACTGACGTCTGCACATCATAGGTAATAGGTATTTGATGCCTTTCAAAATGTTTACTTGCATTTAAATATCAAGTGTATAACAAATTGAGTTTCTGTTAGTGGTTATTTAAAGGTCCTGAAATTCGGATCAAAAAGGTGCAAGGATGATTTTTTTTACACTCGCTATGTTACAAGCTTCTAGCCCAATGCATTAAGAAACTACTTTCTATAAAACATTGAAAAGGATCACTTAATGAAGTGATATAAATTATAAATAAAAACTAAAATAGCAAATTACAAAACCATGTGGAACCATATACATTGACGTAGGGATTCTAAATATAAAATAAAATGTACTAGACACTATTTTTATTCTCCGAAAACAATTCTATCTTTTGCTAACTCGCCAATTTATCGCAACTAGATTAGATTATACATTTAGAAGATTTTTGATTTTTTGCTCATCTTGAAACCAATTTCAACTGGAAAGTTTAACGTAATTCCTAGTGGTGACAAGTTTCAATAGATTTGGTGGTACTCTTCCGTTATCCGGGCGCAAATGTCGCCAACCAAACGCGAGGCGTCGCCAAGCGAAGCGAATGCAAAGCAGTCAACAGAATAAAAGTCGAATTGGCTTATGGTTTACATTTTCCTCTTCTGATCCGTTTTTTGGGATCCTTCTGGCCATGACCTAGCTTAGTTGTTTGATATTTGCCCCCTGTTTAACCCTTTATTTACTGACAGAAGTCCCATTAGCTTTATCATGCTACTGATGTTAATTTAAACGCTTTGAGACCCATTGGGACTTTGAAATCCACTTCTATGAAGTTCGTTCTTCAATGATTGGATGGAGCACAAGCTTATTTCTCCTTGGAAGCTTGCTAGAGACAAGTATAGAATACGATGTAAAGTCAAGATGGATACCTAGAAGATTGAAAATCGTCCTTCCATTAGTATATCTGGAGAATTTTCAATGATACCATCCAACAATGGACTATTCCCGAATTTTTTATTTATTTTTTTATTCAATTCTAGCCATAAACATAAAAATTTCTGGTCAATGTGATTTTTCTTTTTTTTAATATGCGATCAAAATTACCTTGTTAGAGATTGGCGAGAAAACGACCCATTTCGTTGGCGTTGAACGTGACGTAGAGATCTCGAACATCTTGGCTTGAAATGCAGCAGCGGAAACCAGATTTGCAAGTTTCCTTCAAATCACGCCAACCTGTACTGAATGTGGCAATGGTCTACCAACGCCAACTTTTTTAACGATAAGTATTTGGCACAACCCTCACGATAACCATAGAAACGCAGGGATCTGTTTATGTCACGAATTTTGTTGACTGTTTTGATCGGACAGGTTTTGGCTCGGTTTTGGGACATTTTCTTTTCTTAATATTTAAATAACTAATTTTTTTTAAAGAACTTTTGTTTATATATTTGGAATCAGAAAGAAATTCTTCATAAATATGTACTAATTTCACTCGTTTTTAAAAAATGCGGAAATTGTCCATTGCAGGACGAACTTCATTGAAGTGGGTTTCAAAGTCCCAATGGGTCTCAAATGTTTAAATTAACACAGTACCATGGTAAAACTGACGGGACTTAAGGTCAGTGAGTGAATAAAGGGTTAACTAGCTTTTTAATATGCAATAGTTCTCCTCTGAATAATGCCGACCAAACGGTATAGTGGTTAGCGTGCTAGCTTCTAGACCGCGAGGTTGCGGGTTCGAGTCCCGTGTTAGGCATGGGTGTTTGTAAATGTATGTTGGCTTGTCTAATGACGAATGTTTCGGCGCATTATAGCCCTCGTGTTGCTGACAGCGCCAGATGATCTGAAAACAACCAAATCTTCTGAATAAAGGAAAAGTCTATACTGTTTTTAGGGGTTTGAGAATCCAACTTCTTTCGACGTCACAGTTCAAGGCTTTTCTTTTCCGTTTTCGTTATTCTAAGAGCTAATATATTTTAAGCGATATATCACTAGACGTTATCGTTTTAATCGAATATTCTAAAATTTCATCAGGTAGTGTAAGATTTTATTAAATCCAGTGGTTTTCCAGTGAAATATCTTTGCTTTGAATCTCAAGGTTGGTTGGTTGTTTTTCTGATTATCTGGCGCCGTCAGCAACACGAGGGCTATAATGCGCTCAAGCATTCGTCATTAGACAAGCCAACATACATTTACAAACATCCATGCCTAACACGGGACTCGAACCCGCAACCTCGCGGTCTTGAAGCTAGTACGCTAACCACTATACCGTTTGGTCGGCTTGAATCTCAAGGACGAGCCAGTTTTGACGGCTCCGTAGGTTTTTTTTCAATGAAAACGTGGGAATATATTAAAACGAAAGCCGTGGTTAAACCAGGAGCTAAAACAAAACCAATCTTTCCCTTTTCTTTGTTATGATGTCAAACAGTTTCCTTTTTCTTGTTGGTTTGTATTGCACGTTCTGAAGTATCAGAATATTTTACTTAGTTTCTTCTAAATTTGAATTTTTGCATAATTAATTTACTCTAAATATTGTCTTAGTACTAAGCAATGGCTGTGAATTAAGGAGATGAGGTATCATTGACACCGCAGGTGGGGTGGGGGGTCGCAAAGCGGTAAAAGTTGGTGTTCAAACCTTGGCTTTTCAAAAATGGTAATCTCCTTCTGAAATATGTGAAAATAATTTATGCGTTAATTTTCTCTTCAAATGAGTAATTTAAAACCCACATTTTCCCATTTAATGTAAGTGTTGCCACTTTTCTCCACTTTAGTTTTAATTTTCAAAACTCAGGGGAGTGTAGGTGCACTTTTTTTGACCTTTCCTGGCGGCGTCCATGGGAATTATATTCGGGCAGTTGCCCTTTCACTTTTCGAAATTTTTGATGGCAAAATCAAATTGTGAAGTGTGTTCTCTCACTTTTGGTGATTGTCAATTCACATTTGCGAACCAATGGCATTTAAAGGTGTTAAATAGTTTAATTTGATATTTATAGATATCTTATAAAATTTTACGAAAGTAAAATTTGATTTCCAAATCTCTGCTACGCGCGCGCAACAATCCAAAAAAATAATCACGAACCAGATACCGCCGCAATGGGAATTCCTCGAATCATGTAGCGGTACAGTTAAGTGAAAGCAAGGATGAGTTTTCTTGGATTATCGATAAGTTCTTGCGGACCTCCGGTTGAGAACCACTCTACTAGTTATCTACTGTAAAATTAAATTAATAGAACAAATACCTATTCTGTTATCAATATAAAGCGCTATTAAAATCCTGTAGAAGACAATTTTGTCTATTGATATATAATTTTTTCGAAAAGTGCTGCTAAACATATTTTTAAAAATTCAGATGGGTCGAAATTTACAGAAAGCAGTAAATTCCGATCCGACTGTATAAGTTGCATTCTTTTAAAAATTGGTCCCAAAAGGGTCGAATGCCGGCGGAAACATTTAGTTGATGAAACGATGTTTTAGTGATGCCAATACCTACACTTGCTGAACAATTTTGAAACTTCATCACCATTTTGTTTGTGTGTTACTTAAAATTGTACCAAACATGCTGCATTGTGATGAAAATATTTCAGAAATACGTTTGTAAATTGTTACTCAACTTCTTCTTACCTTGTATCATGTAATGTAAGCATAAGATAATCTTCCTCAACTCTGCATAAATATCCTATATTGCTTTTACCCGAAAAACACACAGCAATTGTACTGAAGTCAAAATAATAAAACAATGGAATTCCATTAACTAATGATATTTATTTCTAGTTTATTAAGACAAATATGTTAAAAAATACTTAATAAAACTGACAACAAATTTAATATTTTTTTTTTTTAATTTGATTAAAATATATGCAATACTTTCAACAATATCAATCTGTTTTGGAACAGATGTAGTAGAGAACGTTCTGCAATTTGTTTTTTATCAAGCAATCAGAAATTTTTTCAAAATTAATATTTAAGTAATGGCAAAATTAAGTTAAAGTATAAATATTAAAATATAACTTAAAACCAACATGTTGCAAAAAAAAAAAAAAATCTTCCAAACAAAAGTTTTCCTAGGAAATGTCCTATTCAACATCTATACCTTTTTTTCTGCCCTTTTGGTGCAAATGCACTATATAATTGACGTCTTTTTGGAATATTTGATTAATGCCAATAAATAAGAGCCAGTGGCTTGTTTGATTAAAATTTCATCACGAGGAGTCTCGTGTATAAGAAAATCACAACACTAAAAAGATAACAAAACCGATTTACAAATAATAATAAAAAAAAATAAATAACAGCTTCTTAAAATAATTTGGGGAATTCCTAATTTGACATTCATCGACAGCAAGAATCGCCTCTTTTTTTCCCCCATTTTTTTTCAATCTTTAATATTAATTCTGAGCGTTTTAATTTTTTTTCACGTGCCGATCCCTTTCTCTCCTTTTAATACAAAATTGATGAATGAAGTACCAATTTGAAGACAGACCTCACCTTCTGACGAATAGTTTATTTACAATTGGGTGCTATTTGTTTTAAAAATCGAATGTAATTTTTTTTTATTACCTGACAAACTAGCTAGACGAGCCGTCCTGTACCGAGTTCTTCCTTACGAATCAAGTTTTATTATATCTCTCAACAATAAAATACAATATCTACCTTGGATGAACAGCCCAAAAAATAAATTCTCTTACCAATCTTAAATACGCAGGTTATGCACGTGTGTCCACTAGTAACTATGCATTTATTAACGAATAAGTTTTAAGTACGGTGAACTGTTTTTTTTCCCCCGCATTAAACGGGATTTCATGTTAAGCGATTTCGCGTTAACGGGGTTTGACTGTAATAAAAAAAAGTATACTTAGACATTACCTAGGTAAATTACCAAATCGTCAACACTTGTGGCCACTTTTAACGCCATTGTGTACTGTACACAAAAAAAAAAAAAAAAAAAAAAAAAAAATTTGAACGATGACTATATCTTGTATTCTAATTGATAAAATAACAAAAGTCAAGTACCTCTGTAAATCGTGGAAGGTCTTTATTAATTGTATATAATTTTTTTTTTTTATCATGAGGGGAGGGGTCATCTACAAATTAAAACTAAACCAAACTTTAAAAAGTTCAATGGCAACCCAATAATATTATACCAGTTTTAGATTTAGAATCCAAAAAACGTCTAAATACCAAATTTCTTAATTTTCCAATGAGTGGTTCGTTATTTAAATGATGTAAAAAAAAAATAAAAAAAAAATTGCAAATTATTGTTAAAAAGAAAATTTAATTTTTTAGCCATAAATCCTTAAATAGTTGATATATTTTAGCAATTTTTGTTTCAAACGATAGTTTATTAAAGGTCAAACATAAATGACATGCAACTTTTGTATTAAACAGTTTTTTAATAATTAATTATTAATTAATAAAACAAGTTTTAAATAGAAACATGTATTTATATATTTTTTTGCTTCCATTAGAATTATCATGGTCGAAAACCTTACAAGAATTTTTTTCTTTCCATTTTGATTTTTGGGTTTTCAATATTTTTGCAAAAATGTAAAAAAAAAACTCACTTTAAGGGACCGTCCACTTTTTGGCTTCGACTGGCTAAAAAAATCAATTAGAAGGTCGGTGGGGGAAGTGCTATTGAATTACTAATCCTTCAAAATGATTTTTGACAAATATCTGCAGCATTTACTGTTTAGGTCACTGAGGTTCAAGGAATTGAAAATAAACTTACGTTTGAATTTTAGTGCGGGGATTTTTCATGACATAACCGCACGTATTTGTAGCATAAATTACTTTTTCCAAATGAATACCTAATTCGAAAAAAAGCCCGGCGCCTTAACAGTATGGTTATAGCATTCTTCAAAAATTTTCGAAGCGTTTGCATAATAAAAATTGCAGTATGACTATTTTACTGACTAACTTACCAATTTGGGGACATTTTTGTTTGTAAAAAAACAACAACTTTATATTGACAAAGATTTGGTCGTCAACTTTGGGAGGAGGTTTCAGTTATTAAATGTTGCTAAAATGTACAGCACTCTTTGTATCTTGTACAATAATATAAACGTGTGTGGAAGCAGTCTTTTATTGATAGTTATTGTCGCAATCCATTTATTTTAAAGGTAAAGAGATGATTTTGTTTTACATCACAACCTTGGTATGTAGCATTGAAGTAGTAATCAATTCAGATTTCAAAACTTGTTTTTGCTTTTCCATTATGTAACAAAACCTTTCAACAAAGTTTAATACAATTTTGTTGTACAACACACACATTTGAGTGTTCCTCATTCAAAATGTTTTACGATCCATTAACCTTTTTTTTCTTCTTTTTTTTTTTCTCCCAACCAACGGAATTTTCTTGATAAAAAATTCTCGAACAATGATGTGAAACATTTGAGATTACGGAGGAACGCCATTTTGGATGAAATGTTCTGCGTAACATTTTATCCATCGTGCATTTTTCTTCTTATCGACCGATTCTTCTTCGGAAACATGTGCCACAAACAACTTACAAAATATCGCATCCTTACTTCAAAAGTAACGTAACGCATAATTCATTTTGAGTTAGTGTGCAGCATCATAGACTGCCATAAGCGCCAACTTTCCATTTTTACCGGGAGGCTTGACTCGGTGGATAAACTCGAGGGAAAGGGGAAGATGGGAGGGGGGGGGGGGGAGATTTAATAATTCTGAATAATTAATAAAAAAAGTGCATATGCTAGCAATCTCATCATTACAAAATTACTTATTCTAATATCATACAATACTTTAAAATATATATTTTAATGCAATGGATAATTTCCGAATTTTTCATTTATTTCTTTATTCAATTCTAAATGTTTCGAAACGGCCATAAACAGAAAAATTTCTGCTCAGTGCGCATTTTTAATTTTTTTTTTTTTTTTTTTTTTAAATTTGCATTCTAAGTTCCTCTGTTACACGTTGGCGAGAAAACGATTCATTCGGCTCGAATTGAATGTGACGTAAAGGCTTCCCAAACATCTTGGCTTGAAATGCGGCAGCGGAAACCAGTTTTGCAAGTTTCTCGCAAATCGCGCCAACCTGTACGGGATATGACAATGGTCTACCAACGCCAACTATTCGGCAGAAATCTCACGATAACCATAGAAATGGAAGGACCTCTTGACGTCACAGATTTTGTTGAGTGTTTTGATCGGACTGGTTTTGGCTCGGTTTTGGGGCATTTTCTTTTCTTAATATTTAAATAACTAATTTTTTAAAAGAATTTTTGTCTAAATATTTGGAATCAGAAAGAAATTCTTCATAAATATAAACTAATTTCACTCGTTTTTAAAAAATGCGGGAATTACCCATTACACAAAGCAGCTGCTACTCTTAACTTGACTTTCATTTCGGGTAATGCAGGTGTGTTTACAAGTATTGTTTTTACTTTCTACTTTTATGGGACCTTTTTTTTTTCTCTTTAGAGCATTACAAAATGTCCTTTTTACGCAATATTTTATATTGGAAAAACGCATTTTTTCAGATTTTTGGTGCAGGGGCGAAATTATACATCCCCCCCCCCCCCATGTTGGGACAGTACGGGGTCGACTTCGGCCGTGTCGTTGGCACCTACTCAGACTACATGTACTTGAAGTTGATTGAACGGCAAAAGATTGTTCATTAGTTGAAACTGACTTTTGTACCGTTCTTCCAGCTTCTATACAGTCTGTGATGCTCAAAAAGAAGAAGAAATTTGTTAGTTGGTTTTTACACTCAACAACCTATTTTTAGGCACAATGACGACTAATCAGGCCGGGACTTGCAGCTTAACATAGATTCCAAACCACAACGAACATCCATGTCTAACCTAGGATAAAATCCCGGTTTGAAATGCGAAGCCAGAGCGCTAACCCCGCAGCCATCAAGTGGGCCGAAGAATTTTGAATTGTGTTATTTTTGAAACAAGGGTACGATTTCTTAAATGCCACAAAATATTTTATACATCTGTTTGGCCTTAACTTTTTATGCATATTCTGAACAAAGTTGTACAAAGTTTTGTTGTATAATGGAATTACGCCATATGATAGTTTTTGCGCGAAAATTCGGGCGTGGTAAAGGTAATGCGAAAGTTTTCATACAAACAATGTTTTCAACTCGGTGGCAGTGCTTATTTAAAGCTCTGCTTGCCTTTTACATCAATGGTAGTGGGTTCGAATTCCGAGCTGGCTGGTATATTCTTTTATTTTTAAGTAATGACGGCAACTCGCAGTTGCCTTTCTGAACGTTTGCCCTTCTGATGGCTGTGTGGTTAGCGCTCTGGCCACGCATTCCAAAGGTGCTGGGTTCGAATCCTGGATTAGGCATGGATGTTCGTTGTGGTTCGGAATCTACGTTCAGCTGTATGTCCCTGCCTGATTAGCCATAATTGTGCCTAAAAGTAGGTCGTTGAGCGTATAAACCAACCAGCCAACTTCGTGAACGTTTAGGGATTTCTGACGGACGTACTAACTTACCGCGCCCCCCCTCCCCATCCCTGATTTCTTACACATACAATTTTTGACTTCAAATTTTGATTATGGAATTAACCAGGCTGTTGGTTCAGAGGCGTGGTATTCGACTAGATATCTAGGAACGCGGCAGTGTTCCGCCGCTTATTCCAGTTATCTCAAGTTCGCACCGATCAAACGGTATAGTGGTTAGTGCGCTAGCTTCTAGACCGCGAGGTTGCGGGCTCGAGTCCCGTGTTAGGAATGGGTGTTTGTAAATGTATGTTGGCTTGTCTAATGACTCATGTTTCGGCGCATTATAGCCCTCGTGTTGCTGACGGCGCCAGATAATCTGAAAATAACCAACCAACCAACCAAATTCGCACCGCAAACGATACTATACCCCCCCCCCCACCTCTCGAAAATCTGTAGTTGCTATGTTCTTGTTTGGCGAATTTCCTGGATTCAGATGTTTTTGTTATGGTGTTCCGGCTCGCTCGTAACAAAAATCAAATAAAAGCTGTCCATTCAATGAATAATGACGTCTATCTTTACGGCTGCGTGGTTAGCGCTGTAATCTCGCATGCCAAATGTGTCGGGTTCAAATCCTGGTTTGGACATGAATGTTCGTTGTGGTTTTGAATCCAGGTTAGTCTGTATTCTCGAGTATGATTGCTAAAATAAGTCGTCACAACTAAAACAAGTGTAATTCCCGTTTTAAATTTTTATCGTTTCAGTAACTTTTTGCCTCCTTTAGATAGCCGCTAGTAGTTGATAAATTTAGAAGTGAAGCTAACTTTGCTATAAAAAAAGGAAGGGGGGAAAAAAACCATCCCTACTGAAATTCATCGAAATGTAATAATTTTTTTTTATTAATCTTTGGCCATCGATTTTTTTCCCCACTATCTTAAAGAATAGTGCATGCAAATTTTCATGTTTGGCGACAAAACAATAAACGAGAGGAGACTATACTAGAAGACAACATAACCTGAGTCCACTGAATAGCCTACAATAATAGGAGAACCGGTTCCTACAGCGTATTCAGCAAGATCAGGTATGTTGTTTTCTAGTAGAGCTGATGATTGTTGAGCTTACACATTTCCAACTTCGAAAAGAGAAAACTGCAAAATCCATTACATTCTTACAAAAGCAGTGACGCGAATCGCAGTTTGTAGTAATAATTTTTTTTCACGATAAGTAATTTGTTTCCACAGAATGCATGTCTGTAAAATCTATTCTCAGGGAAAAAAAAGTATTTTTGCAACAGCACTTTGTCCGGATCATTTATCAATTTTTTAAAAAACAAGCCTACATCATCATTTGCCTGCTAAACATTCAATATATGTGCTTATATATATATTTTCGACAACCATACACAAAAACGCACTTGATATGGTTTCTTATCTTGCAAAACAACTTTAAAAAGGTAGGAGAGAAAAAGAGAACTTAATGCAGCTCAGAAGCAGCTGAAAATCATTACAAGATTAGAAATAAAAAAGAAATAGCTCTTCCTCTTGGCAATTTTCCAGAATCTTTAGGCATGCGCAGTACGACTAGAATAACCACTACATGGATTTTACTTCGTTTGGTCTGTGCCGTGCTGTGGGTGATAAGCGATTTAAAAGTTCGACAAAATTATTTTAGTCACGAAGCGGCTGTGTTGAAAGGGTTATTGTATCCATTTCATAGCATGTGGTTAAGTCAACTGTTTTGTTTTTTCGTGGAGTGTTTTTGCTCGTGCGAGTTTTTTATTAGAATTTCGCTGTTTTTGATCAATATTTCTGCTGCAATGAATTGGTGTTTCATAGTAGAGTTAAATACTCTTATATAAAATTTTTACTACTTTTTTCGTGAATTCCAAATAAGAATAATTTTAAATTAATCGAATACTTTTTGCTGTTTTCAATGCTTACCATCTTACTTAATAGGCGCAATTCCAGTAATTTGACAATAAATTTGATTTGCTTAAGAGTTTGGGACAAAAAAACACTTCGTGTTTTGCCGCTGTTTCCAAATTTATTTATAGGGTCGGCACGGTCCTTTAAAGTTCGTAAGAACCACGTTGTTTTGATTGGTCTTTATATGAGGGCCCTTAAAGTACTTATTTTCCATCTTAGGTCCTTAATTTTTTTACTACTATTTTTTTTCTTACAATTTTTTAAGCTTTTTATCATGAATTTTAATTTGCTATATCTCTTTCTGCTGGTTTTTATCTAATTTTTGTTGTTTGGGCAATTTTAATCTCCAAGTTGCTTAAAATATCTGATTTACAGGAACAACACTTCTCACTTCAAAAGTGTAGATGGACTTCCGTTAGACCTAGAAATATAAGTTGCCCGTTTTAAATAAAATACTTGAATTGTTTATTTGCCAATTTTGATTCTTATAGTGTAATTTTACAAACTTATTTCTAAGAATTTTTTTTTTGTGTCAATACAAATTTATGAGGTCATTAAAAACAAAACTACTTATTTTTTTACTTTTTAAAAGTTGCTTGAACCCTGATTTAGAAATCATCTCATCAACGTTTTTTCCTTTAAAATATTCTGTTAATATAGGTTTTACTTGTGTTAAATAAAATCCCTAAATGAATGCAAAATTTAATTTTTTAATTCTTCTATTTCTGGTTGAGTTAGCATGTAACTGTAATTTTGAAGGTCTCTATATTTTTTTAGAACGTTCACTCAATTTTCACTACAAGGTTATACGTAGTATTACTTAATAATTAAGAATAAAGATTTATAATATTTTAAAAATACTTAGGAAGTCTTCCCAGGGCCTGATTTTGCTCAGGGCAATTGGGGCACGTGCACAGGGCCCTCTGTCCGAAAACCAAAATTTTTGGAATTCGAAAAAATAAGTTTATTTAAAGCTTTTTTTCCCCCCTTTTCTTTTGTAAAGTAGAGACTCGTTGTTGTTACCTATCGTCCGCAAGCATATGCAACATGTACATTATACAACGACTATATGTTTTATTTGAATACATTTAACTATTTTTTTTTTATGAACTTAAGTATGTTTATAGGATTGTAGAGAGAGATGCCAATTTAATTCAATTGTATATAATAATTTTTACAACTTGGCAGCTTTTAAAATTGTATGTCTGTTCGGATTTTTTTAGAATATACATTTTACGGTAATAAATGTCATTTCCTGTGCAATTCATTTGATGAAATTTTTGTTTATTTAAATTAGTGTTCAAACAATCTTTATTTTATTACAATTGGTATATAAGGCCTCTTTTATTGGTATATTGTTCTTACGAAAACAAATTTATCATGAGAAGGGGGCCTTCAATTAGGGTTTGTGCCCTGGGCCCCTGCATTTGTAAGTTGGGTCCTGGGTCTTCTATGCTTTTTATTTTTCTATTTTATTTTTTAAATTTAACCTTTTAACCCCACACCTATTTAAAAGGAATTATAAAATTTATCTGCAGCTACTAATTTCCGTCTTACGGTGTAGCATTTATTATTGTAGTCATAATTCGAGCCAATCATAAATATTATTTAAATTCAATTTTAAGGTTTTTTTTTTATTGGAGACTATTATTTCGAAGTGCCGATATCTACATTGAGGCTGCTTAGTGATAATTAGCGACAACCGATAACGATAAGCCATTCACTATGATCAACCAAAGTGTATAAAAAGTGATCAATTACAAAATAGATGAATTTTTGGTTGTTATGAAAGAATAATTTGCAAAAAAAAAAAAAAAAATCATTTTTAATTAAATTATTTCGGAGTTTTTTTTTCAAATATATTCCTGTTTCCTTTTAAAATGTATATTGTATATTATAAAATGAGTTTTCCTTCATGAATCTGCGCATTTTTAAATTTTTTAACTGAAAAAAAGCTTAGCTTTTTGGCAAACTGACGCATATTCGAAAACTAGAAGAAAATGCACAGTTGTGAATGATATTTTTTGTCATTAAAATCGTCTTTTCTTGTTTATTATGGATTTCTATAAATGTGACTTTTTCCGCAAGATGGCGCCAGGAGCGAATTTTTTTTTTCTCCGGTGGTCCACTTCTCTGCTCTGCGTATCTGTGTTGTGAAGCTAGTGCTACTGCATGTGCTATAACGATAATAAAAAAAAAAACGAAACCTTGAAATTTTCTTCTGCGTAGAAGAAAAGGTTAAACCGCGCACCTCAAGCAAGTCAAGTTCGTTCACTTAAGATAAATTTTATGTTCATTTTAGGTGTGTCAAAGAACTAACTTAAAAAAAAAAATGCAAAACACTATAATTATTAAAAAAATATCTGTTAATTTGCGGAAGGCAATGCTCAGCTCAAAAATCAGTAATATTGACTTTCTTTTTTTATCTTGGAAGATATTTGTATACATTCATTGGATTTTTTTTTTTTTAAATTTTCTTTTCAAATATTTTTTTTGTTAATTGAAAAATTAAATTTACAAAAAAAAATAATTCAGAGGCTTCATCTGTCTAAGTCACGTTTGTATACAAAACTACAAATGCTACAGACTTGTGATATGTCAAATTAAAGGTCATGCTGAAATACTGAAATTCAAGTGGATGTTATGTCCTGAAATGGTGATAGGGAGTTAATTTGTATTTTAATGCTATAAATTGTACAGACATGTGTCTGATAGTAGTTTGAAGGTTTCAATTAGATTAGTAGAGTGATGTAAAATTAAACAGGAAGTGTTTTAAAATTCAATATGAAGAGTGTTTCCATAGTAACTATAGGGGATTTCTTGGCTGCGAATAGAGATATCGGTTTGAAATTTGAATATTGAGTGAAAATTTACTTGTCAAGTATGTTGTCAACTTGACGACATTTTGGTTGTAAAAGTTTTGTTGTAAATAGTAGGATGCTAATGTTTCTCTAGTGGCCAAGAATAAGTAATCTATGCATATTTCTTCTACCTGTATTTTTGATAAAGATTATAACTTGCATTTTATTTCTGGACAGTGTTTTTTTTTTTTTTTTGTGTGGGAAGATTCCCATTTCTTCTTTTATGCAAAGCCAAAATTGGTAATTGAATTCAAATTTAAAGTCTAAGACATCCGCTTCTGATGAATAGTTTATTTGCAATTACACAATGCACATGGTATTTTTCTCTTGAAAATCAAAGTTAAAAAATCAGAATTATTGTCAAAATTTTCGGGAAGTTGTATTAATATACAGCAGATGGCAGCACTATAATAAAGAGAAAAACACAATTTAAGGACGCTGAAGAAACCTAAAGAATCTTGTATCTCTCAGCAATGTAATGCCTTATCTAACTGGCAAACTTTCAAAAAACAATTTCTCTAAGCAAAATCGCCTATCTGATGGCTGTAGGGTTAGCACTCTGGTCTCGCATGCCAAAGGGGCCGCGTTCAAATCCCGGGTTAGGCATGGATGTTCGTTGTGGTTCGTTATCCACGTTACGTTGTAGGTCCCGGTCTGATTAGATGTCATTGCGTTTAAAAATTGGTCGTTGAGCGTTCAAATCAACCAACCACAAATCTAAGCAGAATTTTAAATGCTTAAGCTGCACACTAGACCACTTGTGTATATATTGGTATTAACTAACTTTTTGTTTAGTTAAGTAGGCATTTAAAATTTATAATGTTATCAACCATCAATGTGTATTGAAGGATTGAATTGATGCTTTGTAGTAATCAGAATTGTGACCATTGATTGAATTGAGATTAATTTATAATTTTTTTTTCTGCAGTGATGAGAATCATTCCTCCCAAAGCACTGATGAGGATGCAGATTTGGAAGATGGAGAGATTCTGGAGTCCGAAGCAGAAGAAGAGAAAGATTTCTCAAATGGTAAGACTGCAGCATCCTGTTTTTAAAATAGTAAATCTTGATAACAGGCAGGAGGATAGGCTAGGATTTCCTGTATTTTTATTGATTGCTGCAAAGCTCTTTTTATCGAACTTGTAAATAAGTTCACAGATTTTGATGGTTTATTGATTCTGAGATATGAATTTTGTTGGTGCTAATGTCCTTGTAAGTGCAGGGGTTTCTTAATATTAATTAATTGAATTTCTCTCCATATTTTACCATTGACAGGGTGTCTGTCTGATTATTGAAAACTTGTATATGCTTTTTTAATTTAGCCTTTGACAATGCACAATTCCCGCAATTTTTAAAAAAGAATGAAATTGATTTTTATTTATAAAGAATTTCTTTCTGATTCTAAATATCCAAATAAAAGTTCTTTAAAAAAATTAGTTATTTAAATATTAAGTAAAGACGAGAAGACAAGTATTTGAAATTTTCATAACAACGTTTTAACAGCCGCAACCGCCATGTGACCTATGGAGATATTTTGGAAACGATGACTTCACAATGGAGTCACAAAAAAAAGGTCAGTTTTCCCTCAAAAATCTGACAGGCAAACCTAAAATGCAAATTAAAAAAAAAAAAAAAAAAAAAAGCGTGGAGAATAGAAATTTTTGTGTTAATGGTCATTTCGAGACATTTAGAATTGAATAAAAAAATGTAAAAAAAATGCGAGAATTGTCCATTACTGTATAGTGCAAGAAATATGCAATTTTTTTTTAAATTACCAACTACTGATAATGTTTTTCCCCCCCAATACATTGCAATTTCATTTCTTATGAATGTGTTTGAATTTTATTTTTTATTTTTAGAATTACATTGTATTTTTATTATTTTTTATAATTTGATTATTAATTTTTATTAAAAAATGTGCAATTTGCTTAAGTTTTGTTATCATATAATTTTGTCCAGATTTTTATTTAACTAAAAAAAACTTTAATATCTTTTTATCAATCAGTTGGTTTCTTATATTATTTTAGAAATGACAATTCTAATTGAGAAATAATTTTATATTTTAAATTGCTGTGGTAACTGTTAATTATATCTTTTTTTTTTTTATTATTATTATTACAGTGTTACAATTTCACTAATTTAACTTTTTACCTAATTTTATTTTTATGAATCCCATGAGTTTTTTTCTTTGCACATTGTAAATAAATATACAAATTTAACTTTGCTTTAAAATCTAAAGTTTTTGAAAATTTACTTAAAATTCCTTGTAAAGTATTTCTTTTATTTTTTTGAAACTCTTACTTAAATTTTTTTTTTTATTCTAGTATCACTGAAGGAAGCTTTAGATAAAAGTTGTTTACAAAGTATTGAGCTACTAGTAAATAAGGCTAAAGAGGCTAAGAATGTTGCTAGTCCTGATCACTCTAAAATCCTTTCTCCTCGCAAAATGGTAAGTTTTTTACTTCTCTTTCGCAATACTCTGTTGAAGTAAATTGCAATTGTTGTTAGTGTATATTTTCACTAAAAGTTGAAACATTTATGGTTGAGAGAATAGAATAAGTTTTTTTTTTTAAAAAACAAAAGTTGACTTTTTATGTTCCTTGTTTTAAATGCACACTATTGTACAGCTTTGACGTTTAAGAATGCTTAAAGGAATTACTTTTTTGGAAGTCTGTTAAAGTTATGCTATTGTATTCTATTACAAAGAGATGTAAAATTTCTTTGTTCTATATGCTTAAATTGAGATTTTCTCTTTTCTATAGTGCTGCCATCTATTGTACACTACTACAACTACCCAAAATTTTTGAATTATTTGATTTTTTAAATTTAATTTTCAAAGAAATAACAGAATATGCAATTGTATATAAAATATTTGTCATAAGCAGAAGTCAAATCTTAACCTTTAAATTGGTAAATCAATTATCAAGTTTGGTTTTTGGAAAAAGGTTATTTGGGGAGGTTGAAAAAACAACAACAACCCACTGTTCAAACATAATTTATGAAATTCACATAACTATTAATAGGTTATGTATCTACCTTTACTTTTTACCTCATTTTTACCTCACAAGACTATAGTCATTTCCTATTTATTAATTAAAAAAGAGCAAATAATGCGAAATAAAAAGAAAAGTCATTGATAAAATACTTTTGTGGTACATATGAACGTGAACATTTCCATTTCATATATATAATCATTAATTCAAAATAATATCAGTGACTGGACACCTTTGTGCAATTATAGCAAATCATAAGTGGTTCATAGAGGTTATAAATATACATTTCTTAGAGATACCAACTTTTCTACAATTTTTACTTCTCTTTACCATTTACTCATGGCCAATATTCTCATATTATGATGAATGAATTTTGAGAAACAATTAAGACTCTTGCTTCAGCCAAAACAAGATAAATTTAGATAATGGCAAAAGTATTGGTGAATTTCAAGAGTGTTGACAAAAGATGGAAATAGATATTTTGCAAATGTTTTTTTTTTCCATAGGTTTCAAAGAATGTCAATAAACAGATTACAGAAAATCCTTAAAAACATGGGAAAATAAGTAAAAACTACTGAAGATTTGTAGAAAAGTTGGCATCCCATATTTTTAGTTATAAATATATAAAATGTCTTTCTTAAACTAAATATTTTTGTGAGTAATATTTTATTCATAATTTTCATATAATTCTTCAAATATTTGTTGAAAGTGAATGAAAATACAAGTAACCCATTAACAGAATTAAATATTTAAAATCAATATTAAAAGTGAATTTTTATGTGAAAATTATCAAGTAAAAAAAAAAATGGAATTTTTTTTCCAACTAAAATAATGACAGAGAAAATTATGGAAACAATAACTTATAGTATTGGATAGCAAAAGTAAGATTCTTCCAGGAAAACTATGATATTATATGACTAAGTTACAGTTAGAGGTTATTATAAATTTAAAAAGTTTAGTCTATTGCTCTTCTCCTCAATTGCTAAGGGATAGATGCTGATCTTATGGATATCATATTTTTGAAATGAAGTGTTTTAGCTCTTTATGTATTAAATAGGAGTATATTTGTTTTCGTTTTAGTATTGAACTAGTGAAACAAAAACATTGTGAAGTAGCTTAATTATCTTGCGTGTTGCCTCGGCCATTAATAATTAATTCTTTTCCTTGCATTAATACCCATTAATATTATGTCAATTTTGGTCTAAGACTATGCACATCTTAATTTCAGAAGAGAATGGCTGATAATTATATGGATCACGACCACACCGAGCATTCATCAGATCATGAGAAAGGTTGGATCCCTTCTTCCCCGAAATGTAAATCCAAGTTTGGCGATAAACCTATTGATTATCGCATGGAATTGGCAGCATACAGAGGTACTCCTCCTAGTTCACCAGAAAGGAGTAGACGGTAAGATTCTTCCAAAAAATTCTGCCATGCTTAGGTTTTTCTGATACGCACAAAAAACTGAACTTATCGGTTTTGGAAATTTATATGTATTTGATTCTGTCGCATATATCCCTTGCATCTATTTTAAACCCTTTATATGAACTTTGATTTTGAGTGTGTGTGTGGCTGGGTTTGCCGAAGGCGAGAAAATCTGCAGAAGCTTAATTAACCTCCTTGCCGTCATCCATCCGAACTGAAACTTGGCAGATAGATTCAATGACAATGCATTCTATCTAATTTTGATGGCTGTCACTAAAGCGTCACATTTACAGAATGCTAATCAAACAACTTGCCGTCATCTAATCGTGTTGAAATAGCATTTAACTGATCATTGAAAAAACTCTTTCTTGTTGATAATATTGTTTTAATAAATGAGTAATAAAATTGTTTTAATCACAATAAATTAAAGATGTTTGGATGTGACTGCCTAAATTCATATTCATTTTTAATGAATAAATTTTGAGAACTAATTTACTACATGTTTTGCTGTTAGAGATGTTTTTAATATTTAAAAATAGATGCCAACACCAAGCATGCTCTGGCAACAGAAACAGCGCTTTGCTAGTGAATATAAAAATTGGCTACACATATAAACAGGGTTTATGCGCATATGGAAATGTCATGGAAAGTCATGTCATGATTTTGATCAAAAAGATAGCCATAAGTCATGGAAATACAGTGATTTTCATGGATTTCTAAACATTTTAAGTAAAATCAAGTAACTGTGAAGTCATAAACCCTATGATCGCTATTCAGATAATCAAAAATTCATCTATGTTTTTATGTACGTTTTGATGTAAACAATGGTCACAGTTCAAAACCTCAGCCAATGAAAACATTTTTGAAATCCAAATTTGTGACATCACACAAATGAGGTCTCATAGGTGAAAAAAACAAAAAAAAAAAACAAAAAAAAAAAAAAACCATTCAGGTTATGATTACTGAAATGAACAGGTTTGATAAGCTTGTGTTTACGTTTTTTAAATTTTTTCCCCGTCTTTTTTCTTCTGTTTTGCATTGTTGATATCAAAACATTTGATTTTTGATGATATAATTTATTGTTATTGACTTATTCTTCCTTTTAATATTTCTTTATTATTAAAGATTGATTAGCTTTTTTAAAACTGAAGTATCAAAGAATGGAAAATTATTTTTTCCTTTTTCTTCTGATTTGGAAGTTACTGAAACAAGGATTTTTTACTTAATTTAAAATAAAACTTTAAAAATCATTTTATGTTTGTGTATTTACTTACTATGTTTGTGTTAGTAAAATTCATATAGGTTATTATTATTATTTTTTTGTGATTTGATTTCTTGAGTCATGGAAAATTATTTGCTTCAGTCATGAAAAGTCATGGATTTGTGACATTTTATTTTGTCAGAAACTCTGTATAAAGGATTTATATTAAAAACTTTTTTATGGGTTATGTTATTTATTTCTTCAAGTCAGTTTAACAATATATTACACAATATAACTCTAAACATGAAATGTTGTACCAGGTAGTAAATTAATAATGGAATTGGACTAATAAAATTTAAAGGGATTAAAAAATAAAGTGTTTTTATTACCATTTCAAGGTGAGTTTTGTGAAATTTTTACCAGTTGGTGAAAAATTTGCATAAAGGTGTCATTTTTTAAAAATTTAATTTCCATTTAAAATTTTGATTGTCATAAAGTATGCAAAAAAATTGAATAAATTGATTTTATGTTAAATAAAATTTTCATATGTTTGAAGTGACATTTCTGCTTACATTGTGTTTTGGGGCATTATTGCATTATATCTGCACAGTAGAAAAATATTAAAAGATCACTCATTTTTATTATTTCTAGTAAATTAAATAAATAAAAATATCCTTTTAAATTTTAAAGGGATGATAAATTGAAAAAGAAGAGATCTTCAAAGAAACCTAAGAAGTCCAAAAAAACTATCAGACGTAAAGATGCAAAAGGACAAAGAGTTGCAGGTTATAAGAGAGATGCAGCCAGAGGGAAAATATGCAGATTTTTTAAAGAAGGAAAATGTGCAAAAGTAATAATTTTTTTTAAAATATCTAATAATTTAGTTTCCTTTTTAAAAAGTATTTTGCATGCTCAATGTATTTAATTTCAATGTGTTTTCATATTATTAAGAGTTTTTATTTTATTTTTTCTCAAAATATGTATAATTTGTCCAATATAATAATGAAGCATAGAAGTGCAAATTCTGCCTAAGCAACTCAAAAAGTATCACACTAATATAAATACAAAATTACTTTTAAAATTAGCAAAACATAAATTATCACCCCTAAAGAAAACACAGGTTTTCTGAAACGGCCGCAACTGTTTTCAATCCTTACTCTTTTTTCATTATAGTGATATTTCAATTTTTCTTATTGCCTGGCTAAATATTTTTAATATCTATTGAGCACTATACACCTCTATTATAACTCATGCTTATTCATTTATGCAACATAGAAATCTTAAACTTGGTTGTCTCATATCTCATAACCTTCTGTGTTCTCTAATGCCCTCGTAGCCCTCAACTTCATAGCCCTCTATGTCATTAAGCAAATCAATAGTGTGTATTTGAGTACCTCATAGATATGATCTGCCCAGCATTTGTTACCTTCTAAAAAAATGTCACTATCAAAATATAAGAACTTATTTCTTAAGAATATTTAAATTCTTGCTTCTTTAGTATTGAATATCAGATTTAAATAAAATAATAAAATGCAAGGAGACAAATTAATTAATCTTTATTGTTTTTTTAATTTAGAGGCACTTATTTTTTAGGGTTCTTCCTGCTACTTTTCACATTCTACTCCTACTTTCAAGAAAAGAGAATTATGCAAGTTTTATTTAAATGGACATTGCAACAAAGGAAAAGACTGCCTGTATATGCATGATATCCTTTTATCTGTTTTTACATCTGTGTTGTGTAGGTAGAATATTTATCACACCTGAATGTGTTTCTTGCAATTAATTTGTGTTTGTCAAATAATGCACATGTCTCCACAAACAAGAGAAAATCTGCAAATTTCCCTGTACAATTTCTAATAGTTTAATATATTTTTAACTAGCAACTTCAAAGAAAAGTAACCTTTTTAGCTAATTTTTTGGTTGCTTGATTAGAATTGACTTGATAAAGCTGAAAAACTAATTGAAGAAATATGTCAGTTAATCCCATTATCTAGGAAATTATCAATTTTTGGAAACCATAGTATCGGAAATTTCGTATGGGATTTTTCAAATCACTTGGAGTCTCAAAGATTGTCATATATAATGAAAACCAAAAGTAAGAGAAATGTAATAAAGTCAGTTTATTCACCATTTATTAAAATGCGACTGCATTAAATTAGGTATATTGATTCTTTGAATTTGGTTCAAACTCAATATTTTAAATTCAAGTCGTGTTACTTTTTGTTTTTCTCAGTTCAAGTACTGAACACTTATAGAATGGCTTTTATGTTTGTTTGTTCAAACCGTACATATTCGAATGATGTAGGATTCAGTAGAAGGATTTAATTGAAATGTTACCTAACATAAAAATACCTAAACATAGAATTTTTTTGTTGAAATTTTTTGCAACCAAATGAGAGGTATACAAGAGTAGATTAAAAAAAAATTCATATGTGTAACTTGTTATAAATTTTTGCCTCAGTACTTGCCTAATTTATTGTTGAAAAATTCTTACCACTCTAATTCAAAAACTTTACTGGTAAAAAAATTAAAAAGGAAGAAAAAAGGGTGGGGGGGGGGAATCAGTTAACTTTGAAGACTGGGAAAAGTCAATAGTAAATTATTTTGGTTAATTAAAATATCTTTGATTCAAAGAAATTATTTGTTTGAACTTATTATAAATGATTATTTACAGTTGTTAAAATATGACATACTTGGCTGAATTGGTATTGCCTTAAATTGCAGTAAATTGGTGTGGGTGGGAATCTTGCTTCTTCTATTTAATGCTGAGAATATCTTGCTTCACTGTTGTTGGTTATATGCAAAAAAAGATTGTGTGAGAGTTCTCACAAGCGTAATAGCATTTATGTACAGAACACTTCTATCCTTAAAAGTAAAAATAGGTAATGTCTCATTGAAAATCATAAGACCATGATCCCTTTTTACATTTAGTGATTCATTTGTTGGAGTATCTACACTTGATGTATTTATATACATTATTTTAGTGTTGCTAAAAGTGTTCTTCACTTGGCATTGGAGTATTCGCTCTTGATATGATTGTGTGAGAGTTCTCACAAGCGTAATAGCATTTATGTACAGAACACTTCTATCCTTAAAAGTAAAAATAGGTAATGTCTCATTGAAAATCATAAGACCATGATCCCTTTTTACATTTAGTGATTCATTTGTTGGAGTATCTACACTTGATGTATTTATATACATTATTTTAGTGTTGCTAAAAGTGTTCTTCACTTGGCATTGGAGTATTCGCTCTTGATATGTATTTTTTTAGTGTTGCTAAAACTGTTCTTCAGAATTTCATTGAATTTTAAATATTCCTTGTTGTTTTCTTTAACATAATTTACGTGAATTTCCTTGTAAGTTTTATCATACTGGATCAGAATGTTATGCCAAAAATGACTGCAGGTTCTCCCATATACCTCTCACTGAAGAGATGAAAAAAGTTTTAGCCGATGTAAGTAATTTACTGCTTCTTTTGCTTCAGTCATTAAGTAACTATTTTATTTCTGATCCTTAAAATGTTACTAGTTATATAAAGTTTTGTTTGAACTTACCACAGCTCTAAATTTAAATCAATAAATGATTGGAAAAGTAACTTTGCCTTCAGTTTTAAATTGCATATAAAAGCTTGTTTGTTCACTTAAATTTATTAATAACTTACTTAGATAGTTTTAATTTGCTATTGTTAAGTTTTGACTGCACAAGTGCTCTTTAAATCTTGGCATGCTACAATTTTAACAAGCTTTTCACTTAAGTGGCTCATAATTTAAATAATATATATATAAAAATAATTTAAATGAATTTTTGTAATGAAAGTCGTGGTTTGAAAAACCTTGCAGGGTGTTAGAAATGTCTGGCTTTAATCACGTGCAAACAAATTTAGCCACATTTTCAATATTTTATTCATTAGGAAAAAGCCTTCTGATTCAATTTTTTTTATTGTGTTTTAGTATTAAAAATGTTTGAAATTGGGAAGTGTCTTAAATCAAATTAGATTCTAGATTAGATTTAGATATTAAATGCAAAATTCATGAGATTTTGAAAATGAAAACAATGAAAAACAATCGGAACTTGCCATATTTAGTCGCCTTTTTTTTTCAATTTGGGTATTTTGTACCACAATTCAATTTGGATATTTTATAATTTGTATATATTTTCTTTTCTAAACAAAGTTATGATATTTAAGCATCCTTAAATCTCCTTTAATGTTTTTACAGAAATAAATTACATTCTGAACAAGTTAATTTTACCACCAATTTTCTGCGCTTTACATTCTATACTAAACTTTATTCTTGATCCCATTACTTCAATCCCCATACCTTTTTCTTCCAGTACTTGCGAAGCTGCCATGGGGACGACATCCGTCACAACCGCAGTGACGAACATGACAGGGAGCATAATGACCGCGACAGGGAACACAGCAACCGAGACAGAGAACATAGCAACCGGGAGCGCAAGAGACACGCGAGCCCTGAGCCGCAGCCTCCACCTGCAAAGCGAACATGCCTCCTGGGCTCACCACCGAGGCACATCCGAGAGGCAGAGGAGACGAGGAGATGGCAGGAGGAAATGAAAATGCTGCAGGAGCAGAGCCACCCTAGCTTTGAGATATGTTTGAGCCCGGGTGGGGCGAACGCTGAACCCATAGAGTTTCAGAAGTAAGTATGCACATAAATTGAGAATTTGTTTTTTTAAATATGACTGTAGATAATTTTCCACAATGGACAATTCCCACATTTAAATTTTTTTTTTATTCAATTCTAAATCAGGGTTCCCACTGTCATTGAAAGTCATTAAAAGTGCTTAATATTTTTTAACTTGTTTTCAAGGCCTTGAAAGTGCTTGAAAATGCTTAGAGGTGCTTAAAAGTCCTTGAAAATGATTAGAGGTCCTTAAAAGTCCTTAATTTTTACAGATGTTGTCCAGCTGCATAATTTATAAAAATACAACTCGGACTTGCTATCCCCGCTTGTCCGCCACTTATCTGCACCGTATCAAAATTTTCCAACATATTTGTATTGCACATCCACCAACTTTAACTTTTTTGGTAGAATATACTTTATTAAAAATTTAAATATAGATATGATGCCTGAAAATAAATTTTCATAGGTCCTTAAAAACATCAATTAGGTCCTTAAAAGTCATTGATTTTCATTCTGTTATTTGAGTGGGAACCCTGTAAATGTTTCAAAAAGGCCATTAACACAAAAATTTCTGCTCAATGCGCTTTAAAAAAAAAAAAAATCTGCAATCAAAATTACCTTGCTAGACGTTGGCGAGAAAACGATTGATTCTGTTGGCATTGACGTCACGGCTTCGGAAACATCTTGGTTTGAAATGCGGCAGCGGAAACCAGATTTGCAAGTTTCTCGCAGATCACGCCAACCTGTACGGAATGTGGCAATGATCTACCAACGCCAACAATTTGGCAGAAACCTCATGATAACCATAGAAACCCTAGATGTCACATATTTTACTGAGTGTTTTGACCAGACTGGTTTTGGCTTGATTTTGAGGCAATTTCTTTTCTTAATATTTAAATAACTAATATTTTTAAAGAACTTTTGTTTAAATATTTAGAAATGGAAAGAAATTCTTCATAAATATAAACTAATCTCACTCGTTTTTAAAAAATGGGGGAATTGTCCATTGTGCCAGGAAGATCTTGGAAGCGGTGAGGCTGTGAGTTCTCTCTTTGGTCAAGAACAGCTTCCAAATCCTAGATAGTAGAAATGATCTTTTGTCCCTTAATATGATATCCAAGTTCTACCATTCTTTTCCAGGTCAAGCCTCCCTGAAATTTTTTTTCTTTTAGTAGCATTCATTTCCTGTCTAGGTTTTCTTTTCCAGAAAATGAATTGAGGAAAGATTTGTTTTGGTTGGATCCGATTCTAGCATTCTGTGTCTATGCCTCTCTTCATTTTCTTAATCAGACTGTTACTGAGTTGATGTATTTTTATAGTTGACATTTTTGGGTGTATTTGTTACCAATATATTTGAAAATATTTTAACTGTGATTGTTTTGATGAAAAATAATACTGGCTTAATTTTCTTGCCATTATTTCTTTTCCATTTAAAATTTAAACAAATCCAAATTTTAAGGCAACTCTTACAGTTGTTATAAAAAGTCTTGTATATTTTTTTCTTCCTATATATTCTCATTTACCTTATTTTCATAAACTATTGATCATCAGCAATCACTTTAAGAGTGTGTAATCTGAGAAATGAACTATCTTGCTTTCATATGTTAATTTGTATATTCTTTTCAGACCTAATTTTTACCAAGATACGTTGCTCAACACCCCCAGTCCCAAAAAAAGGCCCCCAAACGTTGAATCCACGAATTCCTTTCTCCAAAATAATGCTGATGATTACGAAGAAGGCTCTCCCTCGAAAGTGTATATTTATGATGAAGATGATTTTGTTGAAATTGATATGTCTGTCATCAAACAAAAGCCACCTGATGAATATCACTGGGAAAATGATCGTGAAATGCGTAGTCCTGAACGGGAGGATGTTAAGCCATTCATAGGTGAGTAATTTTTTTACCTGGTTTTTAAAATATTAGTGCTAATAAATTAGGATTGAATTCATTTGTGTTGGATTATTTAATTACATTTAGTCACTTATATTTACCTGTTGTTTACATTTAGATTTTCATTGCTTTTTGTTTTTATGCATCATATAATTATATATAAGGCAACTCATACATTGCTAGTTAGAAAAAACACATTTCGTTATAATTTAATGTTATCATTTATGTAAACTGTGCTATGTTAGTATTGTCATTACTATTGGTTTTAGAAAGTCTTGTATTCAATTATATATGTAACTTCCCAAGCCCAGACTATTTTTTTTTTTTTTTTTGTTAAGTACACATATGCTTCCACTACAAAAGAACAACTAAGTAGTGCATTTTAATGCAAAACTCACAAAACTTTAATCTTTTCAGAAACTCCCCACCAGGAACAAGACTTCACTAGCGACATAAAATTTGACGAAACAACCCAGTTCAGCGAAATGGAGTCTTCCACCGATTGCGCACACGCTCCTTCCCCCGATTCCGCCAATCAGGCCCCTGGTGAAGATACTTCCAACCACGAAGATAAGCAGCAACCCGACGACTCAGCCCCTCCCATAGTAGTACCTACCCACCTGCCCCGCATTCAGCAAGAGCTTTTCATGCGTGTTCAGAAGCATCAGAGGTTGAATGCTGTGAATGTAGGCGATAGTCCTAATGGCAATGATGGTGAAGAAGTTCAGGTTAAAAAGGAGGTGGATAGTGATATGGAAGAGAAGTCTGTGACAGGGACGAAGGATGGGGAGTGGTATACTAGTGAGGAGGAGGAAGATGAGGATGATCCGCCATTGACTGATGTGCTGAAGAAGATTCAGCAAGATGTAAGTAGAGATTGAAATCGTGACTCTGTTGAGAGTATTACTTTCTTATGCGTTGTTTCCTCTGTGACGTTATCGTGAAAAAAATTTCTGGTTGAAAGTACAGGGGTTGCATTCTCTCTGAAATTCCTAATAATCTTTAAATTTCTGTTTATCCCTATAATTGTATTTAATTTTTTCGATAGTTCGTAAAAAAAATTATGAAAATTCCCCAAATTTTCTCCAAAAGCAGCGAAAACCCCAAGATGTTCCATCAGAAGAGAAATCTTTCTTAAGATTTTAATTATTAAATTTTTTAAAATTTGGCAGTTTTTTGCTGGTATTGAAACATGTTTTGAAAAGAATGTTTTAGGAGCCTATATCATCCTTAAAAGAAATATACCTAACATTTTTATAAACACCTCTAAAATTTAAGAATTATCCCTAAAATATTTCTAAATTTCTTTTAATCATCCCTTAAATTCCTACCTATTTTTATTAGAAAACTCACTGCGCTCCTTTAAAGTATGAAACCATAAATTTTACCTTAATAACAGACAAGGTACATTTATACTTTTTTACCAAAATTTCAGTACTTTGACTGTTGGTTAAAAATAATTAGAAAACTGGGTTTAATTAGATTCATCTGTTTGTCAATATAGTATAATTGCATAAAGTTGTTTGACTTTGAAGTTTTTTTAAAAATTTGATGTTTTTTGCTGGTTTTCTCCACTCTAGGGTGAAGTTTAGCCTATTTTGTTTAGAAGCCTGTATTAAGTAACCCAATCAAATGCATGGCAATCACATTTTTAAAAACTCAAAATATACATGAAAAGAGTATTTGGTTACTTAATAGTTAAGGTGCTGTTTTTCCATTTGAAATCCAGAGGTGTTTGATTCGTGACAGTTTTTCTGTTTTTTTTCAATGTTTAGCCCACTCAGCCTCATATCATTTAGTAGGTAGAAATATTGGAAGTACTGAGTAGGCATTGATGCAGAAAGACTTCTTGAGTGTGTTCATTCTCTTATTCTCCCCTGTGATTGTCAATAGGTATTAAGGGATAATGAATACAAGGTTTTCTGAAAAGAGTTGCAAAATTTGATTTTTGTCATGGTTGGTGTTTCTTCCAGGCATTTTATGTTTGGTTTTGTAGAAATATCAGCCAATGATGTTAAAATTTGCCACTTTAATATTTTTTTCTATCACAACTGTTATAAACATTTCTTGTCACTAAACTACTGTACTTGAAGGAAGATATTTAAATTTTCCATAACTCTCTCTTTTTAGCCTATACCCAAACCCCAGCCTCCAGAAATGAAGCCGAAAGTAGACTTACTGGCAATCTTCAACACAATCCAACAAAAAACAAAAGAAAAGAACAAGGGACTGACCGAGGTACAACAGAAGCACAGCTCCTTCTGGCAAAATATCTTGGGTGGTGTTTCCGCTTCCAAGGCAGCAGCTGCAGCAACTACTGCACCAGTTTCCAACCCTATCACCGCAGAGCAACCCAAGAGGCGCACTCTATTGCCTGACCCCATTATAAAAACAGAACTTCCTGCTTCCCCAGCTGAACCACCAACCATCAAAGACCCTCGGCTCAAGAACCGTGACCCACGTAAGTTGGCCAGAGAAGCTAAACCTACAGTCGATATTCCAAAGCCTACTTGCATCGACAGTTCTCCATCCATCCAAGAAGTGGGTTCTCTCTCAGTTAAACCTGCTGCAAATGAGCAGGGAAAAGAGAGCATACCTTACCGATTAAGGGGAATTGTTGCAAAGCCTCCCAACTACACTCCATACCTACACGCTAGTCAGTCCAACCCAAGTCTGCTTAAAGATCCACGTCTTCGTAAGCATCTCAAGAGCGGTGATCCCGTTAATGGGAATGAAAAGGGCAATGAGGTCGTTAAGCTTCCTGTGCCGCCTAAGGATGCTCCACCCATTCCAGAGTTGCTTTTAAAGTACGAAAAGCCAGTGGCAGCCATCAACATATTTGAGAGCAGTTCTTCCAACAAACCTGATACTAAACCTTCCATTCCTGTTACCATCCCAGTATCGTACGATCCCGTGGATTCCAAGAGCCGCACACCAGTTCCGGTTGCTTACGACCCTCCAGATTTGAAAAGTCAAGTTTCAGTCTCATATGACCCAGTAGATTCCAAAAGAACCATACCAACCCTAGTTTCATATGATCCAATAGATTCTATGAGCAGAGCACCTGTTCCAGTTTCTTATGATCCTGCAGATTCCAAAAGAAGTGTACTAACCCCAGTTTCCTATGATCCTGTGGATTCCAAAAGAAGTGGTGCACCAGTCCCAGTTTCTTACTGCCCTGTAGATTCCAAAAGAATTTTACCAGCTCCAGTATCATACGATCTCATGGAATCCAAAAGCTGTATGCCAGTTCCAGGTTCGTACAACCCTGAGGATTCTAAAAGCCGTACAAACACTCAAGTCGCCAGTGATCCTGTGGGTTCAAAAAGCAGCACATCTCTTCCTATGCCAGCTACGAAAAGCCATGTTCCTATTCCAGTTGCAGTCACACGTGGACCTGTGAGTTTAAAAAGTCGTGCTCCCCTTTCAGCCTCCAGAAAAGATCCCCGCTCCAAAAGACGCGATTCTATCGCAAGTAACTCTGGTTCTGATACTCCGCCCCATCTGACCATAGTGGATAGCATTACTTCTCCAGATCGACAAGACTCTAAATCTGCTCCAATCCTAATGAATGAACTCATGGAAACAGACGAGAAAAAGCAACTATCACCTGTAATAGAGAAAAAAGCATCTTCACCCCTTTCCTTTGATAAAAACTTACGGACAGATATTAAGAAAGAAGTTGAATCGACAACAAGTAGCAAGAAAAACATACCAGACATTAAGAAAGAAGTTGAATCAGTGACAAGTAGCAAGAAAAATCTACCAGACATTAAGAAAGAAGTTGAATCAGTGACAAGTAGCAAGAAAAATCTACCAGACATTAAGAAAGAAGTTGAATCAGTGACAAGTAGTAAAAAAAACCTGCCAGACATTAAGAAAGAAGTTGAATCAGTGACTAAGAAAGAAGTTGAATTAGTGACAAGTATCAAGAAAAACCCACCAGGCATTAAGAAAGAGGTTGAATCAGTGACAAGTAGCAAGAAAAACATAACAGACATTAAAAAAGACAATGAAGATTCTGACTCGGACAGCAATATGGATGTGCCACTTATACTTCTCAGTGGCAAGTCCTCTCATAAAAAATCTCCATCTCCCCCTATCGTGGAAGAGTTCATGACAGTCATCAAAAAGGAAGTTCCTCAAGATGTCACTGGCGACTCCAAGCCAGTGGTTCCACCCCTCATCATCAAAAAGGTGAAGCCAAGCCCGACTCCAGCAAGTCACTTACCGAGAGCAATTGCAGACCCTCGCATGGCGAAACTTCACAATCCGCGGAGACCGCGAGCAGCCGCTTCCGATTTGACTCCCCCAAAGCGCGTTTCGGAACGCCGGAAACAACCGCCAACCGAAACAATTAAAACAGCAAATAAAGATCCTGAAGAGAATTCAAGCCCCACCAAGTCGGAGGTGACTAAATCTTCGAAAGCATCCAAAGATGCAAAAGCCGAGGAGAAACCTAAGGCGGTAAAAAGCATCCCCAAGAAGCGAAGACTCTCCGACAAAAGTGATGAGAAAAAGAAAACTGTGCATCGGAATAGAAAAAGTAGTATGGATTATGCCTCGCCACTTAATTCTTGTGATGCTACAGACAACACTAAAAGTTCGAGTTACAACAGGTATAATCAGCGTCCGAAACGTGGGGTGAATGCCGCCCCGACAGGGAAGGTTTCACAGGTTGAGGTTCCCTCACCTAGTGACTCAAATTCAATTCCAGAGTTTGCTCTCAGTGACAGTTCCAATCTTGAATGTGATAACAGCAGTGATGTAAATCTGAAAGATAGGTTTAAGACGATTGATCCGACGGCTTCACCATTCTGTTGATTATATAGAGGTGGAAATATACGAAATTATATTATTATTGAAGTGTACATATGGGTCATTTGTTGAGATGAGGAGAGCTAATTTTTATACTGTTGTTCATACTTTTTATGTGTGTTGGTTTACTTGAGAAGGTTGTCAGCACAGTTTTGTGATATTTAACTTTTCTTGGAAAGAAAAGTATGCTGTAAAGGTCACAAATGTTTACTTTTTTGTTTTTTAAAGCAGAATGTAAGCAAATTATGCTTGAATAATCTCCCTCTCCCCAATCTTGTCTGTCATGTCTTTCCATATTAATTTACTTTCATGTATACACCATTTAAGGTATAGATGGAATGTGTTTTTCTACATGAAAATGAATTTTAATATTTGCTACAAAACATTACAAATCATGATGAATTTATATAAAAAGCAATACCATTACATCTGTTAAATGTTTATAGTTATCAGTACATTGTTTTTCTTCTAAGTTAAGTGTGTAAAATACATCTCATTAACTTTCAAAACTTTCATCCTAACACAAGTAAATCTAAAGTATATTTCATTAGATGTTTTATTTAAAACCTTTAGAAATTGTTGCACAAGTTACTTTGAGGAATTGTTTACTGTATAATTGCTCATTGGGATGAAAATATAATCAACATAGGTTCAGCTATGAAATTTGCAACCACATAAGTAAATTATAATTGCTTCCAAAATTTGTTTTATATACTCAAAAGTCTTCAGTTAAAAAAACGCTCTTAAGGTCGCCATTTAATAAGAAAGTTTAGAACTTTCTATAAGAAATCAATAAATAAAAAAAAAATAAAAAATACTATTCAATTATATAAAACTTGATTCAAGAAAAAATATGCGAGTACTTAATTTATATTATTCCTTGCAATTAACAATATTAACAGATTATTCCATTTATTAATTATTAATGTAAAAGTATTGTTTCCTATTAATAGAATAATCTAAACTATAAAATATAATTATTATATTTTATAGTTTAAATTTCAAACTGTTGGCATCATCTTGTTTGATAATTTTTTAGAAATTAATTTAGTTTTCTCTCATCTTGTCCATCCATAAATACATATTTTGTTCCCTAGTTGTACTCTTCTAGTACTTACTCAAATTTTTCTATAAAATTTTGTAGCACTGCTCTAAAAGGAAACGATCATATCAATTCTTATACAAATGAAACCTTTAAAGAAAATTGGATGTAAAATGTGCACGTTTTATTTATCTCAAAATAACAACTTTTACATTAACGTTTTATATCAGCTGAATACTTATAATTTTTCTATTTTTTCGGATGAAAATTTTGACGGAAATTATCATTTTACAATTTATCTCCTACAATTAGTAAAATATCTAAATATAGTTTTAAGATTCTGATGATAAGTTAATTACAACTTTATTGTTTGAATTGTTACCGAGTTTGTATTTTAGACGGTGATTCAGTGTCGCAACTAAAAACAAACTTTTTTCTGTCATAAAATTACTTACACGGATACGGTTTCACTTTTACAAAACAACTTGAGAGATGGTTAAAAGCATATAACATTACTTTAAAAAGGGGTCCCACTTTTGCCGTAGTAAAGACATCAAAATCACTGATTCACTTGCAATATAGACGATTGGTCGAGCTTTGTGAACCCTTCCATTTGTAGTATGAAAGAGAAAATGCCATCTCTTCATAAAATTGATTTATCACAAAGCAAACATTAAGTAATTTTAAGTATTTACTTAAAGCGCTTCCAGTTTACTTTTACCTTGCACTTAGCAACTCTAGGTTTCTGTACTTCAAATTGATTCGAAGATTTTTTGAAATGCTTACTGATTGTAGACAGATTTATACATAAAGTTTCAACTCTCTTGTGTTTTTTGATGCTGGTTTGTGAAATAGCTTTCATATTCTTTAAATTAAGGATGATTAAAATATATCCAATGTTAAAAGTGCATTTATATAATTTATTTCATATTTAACATTGTGTTAGTCCAACAATTCTTGGGCAATTGTTAGCTCCGAGATACTTAGGTTTGTTTGAGTGCTTAATATAATTTACTATCTATGAAAAGTCTTCCCATAATTTCACCCTTTATTCTAAATATAAAAAAAAAGGTCCCTTGCATGTTTCAGCAATAAGTTTTTACTGATATTCTATAAAATTTTGTAAGATAATAAGATCGTATAAAAATCTAAAATTAAACACATTTGTAAAATTTTGCATCTACTGATATTCAAATAGAATTTTATAGAATTGTAAAAATTTTTATTTAAAAAAAAAAAAAAAAAAAAAAAAAACTTTTATTAAAAAGTATCAATATTATTTCCTTTCTCATTGTTTGCTTAAAAAGATCTGAACCATTTTGAATTGAATTTCTGCACACTCGCACCTATAAATCTTAAGTATTTTTTAACACTTTAAAAATATAGTATTAAAAGATCAGTTAGATTTCGTAATTGATGATCGTAAGCAGATTATTTTGCAATCGGTATGTTTTAAGAACGGGTAAAATATTGAATTTGTTGCTTGTTTAGAGTATAAAACCTTATAGTTGTAAAGTTTTATTATTAGTTTGTTATAGTTTTATTTTGTGTAAATAATCTATTAAGGAAGTAATAACTAAAGATAATACTGTTATGATGCACAAATGGAATGTAAACACTGACATTAGGTTGTACAAGGGTTATTGGGTAAAAAAGAATGATTTAAATCACATGAATAATTTTCTTTTGAGGTTTATATCCTCCTATATTACAAGTCCTCTACATAAAATTTCTATTCTCCCAGCAGTTTCTTTTTCCATTGGAAGATAAATTTTAATCTGATAAAACCAGCTTGCATTGGAGGGGGAAAAAATGTTGTGCCTCATAAAGTTTTTTCTTTAATTATTGCTATATTGCAGCATGGTGTTTTGTAACCTGTGTTAAAGATGTTAATGTTATCAAGGTGCTTTTTACTTTGTTACAACTTTACACAAACTACTATATTTTCTTGCCGTTTTCAATTCCTTAAGAATTCCTATCACAATTGTCATTGTTGTGAATTGTTGGGGTTATTTTTTAGTTTCTGTATCAATTCAGAGTAATTAGACTAGTATTTTGATTGTTAAAATATTAATTTAATTGCATGAATTGTTTACAATAATCCTAATTTTATTATTGGTTCAATACACGGCTAAAACTTGCTGGTATCAATTGCAAACTCGATTCGTATTTATTTTTTTGAAATGCATGCCACAATAATTCAAGCTTGGAGAATTTTTTTGTACTTATATATTTGTATATAGCTGATGTTATCAGCGAATAAATATACTTAACTTTGTGTTGTTACTGTTTCGTGACGTTTCTAAAAACTGGTTTTTGGACTACTGCTCAATTGATGTGTGTATATATACTCTTGTACATGTGTAACTTATAAATGGGTATATAATCGTTTATGTCAATAAAGGATGCTTTTTTTACTTATTTTCTTAGTTTGCTTATCCATTTGGTACAGTTTGTTTTATTTGTAGTTACTCTCAGTCCAGTGCAGTGGGGGAAAATTGAAAGTCAAAAAGTGAGGAGGGAGATTTATAAATTTTCCAGAAAATTGGCGTCAAACAAATTAAAAATATAAAAGTGGGGTAAAACTTTCAAGTGCGGTCCGGATTCTGCGCCAGGAATTGTTTTCATAAAACCGTGTCAAATTATGGCAACCAACAGTTCAGTTATTATAAAAAAAATGGCGGCGGCTGCCATTTGTTGGCGAAAATCACCTTGGCGAAGAATCCATACCATACTTCGGAATTTTATCCAAAAGAGGAAAAGAACCAATTCCCTCCACCCAGTTGACTCGATTTCGATTAATATTTTTTTTTGTATCTTGTTACAAAAAGATTGTATAGGCTGAAGTCTGTCGAATATGTATATAAAAATAGTATTTCTCAATGTGTATACGATGCGATTGAATCTAATACGGTTGAAAGTTGCAAAATTAGAATCGGTAATGATACTGTATCTCATATTAGAACACCTAGTGAATGAATATTGTTGTATGCCTATCACATTATGCAACAAACTCTAAAATGCTCTATATTAATGCAACTTCCCCAAATAATCCATTTCAGTGTACATAAAAAAAAAAGCGTAGTAAAAATATTGCGATGTTGTATGTAGTCAAAGAGCGGAAAGTGAGAATATATATCGGTATGTTACAGACAATTAGGAATGAAGTGGAACTCGCTTCCACCATCTAAAATCGATAATTTTCGGTTGAATTTTAATTTTTGCTGATGAGTCCCACTACTTTATATTACAGCACACTACCATTTTTTTTATTAAATTAAGTTGTTCCGCTACGTTTCTTAGTATTTCAAGATCACTGACAAATTGTCACTCGTTTTATTAAAGGAACGAACAAAAACATATTTTATCTTGTACTATCTAAAGAGCGCAAGATTATGATAAATTATAATTTGCGAAGAGATCTAGGAACGGGTCAGCCAAGTACCAATGTCAAGATGGAATACTCTTCTTTTGCCCCATGTGTAGAAACAATTTGAATACATTAAGTTGTGCCCAGTGGCGGATCTAGGATTTTTCTGAGGGAGGGGCGCAACACTGTGCATTAGCCAAGACGAAATTAAATATTAAAAAAAAAAAAAAAAAAGTGAAAAAGTAAATACATCTGTGCAGTGTTCAAGAAATATACTTGAAGATAATCCATATCCATTGATGGACCCCCTTCTCTTTCGTCTTATCTCCGACTTGCTAGCTTAGCGTAAAGTGGCTAACACTGTCCTTTTGTTTTTTCATTACCTATTTTATTTTGAAAATAAGTTGTATTCAAAATGTACAGTACATTTAAAACATTTTAGCAAGCTACATCCCTGGAGGTATCGATTATACTGAAGAAATTCCAATGAAAGTGAGAACTTGCGACTTTTATTTGCGACTAACTGACTAAGTATAAATCTTATACTATACTTACATCAAACTGGGAAATCAGTAATTGTACATCAACATGTAACATATTCATAACATATTTATGCAGTGAGCTTAGTAAGTAAAAATACGTAGTTTTACTGGATAATCCATTACTACTCGAGTAATCTAAAGTATGCAGGGAAAAATTGTTTTTCAAAGAGAATGTTTCACTAATAATTATAAGGAATATTTTTAATAAGGCAATAGAAACAAATACAATTTAAATATTGAACAGTTATTACGAAACAAATTCCAGTTTCGAAGTTTCTATTGGCAACAGTTATACTTAAACATGAAAAAGTCTAATGATAAAATTAAAAAATGACATGGAAAAAGTATACCCGAAATAATCACTAAAACGAGTAGATCTTGCTTTCCGTGGATTCCCACCGAGTTCATTCATGTCCAGTGTTGGTTTTATGAAGAAAAATTAAATCTTTGGCAGAATCTTTTTCTTCTTTTCAATATTCGGCGAACATCAACATTTAAAAACTTTCTTCCACCACTCATCATTTTTAATTTACATTTCTAAAGAGCAAAAATCAAAAACGGAATCCGGACACGCAATTTCAATTGTTGAAGAAAATTTTCCTGACTTTGCAAAGTATTTTTTTCGTCATGACTACGCAAGCGTATACCTTGGCCGCGTATCACAAACAGTGTATGTGTACTTTTTAATTTCTTCTATTTGTGATCTTCTTTCTGAATTTAATCTACAAGCGAGGCGATACTACTTATATTCAAAGAACATTTAAAAGACGAAAGTCGGATTTCGCCATTTTTGTAGCTGATAGAAGAATCGTGCGTCTTGAATTTCTCTACAGCTAATTTTCCATTTACAAAAACTTGTCCTTAAAAATGTTTTATCGGAACACCCTTTGATTACATAATTTTGTAGTTTTACTGTTAAAACAACAAATTCGAAAAATTGTTGAAGGTAAAAACCGAAATAACAAATTTATCATACAAAATACGGCACATTGTAAATTTCGGCCTATTATTATTTACTATGCAGTTAGATCTTTTTTACATAATCTCATTTTATTATTTTATATTTCTAATAAATAAGCATATAATTTGCCAAAAATATTGGTGAACGTTTTCGAGTTCAATATTTGCCCATAACATATGTTCAACCTAAGCACATTTTATATAATCACACAAGCATATATATTTTATATATACTTCCATATATTTTTTCTCCACATTTATTTTATATATATATATATATATATATATATATATATATATATATATACATATATATATCTTCCGATCGCGTATTCACCTCTAAGTTTGAAGAAAATACAAAAATGACTATTTTTCCTAAATTTTTTAAAATTTCTAAACGTTACATATTTGAAAGGCAATAGTTTGACAAGTGTAGTGAAAGAGTGGTATAACACAGGAAAATATTATTCTATACTTTTTTAAAACATATATTAATAATTACAAATATTAAAAAATAAATTTTTTTTGTTAAAAAATAAATTTTTTTGTTAATAAATAATTTTTTTTGTTAATAAATATTTTTTTTTATAAAATGGATACTAACGTTATTTCTTACATATTTTTGTTAAAATTGTTTTATTTACTTCAAGCATTCACTTCAAAATTTTGAATAAATACAAAAAATGCCTTTTTTCCCATCAATTTGTAGAGTACACCCCTCACTAAATTATCGAAACACATTAGTTTGCATTGTGTGGAATGAAGTAAATAGAACGAAAAAATCAAATCAGTAATTATTCAATAATAATCGTTTGCACAAAACCTATGAAACATTGATAAAAACTGTGTTTTGGCGGCTTTCAATCTGGGTGTGGCCTTTCTCGTGGTGCCTTCGCTTCCCTTTTAATCTCATAAACTTACTTGCTTATTCATTGGACCATAGCGCAAATGACTGCGATTGGGACTGCCAATAATTCTGGCTGGAAGAAATCTGACAGAACAAATTGCTCGTTGGGATACCACTACAGTGGGATATATGCCTCCTATACTTCAATGAATTACCATTCAGACACCTATATAAACACGTAGATAGTACTACAACAGGATCAACATCTTTCAGTGGGAGCATAGATAAAAAATCGAAGAAGTGTGAAGCATTTCCCCTGACTGATTTTTTACGTGTTGAATGTTATTCTTATAGTTGAGATGAAAGTACTGAGCACAGTTCAGTTCTTGATATTTTTGCATTAAAAAAAGTTAATTTTTTGAAGGACCTAAGATCATACATGAGATAATTCGATTGTCTCGATACCTTCCTAAATATTTTCTGGAAGTTTTAAACTCGGTTACTGAGCGAAATGCTTCCTTCCCTCACCCAACTAATTTAATTTCGGCAATGATTTTGTACGAAAGGAGAGATGTAAGAGAACTGGGTCGTCGGGTTATGCAATCTCGAGAACTTTCCTTGAGAAAGTTATTCAGGCATTTCAAGTCAACCAAACTTAACTTTATTGCCCCTGATTACGTGGACATAATTAATTGGAATGCTTGCAATAGGGCTGAGGAGTAACAAACGAATTTTTTTTAGTAAAGACTGACGCATCCGAGGAAACTGGGGAGACTGGAAGATTGGCTAATTCTGACCGAGCATAGCTCCAAAATGCATGATTTTTCAAAAATAAACATGTTAAAACTGCCACATAGGTTTTTTTCCCTCATAAATACAATATCCCAATTTTAAAACTGTGCATCGACATTCCAAAACGTCTTCTATATTTTATGCAGAATTGAGAGAAGTGGACTAATATTGCTTCCAACATATATCCAACGACCGATTCACAACTTTCTACATCGGGATTGGTCTATTGTCTGACAAAGTTGGACAGTGCTTCTGTGCTACTAGGGACCACTGAAATCGGACATCAACTCGATTCCTTGTCACTCATAAACTGTGGAACGCTTGTGTGGAGAGAGAAGACAAAAAGTGGGAGGCGCTGACGCCAAAGACGTTAGGACAACAACTTTTTTTTTTAAAAGATCCATAATGCCCGACTTTTTTACAAAAATTTCCTTCAAAGAGTATCACTGGGATAGAAAGCTCGAGAAAAAAGTGAACCAAACGAATAAAAGTATGTTTTTTGTTTTTTTTAATTTTTTGTTTTTTTAAAAATTTTTTTTTTTAAGAAATACGAAATAACGTTAGTACCCATTTTACAGAAAAATCATTGTTTTTTACAAAATTTTTTACTTTTGAGTATTTTTTATTATTAATATATGTTTTAAAAATGCATAGAATAGTGCTTTCCGGTGTTATACTACCCTTTCACTACACATTGCAAACAATTGCCTTTCAAATATATAACGTTTAGAAATTTAAAAAAATTTCTATAGATAGAGGAAAATAGTTATTTTTTTTTATTTTCTTCAAATTTTGAGGTGAATGCGCAATCGAAAGATATTATTATTTTTTTACCATTTTTCTTATCAAGATATGTAACAACTTTTTTCACCTCATGCGTTTCAAACATACAATTTTTTTTTTTTTAACCACCCTCTGAACCACCCTTCATATCCGTTTGAATGGGAAGGGAGAAGGCTATAAAAAGAACTTTGATCCAAAAATAAGCTTTTTTTTTGCTTTTTTCGGAAATTAGATGAAGTTCGAATTATGTTTGTTGTCTTTAAGGAAAAAAAAAAAAAGTTGATTTTTTTTTCTTTTTTGTAAATTGTAAAAAAAAAAAAAAAAAAAAAGAAAAAGGTATAACCTGAGGAAGGGGCGCGCCCCCCTTGCCTGGATCCGCCATTGGTTGTACCAAAAGGCCACATTGGATTGAAACGAGCGTTAAGGCTCTCTCCAGGCCGTGACAAATAATAGTAGACAGTGGAAACAGGAAACAGCCACAGTGGACTATAGTAGAGCTGCATTTTAACTAGTAGTAACTATTTTCTTTGTTTGGTCAGTGCTGCCAGGTCTAACAATTTTTCGTCAATTCGGCAATTTTCGAGGGTTTGGCTATTAGCGATTATTTTTCGACTTTAAATCTTTTTCCTGTCAAATTTCAACTTTTTTTTGGCAATGTTCTGCTTTTCGAGTTCTGGTTATTTGTTATTTTTTATATTTTAATTTTTTTTTATTAATCGTTTTGCGCAAATGACGGCGAAGTAAAGTTTGATGAAATCTCGAACAAACGTCGGCCATAGGCGATATTATCTGAACTTCTGAATCAGTTCTACTGGTGCCAAAAAACCTTTGGTTACCTTTTTTTTTATACACTTATTTAAGGAACTTACGAAAGTTCGTTTGGAAATTGTGGGACGGCCCCCTACAATCCACCTACTAATACCGTACGTGGTGTCAGCAGCCATTCAATGATTTAAGTCAGTCACTGGTTTGTGCGAGGCACTTTTGAACATGAATGCGCATGCGTAACTGGAGATTTCGGAGGGGGTGATCCGTACATTGTATTCCGTTGGAAAATAAACGAAAATTTCGCATTTTTTCAGAAAAGGACCCTACTTTCAAAGAAAAAGGGCAGTGAAGTAGCACCGCCCTTCGAAAAGCGGCTTGGATGACCTCTGATTTTAAAAAATGGAGAAATATTTAAAAAAATTTAACCACGATGTGCCGATGCATGGAATTCCCGCCTAAAATTCTACGGGGGTGAAATTGATTTTCAATGCGTGTCCTCGCAGATTTCACGCATTTTGGCGAACTCTGTTTATAGTAGAGTTGAAGTAAAATTACATCGCTGACTAATGTTTCTACCAGCCAATAAAAGGCTTCCATTTGACCTCAAAAACAACTTTCCTCAAAGAATTATTAAACTAGTTTCCAGTCCCATTCCTACGTCATAGAACTCTATCGTATTACTTGAAGTTCAAATATAGCACCTTTTTATATAAAATACCAGAGCTTTAACTTTCCAATCATACAGCCCCCAGTAACCCAACTGCGATGGTAATTAAAAACCTAGTACATGATCCCATTTGAAGTATTTAGAATTTCTTTTTAAAATGTGGGTGATAGTCTAACTTAAATTTGTAACACCTGTTTTCAGATATGTAAATAGTACAACTTAATGTATTAAAGTTGCATCTGTATCGCTCGACATTGGCCAATCCCAATGTAGGACATTGTAAACCGGCCGCCAACAAATAGAAAATGTATATCCTCTGGAGCTACTATTTACTATTATACCAGGTGAGAAACTGACTTCTCCAGTGATTAACATATGAAACATCTATACGGTGCTAGTCACTGATGGTATCTGTAGTGGTTTGCAATCTGAACTGCCAATACGACTGGTAATCTGTAAATCAGTCTTTTAAGTAGAGATAGAGGACTGGCGAGTGGTGTGTTTATTCTGGCATACTCGGATGCAATACCCCATCTGGTTAGTAAACGATCGTGATGCCTTATTCCTATATCTATGGTTTTAGTCCGAGAGGCGACTGCAATTTTTGGACCCCATCAAACATCATTCTGAATTGTTTATAGAAATTAGAGAAAAGTGAGTAGATTAGGAATCCACTGGTCTGCCGTGGCAAAAATGGCCGAAACTGATCAATAATCGACTTGGAATGAGTAAACTAAAATCCGATTGCCAAATATGTCATAACTTGCCAAAAATAGAACAAACTTATTCGTCTGGCAACCCACTTCATTTTGATTTTCCATGAGAAAAAGCGATAAACGATTTCTGATCTTTGGCTCGGAAAACTTATATCTTTTAAAAGTAAGCCAAATTGGCGACATCAGTTACGTCATAAGTGACGTAATATTTTTTGCCAACTTGGCTCCCTTTTAATAAATGCAAGTAGACCGTCGCCAGATATCTGAATCGTCTGCAACCTTCTTTATTGAAAATTAAAGAGCAAGGGTTACAAAAAAAAAAAAAAAAAAAAAAAAAAAAAAGCTCATTATTTGGCAAGTTATGGCGCATTTGGCAATTGGATTTAGTTCAACTTATTAAAAGTCGATTTTTGACCAGTTTTGGCCATTTTTGCCACGGCAGACCAGTGGATTCGTAATCTACTAACTTTTTTTTAATTTCTATAAAAAATTCAGAATGATGTTCGATGGGGTCCAAAAATTGCAGTAACCTCTCAGTCTATTTGGACACCTAGTCTCTTCTCTCAGTGCTGATAACAGACACTGAAATGTTTTCTAACTACATATGTAGGCTTTTGCAACTGTTGACCAATCAGAAATAGAAATCAATTTCATCATGAGAAACTGAATACATGTTGCGCCGGAACGACATAGATTCAAAACACGAGAATGGAATCTCGTATAGCGTATGATTGGAATAAAAGTGTTTCGTGGCAAAGTGTGTCATGCTACATTTTCGGCACATACCTAAACTGTTTGCATTAAGTGAATAAAGCATCGCAGGGAATGGATACCGAGACAACAGACATGGAATTGCTAGACCGAAAATCTAATCATCAGGCAATAGTCTCATGCCCGAATGAACGTTTCGGTGGGTTTGATGTGACAGCTTCAGTATTCTCTTCTCTTGCAGTGAGTCGGACGGGAGGATTATGGAATGAAACTCATAAAATAATTAAAACTTCATGGAATAAAATATTTTAAACCAAGTGCATTTAAACTTGCTGCGTGAAAAATGTCGCAATAAACATAGCTGAAGAATTTTTTTAAGACAAAATGCTGCATCACCATCTGAACGATTATAACGTTGTGGGTGATATCAATTCAAAGAAAAATAAGACAGCTAATAATATAACAACTTGATATCTGCACAATAACCAACAATACTAATTCAATTGCATAAACATTTAAAGTTTTTTTTTGGTGTCGCCATCTATTAGCTATTTAACACAATAATACTGCTTGGATGATAGCTATGCAAAGATGTCCCGTTTTAAACGAGAAAGAATGATATTTATACAAAAGTTTCAAGCGGCCCTGAATATTAATTGAGTAGTTCTTTGAATTTGCCTATAATTAGTATAGGAGTGTATTTAGTATAAATTCCTGAGTAAAAAAAAGTGGTTTTTAGAAAATAGTCTGTCTGTATGTGAAGTCATTATATCTCCAGATAGGATCATGCCACGATTTTCAATTTAGCGCAGAACTTAATTCCTAAGCAAGATGGCAGTATCTTAAGTTTTCAACATTTTAAAATTAACACTTCCTTTAGGATCTCCGTATCATTGTTTACGGTACCATAAAAACAAACAAAGCAAAAAGTCGGAGTATATGATGCAATAAATACATTGTTAAAGTGAAATTATCGACTTCAGGTGCTGTGAGAAAGAACTTCAAAGAAAATAGTGAATAGAGTGTTGGCGTCGTTTCAATTTGAGTTCTAAATTCGGTAGCTTGTGTGATCTCGCCAATGTGGAGGCCCTGTTCGTCAAGGCAGTTAGCAAAAAGGGGTTTTTCCCTTTAGTATTTCTTGTGTTCTTGTGTAAGATGTAAGATTTAAGAAGCAGTATTTGCATGAGCGAGTCGTTTTTGTATTCGATACGAGAAGCAATCTCTACAAGCGGTCATTTTGTGGAACCTCTCCTGAGTAAATAAATCGAGAATACAGTCCACTTTGAATCTTTAATTGTGTTTAAAACTAACATTCTTATGTTATGATTTACGAGCTTTGAGAATGAAGTATATATTAAACTTAGAGAGAGAGAGAGAGAGAGAGAGAGAAAGGAAGAAGAAAAAAAAAATACGTTAGCAGAAAGCAGCACAAACCAAGAAAAAGCCAATTTCCAGCAATTAAGTTACCACTACAAAGACCATCCTTAAAGGCAATATGTGAAACTGAAAGTTCTATGCCCTTTAGGGGCCAGGAAGGTGCAAGGAGGTGCACTTGCACCCCCCGGCTCCTGAAAATTATATATATAGAGTTATATATATATATATATATATATATATATATATATATATATATATATATATATATATATATATATATATATATATATATATATATATATATATATATATATATATATATATATATATATATATATATATATATATATATATATATATAGAAAAAAATGGAGAAAAGGTATAAATTCCAAGATAAGAAAAGCACATATGCCGTTTATGTTTTCATGTTACAACTAGCATTTGTTTTTCTATTATTTTAGTTTCTTTTCTATGTAATTTTTTTTTATAAATATTTGCTTGACGATTTTCTGGCGCCTGTTGTTAAGGATTATTGGAGGTCGAGTAGAAGTATTTATTGCTTTTAATGTATAATTATTTCCTGTGCAGTTCTCAAAATTGTATGAAAATGTTTTGCTTTTTACAGGTGTGTAATCAGGGGGTGGGATATGGGGATATATCTCCTCCCGAAATTTTTCTAATTACTATATGAACGCAAAAATCAAAAGATCATTTTTTAAAAAGTGAATTTCTTTAAATTTCTAAAGATACGTAAAAAGGTACCTGTTATTTGGTTTTCAATATACATTCGGCATTAATTACAAAAAGGGTTGCTTGATTTGTTGACTTATAATTTTATATCCCCTCCCGAAAAAAATATCTAGCTACGCCTTTGTGCTTTTAAGTCATCAGATACACTATATCTTGAAATCTATTTTTAGAATTCCATTGAAGACTTCCAATACTGCCTTGTGTTTCATTTGGAATTTTTTTAAATTAATTATTTCTGAAACTCGAAATAAATAAAATGGTTACTCTTTTGTATTTTTGCAACTTCTTGTTCCTCTGTTCTAAACACTGTTTTTGAATACTGTGAGATCTAGTCGGATGATAAAAAAATCTTTATATATATATATTACTTATTATTTTTCTCTTTAATTAAGTTGCGCTTTCAAAAATGCAAAAATGTAAACCATGAATTTTTTCAATTATTATCAAAGAGTATAATTTATAAATTTATAATGCATAGTTATTAATTAACATTTCTAAAAAATAAATATATATATTTTTTAAATCTTGTCTTGCACCTCCCTGAAAATATATCAAAGAGTATAATTTATAAATTTATAATGCATAGTTATTAACTAACATTTCTAAAAAATAAATATATATATTTTTTAAATCTTGTCTCGCACCTCCCTGAAAATATATCAAAGAGTATAATTTATAAATTTATAATGCATAGTTATTAATTAACATTTCTAAAAAATAAATATATATATTTTTTAAATCTTGTCTCGCACCTCCCTGAAAATATTCCTTGGGGCGCCCATGTCTTTATTGTACGTCCCGCGGTCTAAGTAGTTCATTTGGATATCTAAATGAAATTGAAATTAATAGTTATATATTTTTACTTTCAATCACACATATTTCCGAAACTTGGAAGAAATAAAATGGTTGCTCTTCTGTATTTTTGAAACTTCTTGCTCCTCTGTTTTTAACATTGTCTTTTGAATGCCGTAGTATTCGGTAAAATTTTTTTGTGTGTGATTTTTTTGCATTTCTCCACGTTTTGAAACATCCTGATCTGATTTCACAAAAGTGATCTGGAAAAAATGTCTGTCTGTGTGTATGTGAGTACATGGTCAGCACAACTCCTAAGCCAATTTACATACGATGTTCAAATTTGGTATCGTTTGGTATCAAAAAGGTTTTCGTCAAAATCGAGCATGCGCTTAAGGTAGCTCTGCCTTTGAAAAAATCATGTTTTTCAATGATTGCTAAAAAACGGCTCCAGCGATTTTGTTCAAAATCGCTGTCGTAATGCCTCTTAAGGTGTTCGAAACATCCCCGCCTCCGAAATTCCCGTAAAAATACTTTAATGGCGTAAATAGTTGAAAAACGAATGCCTTCAACACAGAGTTCTTTTTCCTTGAGCATAGCTTATGGACGATCGTTTTTTCTCCTCTCCGCATTTTAACTTATAAGATAAAAGAATAATCGAAATAAATATTGCCAAAATCCCCTTTCTGACAAAGGTGTTTCTTTTCTTTTTTTTTTTTTTTTTTTTTAAAGACGCATGTTAGAATCATTCAATAAAATCTAACTGGTCATTTTTTCTCAATGAATGATGAAAATATAAAAACTGTAAATGACACAAATCCACATCAATAATCTAGTGTAATTGAAAGTTGTGTGATGTTCCACACCCCTAGCTTTTTTTTTTTTTTTTGTTGTTGTTGTATGAAATGAGTATTTTAAAACCTAGATCATACTTTTATTTCCATTGAATCATACCACTTGCCCCCATGTTATTTTTAATTAAAAAAAATACAGAGGAGCGCGAGCGCAACCCCTTTGCGCCATCCTGGCAGCGCCCATGTGTTCATGTGAGATAAATGAGAAGAAGTTTTCTTACTGAATTTTATTTAGTTTTTCCTTACGGACATTTGAGTATCGACACAGAATAGCCTCTTCTGTTATCTATCCTTCTTAAGACGGCAATTCAGTATGGTGGTTAACGCATCATACTACTACGCTGGTGGGTCTTAGTTCGAATTCGGGATAAGACGTGGATGTCCTAAAGCCGGATTTACACGCTACCAGTCGAGGTTCCAGTTTAGATCGCCAGCCAGTGACGTCATGTGACGTCGCTTGGTTCCAGTAAACCAAACATTTTCTATTTACTGGCACCGGCGACTCCGATCAACCAATCACGTGCGCTCTCCTGTGATCACCGATAGACGGCGCAACGGTTGCTTAGCTGACGTCACAAAACTAGCGATTTAAACTGGAGGCCCGTCTGGTAGCGTGTAAATCCGGCTTAAATTAGGGGCAACGATGGTTCTCCCACTAGGTGCCCCTTCATAAATGGAAATAGCTACTGGCCTTGTAGGGCTAAGTGACGATAAGCATTAAAAGTGATTATAAGTACTTGGGCCCGCCATTAGAAAAAAAAAAAAAAATTATCCTTCTTTACGACTAAAATATTGCATCATTGTGTCACGTAAAAAGCAATATAAACTGTCAACAATTATAGGTATGTCAGATGTTTCGAGATGGCAGTTAGTAAGGAATCTTCTGGAAATGTGTCAAGTACCCTCAAGGTGTAGATTCCCAATTTTCCCAATGTATTCCTCTTCGATCGGTGGCATCAGCGGGTGTGAACGCGATCATCCCTTGCCTAAAATGACATCATTGTTCTTTATTTGGTTCGAAACGGTCATCTGAGTTTGAAAGTGGTCGGACAATGGACTCTTAAAAGTTCCGAAGATAGAATTTCGAAGTGGGTATAATTGTAGTTTATAGACGCCGAAAGCAAAGAGTATAATTTTACGATATATGACGCAAAGGACAGTTGACAGACTCATTTGAAATGGAAATGATCTAGATTTATTTGCATTTAGAATTAGGATGGAACTTTTTAAGCTCATTAGACAACGGTCGTATTCTTGATCGTAAAAGAAAATGGTCTAGATTCACGCTATGACTTGAGCTTAGTTTCATTATACCATTAAACGATGTTGTGAACTTGACATGATGGTTTATTTAAATGCTATGTATGGAGAAAATACGAGCATATTTAAGGGAAATTTGAACGTGCAATTTAGGTTAGTATTTGCATATCTTAAACGAATTTGCTCTTGACAATTTTCAACACTCATTCTCCTCTTATCGAAAAAAAAGAATATTTATGAATGGGATATTTATCGAAGGATAAATCTCTTAATTGGAGTATATAATAGAACGCTTGTCTGTTCTAAATCAACATTTTCAACTATACCTCCAAATGACTAGGGGAGAATTTGCCACAAAAATTTTGCTTTAGAAGATTATAGTTTTTGGTTTTTATTCTATTTTTCTGGGAAGCATTGTTTTGGAAAGCATTTAGGAAATCCAATAGTTACTAAAAACTTTCTGTAGTGCATATGTAGTCCTAAAGTGTGCGCCATAATTGAATTGTGAAATATTTTTTATCAAGGGTTGAATTGAACTCACTAAATTTAATATTTTTTTTAACTGATTGTGAATAACGTGAATTTACAATAGGAATTTATTCACGAAGATCTCACTTTTGACTGTATGAAGTTTGCAATTACGTTTCTTTGAAAAATACTAATATTACGCATCAGTGCTTCAGTATACATAAACAATAACGACAGTTTGAGTAATTTTGTAGGTTTTTTTTTGTTGGTTTCAAAATTCTGATGAAATAATAAATAAGGAAATAGTATTACAGGTTTTTTTTTTTCTATTTTAAAGGAAGAAACGATAGATTTCTTTTCCAGATATTTAAAAAGCTTTTAAAGTATTTAAACTCGAGTTTTTCAATATCTATGAACGATATAAACGATTGTAAATATTTCCGTCGTAAGTTTAAAGCAGTTATTAGGCTACTGCACGGCCCGCGGGCCAGATTTGGTCCGTGACAGATTTTTCTGCGACCCGCTGGCCCCACAGAAGATTAAAAAAAAATCAAAAAAAAAAAAAATCAATCAAATTTCACTGCACGAATTTTTTTTTATACATAATTGTAATTAATCCGAAATAATATCTGTTAACTATGTAGACAGAGTTCTACAGTACCTGAAGAAACTATACGAAGAAGATTTCAGAAAGGAGGTTTTCATCAAGAATAAAAACAGGAATAGCTTAACTGAATCTCATTTGGACAATTTATTAAAATTGACGCAACAAATACAGCCAACGACTCTATCAAAAAAATAAACTGAACGATTTCGAATGCCATCGTCTCACAATTGATGTCGACTAAAACGGAGTAATCTGGAAGTACGGTTTAAATACTTTTATTAAACGTTATGTCAAGTCGCATTGTCACGGCGAAACAACACATTCACTTTATTTTTTTTAGACATTGATTTACTAAAAATGAAAACTATTATTATTTTTTTTAATTATTTGAAAAAAATAATCGAATATTAATTGTATTAGGATAAAAAAATAATTAACATTTCTTTTTCAGTTTTCAGAAAACGTTATATAAAAAATAAATCGATAATAATTAAAGATATGTATTTTGGTATATCCGGCTTGAGAAAAGCTTCAACATAAGTCATATGGCTCGCCTCTAAAAGTTAGTGGCGACAGCTGGTTTAAGGGGTCTCAGGACCCTTAACTTTTAAAATTATCGATTTTTTGAAAAAAATATATGTTATGAGCCATTTTATTCTGAATATTTTGGTACCAAAATTATGAAGATACTCAAATTATTTGCGAAGTTATTCGAAAAAGTTTAAACCAACATTTAGAAATCAGTCGATGCCACGCATACTTATTGTTAGCAGACGATACAATTTCAAGCTTATAGTATGTTTCATTTCACTTTTAATCTACATGCAAAGCCTTTGCTAATATTATTTTAATGTTTGTAAACAAGCAGAAGGTATACAACTAAACTTTAGAATTACTTGCTGGTTATTTAATGTTATTATTTTGTTTTGGAGCGCGTGTTTTGGACTGTTCTTTTGAGGATTCGATTTTGTTTTGATTCCGAAAGCTTTTTAAAGTCATGAAAATGCGAGTAAATTATCATTAAAAGAGATCATGAGGACAGCGGTCGAAAAAGAAGAAGTTTAACGGTAATAAATATGCTTACAAAATGTAAATAGTAGCAGTACAACACTCATCAAAGTGCATGCTTCTAAAAGCTTATCAGCAAAAAAAAAAAAAAAAAAAAAAATGCCTTCTTCTAACTCTATCATAGAAGAATGATGATATTTCCACTGAATTTTGTGGATATAGAATTGTTGATATTTTTATGTTTGATAATTTAAAAAACTGTTTGTAGTTTTTTGTATCATGGACATATAAAATTCTCTGATAAATCAACAAGTACACAGTCACATTACTCTACTTACACAGTCACGTGTGTTCATTGTACTTCTGAGGCTTCATTTATTCCTAATATAGAAAAACAGGTTGTAGGTAATTTTTAACATGAGATGAACAAGCCAACTTTAAAAGTTGTTATAAATATAAACTATGTTGATTGTCAATTCTGTCTACTGCTCGCACTGAAGACAAAATTGGTTTGATGCTAATGTACAATTAGCATTTGCTGATTTTTTTCTACTTAGTTACAGGGGATGTTTATGTGCAAACAGTTGATGAATGCTAAAAATTATAGAACCCAGCTATGTTAGAAAAGTCTTCAGAAAGTGAGAATTGAAGGCTTGTAATGGAAAATTCCTTTTTTTTTTCCGTCTAAGCTATGTCAAAAATAATAAAAAAACATTAATTGCTTATAGAAAATCTTTACCATTAAAAAACACACACATACGTCCCAAGTTAATAGTCTATAATAATAAAACAAGCTGTCTGTGTGTGTATCTGTCTGTTTGTGGATCAGTAGAAAGCTACTTAAAATTGGAGTAGAGCTCTGAAATTTTCAGCATAAGTAGTTTTGGTCTTCTAATTGTACTTACGAAAAACAGAATGTTAAAATTCGGATTAGTTCTTTTTTAATTAATTCTTTTACAAAGTGACTTCAAATAGAGATACAGCTCTGAAATTTTCAACATAAGTAGTTTTAGCCTTATAATTAGACTCCTGAAAAACAGAATTTTAATTTTTTTTTATTAATTAACAAATACTTTACAAAACGATTTCTAATTGAGCTACAGTTTTGAAATTTTCATTATAAGCAGTTTTGGTTTTCTAATTGAACTTTTGACTATTAGGATGTTAACATTTTAATTATTTTTTTTAAATAATATATTTACAAAGAGTGACTCCTAATAGGCCTAGAGCTCTGAAAGTTTCCACATAAGTAGTTTTGGCTTTCTAATTTTGCTTTTCACAAACACGTGTTAAAATATTCTTAAATGATGATCGTTTTGTAGTTCCATTTGTTTTTTCGATTTTCTTTATTCAATTTTCAAAAACTTCAAAACTAAAGTTTGGACTTGGCTGAGAAACAGTTAAAATGACACCAATATTCAATATTTTGCCATACACTTAAAAGCCATTGAAAATTATCTAAATTTTTCTAAAATCACTGTACGATGAAGCCAGAATATATATTTTTTTTTCTTCTGTCTTTTTATAATAGATCTATTTCAGTTGGAAAAGTAGTCACCTTTCAAAAAGTAATCATGAAAAGAAAAAATTTGATTCGAAAAACTTCGTTTCTGGCAAAATTGAAAATCAAAAAAAAAAAAAAAAAAAAAAAAAAAAAATCATGTATCGATATATCGATATTTTTTCTATGCAACGATATAGTATCGATATTTATTTTGATTGATATTTCCGACCTCTACTCGACAGTCTTGGGTATGGTCTTGGGTCACCAATGACCAATGATTTTTCTGGAAATACCATTGTGAGTCCATCGGCATCGGGATATTACCAAGCTCTACTAATGGCATTGCCTCTGAAAAACCTCATTTCACTGCAAAGACGCAAATAAAATATTCAGCTAATAACCCAAAACGCGAAAGTGAAACGAAAATTTCCTTAATGGTGTCAAACATACCTATGAACTTTCTCTTTCAGTTGACTTCCCCTATCTTTCAGTCCACATTCTCGCGGCAGGGAATCTTTTCTGGAAGTTGCGATGGAAATTCTTGGAAATGGACGTTCTTTCCCCCAATTAACTTTTAACAAGGGATAAAGAAAAACTTTCCTGGAACTTGCACTTTTTTTACGCTTGTTCAGATTCCTTTGTAAGTAGGTCACTGTTACTTACTGGCTAATTTGATCTATATTGGATTTTTTGTGTAATTAAATGTCTTGCAATTGGAATACTCTTTTGTTTTATAGTTTTTAGAAATACTAGAAGTTGTAAGGCGCCTAGGTCATCCGTTAAACTAGGGGTGTGGAACATCGCACAACTTTCAATTACACTATAATATTGACGGGGATCTGTGTCATTTACCGTTTTTATATTTTCATCAGTTTTTAAACTTTTTATGCCATTAAAGCATTTTCACGAGAATTTCGGAGGTGGGAATGTTTAGAACTTCTTAAGAGGCATTACCACAGCAATTTTAAACAAAAAAAATTGAGCCATTTTTAAGCAATTACTGAAAAACATGATTTTTTTTAATGGCAGCTAACTTATGTTCATGCGCGATTTTGGCGAAAACCTTAATGGTAGGTCCTTGTGCCATCACCAACCCTCATATCAAATTTTAACATTGTAGGTCAATTTGTTCGGGAGTAATGATGACCACGTATTCAGAGACGCACAGACAATCATTTTTTTAGATCACTTTTTTGAGATTGTTCCAAAACGTGAAAAAAAAAAACAAAAAAAAAAACATCGAAATTTTTTTTTGACTGAATACTATACTTTCATTACCCTATGTATTACATATGGGTAATTGAAAGTAATAAAAAAGTCAAAAACATCAGTTTTTGCATTTCTCCACGTTTGGAACATCCTGATCTCAAAAAAGGGATCATCTAGAAAAAATGTGTCTGTGTGTGTACTTGTGTATGTGGTCAGCATAACTCCCGAACAAATTGATCTACGGTATTCAAATTTGGTGAGCGGGTTGGTGGTAGCCATGGGACCTATAATTAGGATTTTCATCAAAATCTCGCATGAGCGTAAGGTAGCTGTCATTGAAAAAAAATCGTGTTTTTCAGTAATTGATAAAAAAAGGATTAAACGATTTTGTTCAAAATCGCTGTGGCAATACCTCTTAAGGTGTTTTAAACATCCCCTCCTCCAAAATTTCCTTAAAAATGCTTTAATAGTGCAAAAAGTTTAAAAACAAATTCGTTCAACACAGAGTTATCTTTTCTTGAGCATACCTCGTCAACGATCGTTTTTTCTTCTCTCTTCAGTTTCACTTACAAGAAAGGATAATACGAGAAATATCGAAAAGTATATCTTAGCCAAAATTATCATTTTGACGGAGAGTTTTTTTTTTCAATAAAAGACATACAAGAATTATTGCAAAAAATATCACCAAACTGGTCATTTTTGCTAAATGAATGATGAAAGTATATAAACGGTAAATGACACAAATTCACGTCCGTATGATAGTGCAAGTGAAAGTTGTGCGATATTCCACATCTCTAGTTGTCCTCCATCCAATTTTAACAATAAAATATTTTACTTTTAAAACTGTTCATCAATATTTCTAAACTTTCAGTATATTTTATCCACCGTTGAGCAAGATTGGCCTATCGGCCAGTTTACAACGTTCCACATAGGGATTTCCCAGTGTCGTGTGATATTGGTCTAGCGTAGTTGTGCTACTGGGTTTACTGCTGGCTGAAAATGGCTCTGACAGGATAAATTTACTTATGAAATTTTTTTAAATCAGAGGCACATCAATCGTATAATGAATTTATTTACCTATTTCAACTAGAGGTCGGACATATCGATCAAAATAAATATCGTTGCATAGAAAAATATATCGATAAAATATCGATACATGATTTCTTTTTTATTTGATTTTCAATTTTGCCAGAAACGAAGTTTTTCGTAGCAAATTTCTACTTTACATGAATTCATGCCAAAATTGTTTTAGTAAATAAATTATAAAATTGTTTTAATAAATAAATTGTAAAAATTGTTTTAATAAATAAATTATGTTATCAATCAGAATAAATAACATAAATCTGGATGTCAATGCATAAATTCACATTTTGAAAAGTAGAAGAAATTTTGAAAAGTAGTTTACCGCATATTTTGCTGATAGGAGATGTTTTTAATATTTAAAATTAGATGCAAATTCCAGGCACACGTTGGCCACAGAAACGGCTAAATTAGTAGTTAATGACTACTAATAAATTATCTTTCCATTACATCATGTTTTATTTTTTGTTAGGGTGCCATTTTGACTGTCTCACAGCCAAGTCCAAACTTTAGTTTTGAAGTTTTTGAATAGGGAATAAGGAAAATCGAAAAAACACATGGAAATAGAAAACGATCATCAAAAAACTAGAAATGTTTGAAAATTTCGATTTATCGGTGACTTGTTTCGATATTTTATTTATCGATATTTTTTTAAAAATATCGATAAAAATATCGTCGTATCGATACATCGCCGACCTCTAATTTCAACACCATCAGTTGCCAAATACTAAGTCAATTTACTCAAATAGTTATAATCTCCTCTCTAAAACAAAGGAAATGCAGAGCCATTGAAAAATACGTGACTTTTTACTTTCAATTACCAATATGTATACATAGGGTAATGAAAGTAATTTTGTATTATTGTTTTTTTGTTTTGTTTTTCTTCTCGTTTTGGAGCATCCTGATTTCAAAAAAGCGATCTGGAAAAAATGTCTGTCTGTGTGTGTATGTGGTCAGCATAACTCCCGAACAAATTCACCTACGATGTTCAAATTTGGTGAGTGGGTTGGTGGTAGCCATGGGACCTACCGTTAAGGTTTTCGTCAAAATCGCGCATGCGCGTAAGGTAGCTGCCATTGAAAAAATCGTGTTTTTCAGTAATTGCTAAAAATGGCTCTAGCGTTTTTGTTCAAAATTTCTGTAGTAATGCCTCTTAAGGTGTTCTAAACATCCCCACCTCCGAAATTTTCGTGAAAATGCTTTAATGGCGTAAAAAGTTGAAATACGAAAGCTTTTAAGTCAGAGTTCTCTTTCCTTGAGCATACCTCATCAATGATCGTTTTTCTCCTTAGTTTCACTTATAAGAAAAGATAATATAACAAGTATCGAAAGTATATAGCTAAAATTATCATTTTGAAGTTTTTTTCTTTTCTTCTTTAAAAAAAAAAAAAAAAAGAAAAAAAAAAAAAGAAGACAAAAAAAGAGACCCATGCAAGAATTATTGCAAAAATTATTGCCTAACAGGCCACTTTTGCTAAATGAATGATGAAAATATAAAAACATTAAATGCCATAAATCTACGTCAGTATGATAGTGTATTTGAAAGCTGTGCAATGTTCCACACCTCTAGTTTTTAACCATTTTTATTGGCATAGTTTTAAAATAATTCCTCAATTGAAAGACATTATAAAGCAGGTTAAAACTGGTTTCATTTTAGTTTGGCATTAGAATACATGAAATCGGAATTTGCTTCAAATTCCATTTATTAAACACAGAACATGTCAGCTTGAAGTATCAAAAATACAATTTTAAATATTTAGATAACGTCCAAAGTCTAACCATTACATCTAAAAATAGTCAAGCAACGCCTTTTTTTTTCCATCCATAAGTCGTCTTTTATTAAAGTTGATTTAAATTAAATTAGGTGAAACAAACTTTTAAATTTAGATTTTCCTTAACATGAACAAATAGTTCAGTTTAAAGCAACGCCTAGTGACACAATTAGTTCCAAAGTCGTTTTTTAAAACAAAAGAGAGATAAGACTAATTTTTTATTGTTACAATTTCGATTTTTAAATCTCCTTAATTATTTGGTTTGAAAATAACCCTTCCAGTTAAAAAGCATTAAAGACTAGTTCCCAGTTGGCGCCAATTAATCGTGTCACTGGAACAACAAAAGGAATAGCCTTTTATCTTGGCGAGCTTTCTTTCTTTGGGAAAAAGCAACTTTCAACGCCCACGAAAGCTAGTAAACACATGAGGAGCAAATTAAAACCCTCGAAAACTTTAAATTTAGACGATCTCTAAGAGTTAACCTTTACATCCAGAAATAGTTGCCCTCCCTTAGAAGACAATGGCTGACTTCGAAAAACAGATCACAATTCCCTTTAAAATTGATTATCAAGATCACCCAATTGCTCTGCGAGTGTGTTCTCGAATAACGTTAAAAGGAAGAATCAGCGAGATGGTGACCCACTTTAATTGGAACTTTTACTTGATGGAACACTTTTTCCGTCAGAAAACTTTCTTTGTGTTGCCCTGAGGGCAAGAGGTAAGGTTGCAAGAACGTTGCTCCGGTCAATCCTTGATGAGAGCCTCCTCATATTTCGCTGCTTGTATAGGAAGATATTGTTGCTTTTTATAGGACTCAATCTCAGGGCAAGGTTGCAAAAAGTGCGAAATGATGACAGAAATGGTACGGAGTTGTGTAACAGGTTTTTTTCCCCCTTCAAAAGTTGTTACGTAAATTTGGATAAATGCGATAGGTTAGTTACTTGTGAAACACAGAAAAGAATGATGGTATAACGCATTTTAAAACATTTTTTTTTATTACTCATGGATTTATGGTAAAAGGTAATTCCGGGATTACTCTGCGATATGCCTGGTGCACCAATGCATAGTTGCCAACTTGACTTTTTATAATATTTTATGGATGAGTTGGGCTAGAGTGTAACTTTTTGTTTGTGATAATTACTTATTTTTCATTTCCCTTAGTGGCACAAAATTTTATCACTCAAATTCCATACTTTTCAGATTCAATCTCGTATCTTCTCCAGATTGCCTTTTTTGCAATAGTGAACAATTTACCGAACATATCATTTTAACGTGCCATCGGTTCGAAGATGCCAGAGAAAAACTCAGAAATTCTCTGGCTCCAGTTCCAATTTCATTCTCTTGGATTTTCAATCTCTCAGAAGATGGTTTAAATAAAACTAGAGCTCTCGTGAAATTCATCAGTTGTATAATGAAAGATTTATGATCCTCTTTGTTTTCTAATATAGAAGTTGTTCCAAATCAGGAATAATGAGATAAAGCAGCCTGTAGGCGAGTAAAAATCTCTCATCAATCAATCAATCAATAGTAACAGTGACAAATAGAGCAAAATTTCCCTTTGAAATGTGTCTTCAAATTTACATCAGTAAATTTATGGTTTGGTTTGGAACTTCCGACTGTCTATTTCTGCCACTTATAAAGTGCTAAACACAGCCATATATGTCTCGAAATTTTGATCATCTAGAAGAATACGAGATCGAAATCTTCTGGAATTCGAGGGTACTTTTGGTGTTTATGTTATGTTGTGATGATGTTTTTTCTCACGGGGAACTTGAAAGTGTAGTTTAGGGGTTTACTGTAGGAAACTGTAATACAGGTGTTTACTGTACCTCTAAGCACTCTCTACTGCCTTGGTGGTCATAGTTAAATTTCAATTACTAACCATTACTTAATTTTTAATTTAATAAGTTTGTTGTTAAAAGTTTGGAAATAATAATTTCGAAAGTTAGGTTTCTCACATAAATACCGTTAAAGTTCATTGTTCTATATAAAGTTTTTAAATTTTAATCGTTGCATTACATTTTTAAGAGTTCCATTTAGCTAAAAAACTATTAGACAATAAATAAATAATGAATTACAAACATATTTATGAGTAAAAATAAAAAGATTACGATATTTTTCAATCTTTTTTAAATCTCATCTGCTTTTATTTAGCTTCAATCTACCTAAACCACTAATTACATGCTCGTATGGTCTCTAATATAACAATAAGAATGTCAAGGGGAAAAAAAAAAGAAACTGACGCTGTCACTGGAAATGTTTGTTTTCATCAAAGCATATTGAATGCCATCAAACAGAACATTTTAACATTTAATATACAATCCGAGTAATCGTATTTTTAAAATGTTTTGTACAATACGCTTCATACGGCAATCTCTGTATTACCAATAAAATAACTTATTTTTTTAAAAATAATTATAAATAATAATTTTAAATATTTCTTGTTTAAATATTTTGAACGAGTGAAGAGTTTTGTTTTTGTGTGTTTTGTACTTGAGGATAAGTAAAAAGACCTTCTCAAATAGACCCCTCCCCCCTTAATAAAAGGCTTACAAGTAGCATTTGAAGCATATCAGCAACGCATTTGAAATCTCAGCAAACTTCCTCACGTCAACTCATACTTCATGACTAATTTAAAATAAATATCCACTACATGGTTATAAATCAAAATAATGCAATTGATACCATGCACCTTACCCCAACAAGATAACTAGATTTTGTTGTACTTTCCTCAAAAGAACAAACTTTTGTTATACTTTCTAAGGCAATATTTGAAGCAAGCGGTATTCACATCAACAAGGAACATCATTTGAGCCTTTGATCATGCGAAACCTTCCCATTTAAGAAACAGCAAATAAGCAAGCTTATAAACAACGTTAGCATTCAGTCTCAGGAATTCATAAGCAAGAAAATGAGTTCTGTTTAGAGTTTCAAATGCCAACAGCACCGAGTTTGTCGCGCTTTCAAAGCGATCTGTGCCACTTCGTATCTTATCCACTCTCGAGATTTAAACGTAGATTCGAACAGAGATAAATACTCTGCGATTCCAAAGATCACAAACAAATTTATTTAAAAATAAACCTCCGCCATGTGAGTGAAAGCAATTACGACTCAGATGTCATACACAGAAAAGGAAAGGAATGACTTCTACGTGACGTAATTACTTCTGCCATTCTTCAACTCAGCAAGCGTCTTCCATACCGATGAGGCTGCACCAAGAACTCGGTCAAAGCGTTGTTATCGGCGAGTTATAACTGACTTCGATTTCCTTGTTGTTCCCGGCCTTCAATATCAAGAAATCTTTAACAATTAACGGTCAAGGCGTCCTTGATACTGATTTCCTTTTTTAGAAAGCCGCTCCAAATAGTTTAATGGGAACTTAAAGTTTTGGAAGATGAACAATAGTGTCCTCGTTAGCAATTGATTCGCCCTTAAGGGCGATTCTGGGCGTCATGACTGTTGCTTATTTAACAAAGGATTTAAAAAAAAAAAAAAACAATCTTTGTTATGCATTAGAAGAGAGGGCATTGAGATACCTTGTAATATACCATTTAATAAGATGCGAACTGTCTCTTGTGGACTTTATAAATATTCACCTCTGTTCTCAGAATTTTGCATCAAAATTTCTTATGCTAGAAGAAGCTTCAGACGCTTTCGAATATTTTTAAGAATAATAACCTTCTGGCTTAGTAAAAAATATTTTTTTTTGGTAAAAAATAGTCACTTTCGCGAAAATTTTGTAGGTTTTATTTCACATTGCTTTTGAAAATAAATAGAGTGAGGGGTTCTCTTTCGACTAGTTCTGACACTTGTTAACACATTTTTATTTTCACTAGGGAATGACTTTAGATAAGCTTCAAGTACTTATAAAACTTCGTCGAAGGAAATTTGTTTTCGTATAAATATTAAATTATCAAAATTCTCTTTTTGTGTGCATTGTAAAGATTCTAGTTATTTCATTCTAGTGATTTGGCACAGCTAACTTGAGACATACTCAGGACTGCAATTGTTTGTAACGTTTAAATACAAAAAATTTCTAATTTATGGTTTTTTCCTTAATAAACAATTTGTTAGAGGCGTTTTAAGGTTTCCTTTTTTATAAAATCTTAAATATGCATTTAAAAAGGTAATTACTGCTTATTATTACCTATCAAGAGACCAGATTCAAAACAAAGTAAAAACATGGGATTGCTAAAAGGCTCGATCAAGATTATTTTTCAGTATGGTGCAGATTGCATACAAGCTGTTGAAGTTTATATTTTTTGATTTCAGAAATGACAATTGGATTTTCTACAGAAATAATGACTATGTATAAATTTTCTGTTCAATGGAATAATTTAAAAACTATATTATACTTCATTTTTCTTGTGAATTTTACCACTTTTCTCTCCTTGTTCCTTTCTGGCAGCACCCTTGGGACTGCTTCTTTTCGCACCGGCTAGATGGTAAGTAGAAGCAGTGCTTACCTTTTTTTTTTGCCAACTTCCTTGAAAATTAAAATTTTTGTTTCTTTGAGAGTCTAAAAGAACAGACTATAAATGTGTTTTGCTTGTAAATGTTAAATTTTTTTTTTATGGTAAATGCTCTGTTAGGTGTATTTTGTGGATACTTTTAGTTTCCGTATAGTCCTCAACATTTCTTCTTCCTAAGTTCTGTTTCTTTTCTTTCAGAAGCTATACTAAACTTCAACTTAACTAGACATCACTTAGACGGTAGATCGCCACAGTGCTCATAGGTATTTAATCCATTTTGGCAGTGTGAAAGCATAATGTTCGCCAAACTACAACCCTGTAGAGAACAAAAGGCTATAAGGTTTGGCGAGAATTATGTCTTCACTCCGCCAAAATGGATTAAATACCTATGAGCACTGTCACGATCTACCGTCTAAGTGATGTCTAGTTAAGTTGAAGTTTAGTATACTTATGCGATCCACGATTTTTCAACGCAATCTACCATCAGGATGTCTTATCTATAAATCTACGTGCTCATTGTTTATACTGTTAACTCCTTTTTCGAAAGGGTTTAATGTATGTGCGTTGCCAGTGTCTTTGTCCAGTGCGTAGAAACACGAAAATCGAATCCACACTTTTCCTTGCTTCTGTTTCCTAACAATACTCACCTGTCCTCTCCAAATCAGGAAAACGAGCACTTACTGCACGATTCTGTTTCACAAGCCCTCCGAACTATTCAATTTGTCCAAAGTAAAGACAGGAATAGTTACGAGAAGACAATGGAACTCATCAATGGTAAGGTTGTAAGGAAGGCTCCAAAACGATAGAAAGTAAACGGAGATATCTAGCTATCTCGTAAATTAGTACATTGTGTTCATTGTTCTCTAAGTGAGTCTCCACAGGAGGGCAATCTTTCAAAGGCCATAGACAATGTTTATTTCCTGGAAATAGGCGATTTCCAGACGAAACCCCTTGAAATAAATCTTAGTTTTTGAAGATGTTCTTCCTCTGTGACCCTATGCCTGACCAGTTGTGCTATCTTTGTTGAAGTGTATGCAAACAATTGAGTTTAAGTTGGAGATAATTACAGAGGATAGTGTAAGTTTATGTTGGAAGTCAAGGTAAGAGGAAAATGTCATGGACGAAATTGTAATCTATTGCTTATATTTTAGTATTTTATTTTGGAATGTTTAATGAACGTATTTCCAATTTTCCACATACTTTTACTTTTCAAAGTAAAACAAATTTTTAAATGGTACGTTTTCCGTTTTTTTTTAATATAAATTTAATTTTTCTAGTGCCATATTGATCTATTGCAGAAAAAAAAAATTAGTTATTGTCAGTTTATTATTCAAACGTTTATTTCTAAATAATAATGTAAATAGTTTCTAAAGTGTGTTTATTTGTGTGTATTGACAAATTGCAATTAAGTTAATCAGGGGCGTAATCAGGAATTTATTTCGGTAGGGAATGTGCTCTAAAATTTTGTGATAATATGAAATTTAATTTTTATATTCATTCTCTCTCATGTATTCAACTACAAAATTAAATTATAATTATACGTGGGAGTTTTTGTCCATGTCTTTTGAAACATGTAAAGATTCATGAATGAGTACTTAATTTATGAACGAGTACTTTAATTAAGAATGAATACTTTACTTTTGTGTGCATTTATTTTAAGAAATTTTTGTGTGCATTGATTTTGCCGTGCATTTATTTTATGAAAATCATAGTTATAAAATTTAAAATATAAGTGAGAATTACTATTCTTGACTTACAACACTAATACAAGCACTGAATTACTTAAGTTTAATTGACAACTTAATTTTTTTTTATCCCAAATGCATAGTCTTTATTATGTAGGAAATTGGAATACACCTATTAGCTGCTTTATGCTTTAAATACTATTTCAATAAAAAGAATGGGGAGTTTTTATGCATTCTCACAATAAGACCCTGCTGTTACAATACTGATAACTGATGGTCAAAGATGAATCAAAATTGGCTAAAGTTGCACTAGAAATTAATAAAGAGCACCATCGATGAGTGAAACTCCAATCCACTAAATGGATCGACAAATTCCATGTCTGATCATTTTCATAAATAAGAGAATGATTTTCGATCTCAAGACACAGTGTGATCGAATCGGTTACAAATAGAACGTTGTTATTTGTCTCATAGCGTAGTTAGTGAACGATTGCTCTCAGAAAATTGGTTTAGGTGCGCTACAGTATTTCAATTCTTTTTACCCAACTGGTCACGGCTGTTGAAAGCTAATATCATAATTGGGGGTTACTAATCAATTCCGCCAGCAAATTGATATCGTATCACTTGTAGGAATAAAACAGTGTCGGTTCGTGTGGTACATCAAGTACAGCCGGGTTGCATTCAAATTATTAGTTTAAAATTAAAATTTACTAATTTCTAGTCAACTTTGATTATTTATTTTCTTAATTTTCTTAAATGTAGATTAGAATCCCAAATGAAGATGGAATTTTTATTGTAAGTAAAGAAAAAAAAAAAAAAAAAAAAAATCTCCGATGAATAGTAAACCTGTTGCGCAATGCACAACTGAGGGGAAAAAACTCGCTCAAATCGACTAATTCTGACGATGGTCGAACGTGTGCAGCCAGAGAGTGAAAGTTCAAAATAGCTTCACCGTAGCCATGGAAAAAACTGCTAGTGTGGAATCTTCATCCACGCTAAATGTATATGACGTAGTGCTAAATTCAGTCCTTTACGAATTTCGTGACGTGTACATTCAATGTACTGATTGGTTTGTGTGTGAGTGAGACGGGATGTGTAGGTGGAAGAGAAACGAACATTTCTTAGAATTTTCTCCACCAAACGAAAATAGTTTCCGTTATAAGTTTATACATGTGTTTTCTTGTTACTTCTTAAGTCAATACTAAAACTTATAACTGAACCATTTTGAAACATGGAGCCCCGTTACAAGTAAGTTTAAATAAGTAAGTTTTTTTTTCTTTCTATTTTCTTTCTGTCCATCTGATGATTGTGGGGTTAGCGCTCTGGTCTCGCATGCCAAAGATGCCAGGTGCGAATCCTGGGTTAGGCATGGATGTTCGTTGTGGTTCGGAATCCCCATTAAGCTGTAGGTTCCGGTCTGATTAACCGTCATTGCGCATAAAAATAGGTCATTGAGAGTACAAATCAACCAATCTTATTCTTTCTCCAACCAATCTATTTTCTTTCTCCTATCCTTTAGTAAATATTGAAAGAAAATTTTGCGTTTGAGCAATTAATATTAAAGAATTTCCATTCATGAATGATAGTTGAAAGGGGGGTGGGGGGGAGGAAGTTACTGTTCTGGCTGCATTAATCTTTTCGACCCCGCACCGCCTCTGCAATAAACTCCATGAACCTAGTAATATAATAAAATAATAAAAGATGATCTAATGAGATAATCTTTTAATATCCCAGTATTCCCAACCTCCGGCTACGCGCCTAAAACTAATAATTAATTGAATTTTGTTATGCATCCTGAAGACGTACTGTGGTCGTCTTATACTTCCAAATCGATTTGAAATTCGCAAGATTTCTTAGTTCAAGATTTACAAAATTAAAGAAAGTGTAATTAAAAAAAAAAATGTAGTTTTCAATACGCTCCCTTTCCCTTATCGATAATGGTCACACTGTTTTTCAACTGTGTCTTATCTTTTACTAATAAAGTATTATCCGTAACATTCTTTCAAAAGCTGAACAGAATTAACCCTTAATTTACTGACAAAACTAAGTCCCATCAGTTTTCTTATGGTACTGTATTAAGTTAAACTCTTTGAGTCCCATCAGGGCTTTGAAACCTTCTTCTATGAAGTTCGCTCACCAATTGTTGGATGGAAGCATAAGCTTTATTTCTTTTTATAAGCTTGCTAGAGACAAGTATATAAGACGATTAAAAGCCAATTTAAACGTCTAGAAGATTGAAAATCGTGCATGTTTTGGCATTGAATGAGACCAAGGGCGGATCCGGAGTTTTATTATGGATTGGGCAGTGACTGCTGAATAGCTTAGGTAAATTTTTTTACTCTTAAATAAAATTACTGTACCATAGGATAACTTAACTTTGATTATACAGAATATGTTACAAAGAGGTAAAAATTCAGAATAGCATAAAGGCGATGCAATGATTGTCTACGTGAAATTTACGACAGTAAATTAGAGTTGCCTACAACTATTTGATTCAGGATAAGTCATTGTTAAGTATGATAAACGGAACAATCTAACAACGAATACATATACACATTAAACATTTTCAAACTATAATTTGATTTTGTTGTCTTGCTTCGGATTTTTCATGCATATTAAAAATGTTCAGTGCGGATTCATCAAATCTTGATTGATTTCATCCAAAGCCTGTGAGCAGCCCACGCGTTAAAATGTGAGTGGTCAATGAATAAAGGAGGTGTTGATCGCCCTCTCCGCCCCTCGCTAGATCCGTCGATGATAAGCTTGTGCTTCTATCCCACAATTGAAGAACGAATTTCATAGAAGGGTATTTCAAAGTACCAATGGGTCTCAAAGCGTTTAAATTAATGCAGCACCATGAGAAAACTGACGGGAGGGTCATTCCACGTCAAATCGACCAGAAAAAATGGATTTCGACACCCACCCCTTCCGATTTTGATGAAATTTGGTGTGAACCTTCTATTTATGGTTATTAAGAAGAATCTCAAATATTTTTTGGATATTCCTATTGGTTAAAATTTTACAGCCCTTTAAAATTTGTGATTTTAGGAAAATTTCGATTTCTGAAATTTTCGAAAAAAAAAAGACATGTGTTAGGAAAATAATTTTTTTCTCAATAACTACTGAATATATCTTTACGAATTGTTTTTCCCAATACCATGAAACTATAACAAATCCATAAAAAAATATCAAATCGTTCCAAGTTTGTATAAAATTTCACAATAAATTAATAAATTGTTCTAACTCGTTTTTTTTCTGCAAAAAACGTGTTTTTTTGTAATTAAAAAAACTCAAAATACGTCATTCAGAAATTAATTTTTTTGTACATGAAAAGTTTTGCAAGAACATATATTATCTTTCTAAAAAATAAACTCGGTGGGACCCGACCTTTTTATAGTAAAATTTTTCACTTTTGTCAATTTTTCTGAAAAAAAAAAGTGTTTTCTTAAATTTCAATTTGAAGCATGAAAATATTACTAAGTCTAAAGATGATACACATGTAAAGAACTCTTAATATATGTACTATCTTAATAATTAACAAAAAAAATTGAATTTCACAACCTTATATTTTTAAATTGCAAATTTTTCGTAGAACATTTTGTTTTTATGAATTTAAATGTTCATCATAAGGTTCTCACTAATCCTAAAGTAATAAGACACTAAAATTATTGTTGTAAAATTTACTTTTTGAAAAGTAAAATGTAATGGTATTTTACCCTTGTGGTTGAAATTTTGGAAATTTGTCAAAAAATTTTCACAATTTTCTCTTCGTGTAATCGAAATTTTTTTAATAATCCAGTGATCCATATAATGCAAACTTTGCAATTTATTTTTGAGCGCCCTGAAATACATCTTGTAAGAATTTTTTAAGTAGGATAGTTAAATTAAATATTTGCAAGTTTTGAGTTTAATTTTTGTAAATTAATTATGGTTTTATGCGTTAAGAACTCTTCAACGGAAAACATTCTTATTATCTAAATTATACCTCTACTGCTAATATGTTCAATTTTGGAGGAAACTAAACTTTACTCTTCATAGCGCTAATGAATATATACTTAAATGTCATTTTTAATGGATACTTCTGTTTTACTCTTTCTACTGGTAAGTTTCAGGTCAAAGGTAAAAAAGGTCTGACTTTTGTCGGGCCGGTACCATCGGTGCGCGAGCAATAAATGTCACAGCCAACGTTTGAGTAGAGAATATTTATTGCTTTTGAGCGGAAGGAAGGAGAAAGAGGGGAGCGGGGGGGGGGGGTTCTAAGAAGGAGTGGGTTGTTTACACCAAGCTTGAGTTTCATTGGTTAGTACAACATGACTCGAAACTCATTCCCACATCGAGTTAGTTGAAGAATGTGAAGCAGAACTGCAAAGACTGAAAGTGTTTCGGGGATTGATGAAGTATATTCGCTATTAAATTGATTATATATTGGTTTTATACTCAGCATGGAGTATCCCAATTGCAGTGTAGGAGAATTAACTGATAATGAGTGTCATAAACTTAGTCATGGTTGTAAAAGAGGCATAAAGACAATTGAAAGTTTAAGTGAAGAAGAAAGAGTTCTGCTGAAGTTAAGAGCTGATGTCGAAGTCGAAACTTTAAAAACTATTTGTTTATACCACAAAACTTTTTTTTTAAATTAAATATTTTAACATTCTCAAACAGTTAATGAACCAGGCATTTCTTTGTTAACTTTAAAATGTCAAAAACAAGTTTTTTGTTAACTGTAAAATGTCAAACATAAGTTTAATTGATTAGTTATTAAACTATGATTAAAGTTGTTTTTCTAAACGGCATATTATAGTAATTATTTGTAAAATGAATGAAGCTAACATTAATTCTGATCATTGCAAAATACAATTTTCCCACAATCATTTAGTTTTCATATGAATATAAAGCAATTATATATATGTTTATTATTTTTTATATACTTTTTTAAAATATTCAATTGCAAGGAATTACATTTATATTGAAAGTTCAGAGATTTCAAGAAACGAAATTTTTCTAATTCTTTTGGCAAACTTACAAAATTTCAACCAAAAGTGTGGAAAAACTATTATTTTAACTTATCAAAAAGTAAATCTTCTCATAATAATTTTAGTGTCTTATTATTTTAGGATAAGTCAGACCCTTGTGATGAACATTTCAATTCTTAAAAACCAAATTTACTACGAAAAATTTGCAATTTAAAAATATAAGGTTGTTAAATTCAATTTTTTTTTGTTAATTATTAAGATAGTATATATATTAAGAGTTCTTTACATGTGTATCATCTTTAGACTTAGTAATATTTTCATGCTTCAAATTGAAATTTAAGAAAACACGTTTTTTTTCAGAAAAATTGACAAAAGTGAAAAATTTTACTATAAAAAGGTCGAGTTTATTTTTTAGAAAGATAATATATGTTCTTGCAAAACTTTTCATGTACAAAAAAATTAATTTCTGAATGACGTATTTTGAGTTTTTTTAATTACAAAATAACACGTTTTTTGCAGAAAAAAAACGAGTTGGAACAATTTATTAATTTTTTGTGAAATTTTATACAAACTTGGAACGATTTGATATTTTTTTATGGATTTGTTATAGTTTCATGGTATTGGGGAAAAAAATTCGTAAAGATATATTCAGTAGTTATTGAGAAAAAATTATTTTCCTAACACATGTCTTTTTTTTCAAAAATTTCAGAAATCGAAATTTTCCTAAAATCACAAATTTTAAAGGGCTGTAAAATTTTAACCAATAGGAATATCCAAAAAATATTTGAGATTCTTCTTAATAACCATAAATAGAAGGTTTACACCAAATTTCATCAAAATCGGAGGGGGTGGGTGTCATGGCCTGGTCGATCTGACGTGGAATGACCCGGGACTTATTAGTCCCCGTCAGTACATGAAGGGTTAACAATTAAGGACTATAACTTAATTTAACATGAAATGGAGTTTAAGATCCTTTGGAGCTTGGACTCTTACTTATGCTTTTGTTTAACTAAAAATTGGCTATAAGCACATCCATCAGTGTCAGGCTTGAAGCTTACTATATTTTAATTTAATTAAAAATGAACTATAAATGCACCCATCCGTGGAAATCGATTCTTACTGAACCTTAATTTGACTGAGCATGGACTACAAGCAAACCCCATTCGTGGGATTCTTAACTCTTACTATATCTTAATTTAATTAAAAATGGTAAGTAATATTTTGTTTTATTTTAAATCAATTTCAGTCTTTCCTAAGTTAGTTAAATATAGCTCTTTCTAATTTAATTAAATTTGTATACGAAACAATGTATCCAAAAATGAATTTAACAATGGCTTCGGTTTGTTGCTTCAGCTGCTAAATTGGCCATTGTAGTATCATTATCATTTCACCGGTGGCAGGTCGGACAAAATAAATCTTTCCCATCGTAATTGTTTCTAAGCCAACTCAAATAACTATCATTACCAGAGCAGTAATCTTAAAATTGATCGCAAAAAACCTTTTGTATCCTTTTGCTCGTCTCTCTACTGTATTGAAATAAGAAGATTTGAAGGATTAATGTTATAATAGCTTCATATTCTTTCTCTTCATTTTCATGATTTCCAAAATTCCTTTTTTCTTCGTATATGAATGAGTCTTTTTCCGATTTTTTTTTCCAATCGATTCTTTCAAAAAATCGATTCTTTTGTGATGAAAACTATTTACTTATGCTATGGTCAAGGTGATTATTCAGTAACGCTCTGGTAACTATTGGATTATGTTTTTAGTTAATCCGAATACGTAAAATGAGTTTTATTTTACATCTAAAGTAAATATTTCTTTTCGTTGAAATAAAATAAATAGCCAACACTGATTGGCACACAAATTGAGTTAATATGTTGACTTAGCTTCCTTCGTTATGATACGGTGAGAGTTGATTAAAAATAGTTATTTAGTACACATATTCGAAGAAATTATGGAACTCTACTTTGTTTTATGAAAGTAAAAAGTTTCAAGATGTGTTTAGTTAGGTTAAAAACCTACTTTTTTGCATTGAATAAAATTATTTAAATTTGAAAAACATGAAATAATATTTCGTTTAGTAAAAAAATGAAAACTACTATTTTGTTTTGAAAAAATTAAAAGTACCATGGTGGGTCACTCTTTTTTTGTTTTGAACGAAATTATGAAACTTACAAATATTAAAAATCTTTAAATATCATATTCATTATAAAAAAAAAAAGTTAACTAAACAAAATTATTAAATTAAAAACTTTACAAATTTGTAAGTACCTTGATTCCTGCTTCTAAAATATGAAGTTACATTTTGTTTAGTAAAACTGGAAACTACTATTTTGTTTTGGAGAAGTTAAAAATGTCACATTGGGTTTTCTTGAAAAGAAGTTCTTTTTTTTTTTGTATTGAACGAAATTACGAAACTTACAAATATTTAAAATCTCTAAATATCATATTCATTATAAATAAAATTTTACGAAACAAAATTATTAAATTTGAATCTTTACAAATCTTTAAGTATCATGATTCCTGCTTCTAAAAAATATGAAATTAAATTGTATTTAGTAAAACTGGAAACTACTATTTTGTTTTGGATAAGTTAAAAGTGCCATATTGGGTTTTCTTGTAAAGAAGCTATTTTTTGTATTGAACGAAATTATGAAACTTACACAAATTAAAATTTTTTAAATATCATTTTCATTATAAATAATATTATATCAATCTAAACATAATTTAAAATGGTACGAATTACAATTCGCCTAACGTAGGTTCATTACTAGGTTGTTATAAATGAAAGTGCATACAAAACCAAATTACTTAAAATTAATAGCAAAAAACGAATACATATATATGAATGGAAATGGAACTGAGCAAATGATCTTTTTTAGTTATCACGAAGCGAATGTTACCACAGTATTATTGACTAATAAGGGTATTGTAACTTGTGACAAGAAAAAAAAAAGGCAGCACAATCTGCCTTTAGAACACTTCAGAAAGGATGGGGATTTACAAACTTAAAAGTTAAGTTCGAAATTTTCATCGCAACAGTTATCTGTCCAACTTTATGGTAGCGAATCATGAAACAACAGGATGACTGCCAACAGGAAAATGACTAAACAACAGGAAAACAGATTCGGCACTTTTAAAAGCAAATGCATTAGAAGATATGTCATCTAAATAAAATCTCAATTGTCAATTGTATGATAAAACAAACTCTACACCCATCACACAATAGAAATGAGAAAACGCAGGTGGTCCTGGATTGGGCATGTTTTGAAGATTCCGACATCAGATCTCAAATCGAACTGCTTTGACATGGCCACCCAATGGTAAAAGAAAGAGATGACGGTCCGAATTGGCGCGGCGACAAATGACCATCAAAGAACTAGATCTTTTGGGATGATATCAAGCTGAAGAAAAGCAAGTGAAGCTGCACTGGACTGACGAGGATGTTATGCTAAAGTTGTGAACTCACGCGCCATTTTGGTATGCAGGGAAATAAGTCAAATTAAAGTAATTTATCTTCTAATCGCTTTATTATCGCTGCTAAACCAAATTTTGAACTCGCTTGGATGGTTGATCATAAATAAACGCCGTAGTGCTTGCCTGAGGGGTTGGGCATAACTACTCCATCTCAGATAGTTCCCATTGGGGAATAAGAATGAAAAAGAGAATAATGAGCTGAGAGCTTGCCAGAGCAAATAATATGTGGGGGGGGGGGGAGGCTAAGTCGATGCTCGTACTGAAGTATAGTACATAAGAACACAAAGAAGCATATTGCATATTTGTCAAAGCTGTGATAATAAACTAAATTTTTAATAACAGGTACATTTTAAAGACAAAAATACACAGGTTACAAACTTGTATGGCATATGTCTTAAAGATAATATAAATTAATAATAAAAAAATACTATCGGGAAATGTTGCACCCGTTGTTGGGTGAATTTAAATTCTAAAAGTGATCCAAATCGTGGGCCAAACTGCGCCAAGAATTGTCCTGGGTCTCTTGAACTTCTGCTCCACAATACGATTATAATTAATAATGGCTCTAATGTGGGGATGTACAATACTTTCAATTTTAACATGGTGATTGTGTGACATAGTTAAGATACAGTTGTCAATTGAGTCCATGCCCAAGTCTCTCTGTGGTTTCAACTCGCTTGTACAAGAGTAACTTTTGTTATTCTAAGTTCACAATAAAAAGCGAGCGCATACAACCGCAATACGATTTTTTTTGCATAAATTTTAATAACTTCTATTGCAGTAGCAGGAGATAACCACACTATTTCGCATGCCTATCTTGCACAACAGAAAATTTCGATGTACAAAACCTTTGGAAAAATAAAATAATTTTGCGCTTTGATTAAACGAATGTAACATATATAAGAAACGAATATGACATAAAAGAATATAATGTATAACATAAACGAATACAACATAAATGAACATAAAGATATAATAAAAATGAATAATTTTCAAAGCGAACAATGAACGGAAAAATCTACTTCCAAAAAAATATCAAGATTTTTGAGTAAGAAGTTACCTTGAAATAAAAGAAAGTTAAAATGGAACAAACTATTTTTAAACAAGTTGCTTACTCTTTCAGTCAAAAAGTGTCAACTACCCTACTTTTTTAATTTCCTTCTAACCCTGAAACAGCCCAACCCAGATATGCTGACCCTCGCAAATTGTATTAGCTCAGTCTTTGTTCGAAATCGAAACCTTCACGCCATTTTTATTTTAACACTGCAGACGATTTTATCATTTGTCTTTCTTTTTTTTATAATTCTTTTCATTATTTGCTTTCTATGTGTTCTCTAAAACTAGCATTATCATTGTTGTTAAAATTGAGTTTACTTGAGTGAGGATGGCTTCTTTAAATTGGAATAGGATTATTATTGTAGATTAGATGTATAACGCGTTGAAAACAATAGATGTGCGTCTTTTCGTGTAGCTTTTATTTTTCAGCAAGCACGCAATTGCTGCTGATAACGCACTCTGACCAGCTTTGAGTTCTGTCGTCTGACATTATTTTTGTCGTACAAAATGGCATCAGACTAATCAGATTCGATCACTTGTGTTATATAATTTGCAGCAACATGAAAATTCATTTCGAATGGTCGCAATGCATAATTTATATCAGGATTGGATCCATTCTTTGGAAATAAATTTTGAAGAACGTATGTTATTGTTTTTTACAATTTCCGCTGCTTTTTAATCTGGTCTAATGTTTGATGACTAAATATTGCTTAATGTTTGAGAACTTTTAGTAATGTTTGAAACTTTTTCTCAACTTTGCTCTCAAGCAACTTTAAGTGAGTTTAATTAAAGATGCTACTAAAATAATAACAACAACGATGGTGACGATAACAATGATGATGATAATAGTAATGAAAACAATTATGATGATGATGAGGATAATGGTGATAATGGTATTGATGATAATAATAATAATAATAATAATTTTTATAATAATAATAATAATTTTTATAATTATAATAATAATAATAATTTTTGTAATAATAATAATAATAATTTTTATAATTTAATAATAATAATTTTTATAATAATAATAATAATAATTTTTATAATAATAATAATTTTTATAATAATAATAATAATTTTTATAATAATAATAATAATTTTTATAATAATAATAATAATTTTTATAATAATAATAATAATTTTTATAATAATAATAATTTTTATAATAATAATAATAATTTTTATAATAATAATAATAATTTTTATAATAATAATAATAATTTTTATAATAATAATAATAATTTTTATAATAATAATTTTTATAATAATAATTTTTATAATAATAATTTTTATAATAATAATAATTATAAAGTTTGCTCCTAACAAAACTCAAAACTTAGAGTTCGAGATATTTTTCAAAATTTCCTCATTAGCTAATTCATTTTATAATAAGTATACATTTGAAAATTACTTTCCCCACTTTCAGGTCCATCAGGCGCAGACCCATTGCGTACTTTTCTATCAAATTAAGGACGCTTCCCTTGCAGGGTTGACATAATTTATTTACACAGGAAGGATTTTCATCATGACTGATTATCTTTTTTAAAATGCATGCTTGTTAAATTTTAAACCAAAAAGAAAATCTTACAGCGTTTCCTTATAATTTTTATGCACTTTGAGCAGAATATAGTAATAAATTTGTTATTAGAAAACAAACGCATATAGAAAATACTCAACGGATTAACTAGTATTAAATATTAAATACAATAAAAATAATACAGAAAACCTCTCAGAAGAGTTTTACTAATTTTTAAAAGTATTAGTCTCATTTCGAAATAGGTTAACCACTCACATCCACTGATAATAAGTCCTTATCCAAACAAATAGAAGTTAAAAATCTCCTCCTTTAATAATACATTAAGATACCATGATGATAGGTTTTGTGGTTCACAATCCCATTTTGGTCGACAAAGAACAGAACAAAACAATTGCTATCCTCTAACTTCGAGGATGGTATACCTTGTTATTGCTTTTGCACATTAAGGAGATATCTAATTTGGGTCCTTTTAACGGCTTTACTCCGTGCGAAAGAATCGGAAAAAGATATGGAGCAATGATAGGCAAAATATACTGGGTAGACGAACTTGGGAAGGTTCTTCTTTTTTCTTTTTTTGTGTGTGAAGACTGAAGCTTTGACGATGATGCAGTGGATGTTTATCTGCTTTTAGTTTTGTCAGAATGTACTTCTCTTAATTGTTAGAATAATGGTAATTGATTGGTGGTAGTTTTTGACTGGTCAACGTTCTGATTGGGTGAGTTCCAAATTGAAGGTCGTTGATTGGTGAGGAAGTAATTAACCGTGTGTTATTATTGGATGTGATTGTTCTTATGTGCGCCACTTGACGGATGTGTTCCTTGTTTTACATAAAAAAAAAAAAAAATAAAAAAAAAAAAAAAATTGGAAGAGGCCTTTGACAAAATGTGATATGAGGATTTATACTTGTCTTTTGAATGTCTTGTATGCTTTGTTTATTTGAAAGTAAATATCAAAATGTTGTGTTTGTTTCAGAGAAAAAAAATGTTGACAACAAAATAGACACAAATGAATGAACAGTAGTAATTTTGAGTGTCAATATTGACGTGAAGCTGCGGTAGTACACGTCGCCGTGGCTCAGTGATAAAAGACGAGGCTGCGAAACAGTAGGTCCCGGGTTCGATCCCTGACGTGAAAATTTGAGTATGGTTGTTATTTATTTCCTCTGGTACAAAGAAGCTTTTGGTATTTTCAGTTTACGTCATTTTCACTTCTTATTTCTAGAAAGTTTCTACCTTCTTCGTATATATAAGTGATTCCTTCATTGTGAGTGGGTAGTTTTTAGTCACTCTCGTGACCTTACTCGCCTCAATAAATCAGCTTTAAAACTAAACCTAAGCATCTTTATTAAGTCTCTTAAACGTGACAATTTTGGTGGAGGTGCCGGGTACGATTTAACCTTCCAGTCCCGTCTGCTACGGATCCAGAGCAAGATATGAAACAGTCAAGGAGAAGCCAAAGACTGCCACCTGAATTTGGATTATACGAGAAACCGATGAAAGCAGTCCCAGAGACAGCCATGGCCACTGAAGATCAATAGGATATTAAATCTGCCTTTTGGATGATTAAAACTCCATCACGTGCAATATGGTGCCCTCCGTCATGTGCTATATGGGAAAAACGGAGTTCGGGATCCATGTGCTTGATGAACACACATTCTAAAATATAATAAGCACATAATTAAGTTTTTTATACAACTCCCAAGTGATGGACATCATTTGAAAGAGTATGAAAAGAATAAAAAATACAAATGTTTATGAAAAACATATTTGATTTGCAACTAGAAGTGACAAAATCATCAAAATATGTCAAATCAAACGTACCCGACCGAAGCTTAAAATCATTGTAAATTTAGGGATATTTAATTAGAAAAAAAATGACCAAGGGCAAATGCGTCATCCCTGGATTATTGTTACCAATTCATTTTGCAAACATAGTTCTAGGGAGATAAAAATAGCACGACGTAAAGTGGGTGTTTTAGCCTTTGTGTGAAACGGGAGTTTCCACGTAGTTATTTGCCAATGTCAGAAACAAGGATACTGGAAGGTTAGCCAATCTTGGCCGAAACTCGAACATCTTTCCCAAATACATGATTTTTTTTTAAATGAACATGTCAAAAACATAACAAAATATTTTTTTTACCCTCCGTCTTTTCTTATGGATAAAATAATACAATTTTAAAATTGTGAACCATCATTTCAAAACTTCCAATATGTTTTTATTGAGCACGCAATATATTTTTATCGATTGGTCAATATTTGTGGCCACGGCCGGTTTACATTGGGATTGGCCAATGTCGAACGACATTGGCGCTGTGCTACTGGGGTTAATTCAACTTTATGGATGTTCAACTCTCCTAATATCTTTTAAATGTGTACAATGCTAAAAGTGTGGGTAGACGCGGGTCGAAGCGTCCCCTCACTTTTCAAGAAAATATCCAGGCGTCCCTCCACCTCTAAACCCCCTGAAATCCATCCCTCACTTTTCAAAACACTCAATCTGTCTAAAAACTTCTAAAGAAAAATAACATTAACTTTTAAATGTAGTGTCACTAAGAAAAAGTGATTTAAAGTTTTCAAATGTAAAAAAAAAAAAAAAAAAAAAAAAAAAAAAAAAAAAAAAACACCTGTTTAAGGAATATATCATACTATTATAAAAAATGCATTATACTACTTTGTGTAAAGATATAAGTAATTTTTATTGACAAATACTGTTACGCTTGGTCAACTCTTAACTTTGAAGGAACTTTCTTTTACGTTAAATTTCTATTCTTGTTTCATATAAAGATAAGCTAAAAAAAAAAAAAAAAAAAAAAAAAAAAAATAATATATATATATATATATATATATATATATATATATATATATATATATATATATATATATATATATATATATATATATATATATATATATATATATATATATATAGAAACACTATTTAAATCTAAATAAACAGTTTTGTATATAATGTTGCATTATTACTTCATTTATCTCTTACTTCCAAGTAAAAAAACCAAGTCGCAGAATATTCATAAAAATAACAATAAATATTGGACTTTTGTTCAAAGTTAATGGTAGGAAGATAAACTATATCCAAGTTAGTTAATACTTTTTATTATAAGTAAGAAAATTATAAAATTTATCAATGGAGATGGAGGGGATGCACTTGTCACCAACTTTTGGGCATTCCCCCACTTTTTTCTCCTCTTCACTTCTACCACTGAATGTGTATAATATATAGGACAGATTTTAAGATTTACGAATAATTATCGTTATTTTAGTATATTCTGCCAGGTATCTTAAATGTCGAACCACGTGAGGTTAAAGCATCAAAACGATTCCTTTCACCGAATTGCCATCGGTCAAAACACAACGTACAATAGTTTTTGTTTTAAAATCTACTTTTCTCAGTTAAGAAAACCAACTCCATTAACCTTACTTTAAAAATAAAACGACTTTGTTTATTTTTGTAAAAAAATTAAACACTAACGTGCATAATTTTGGAGTTTTGCATGTCCATCTCGGTTGGTTGAATTACTTTGTTACCTGTTGGCGTACAGTACTCTTTGACAGAATGATGCTATATTAAGTAACCTTCCAAGTCAATGAGGTTAAAGCATCAAAACAGTTTATTCGGGAATTTGGTCGTGACACAACCTAATGCATTTAACCCATCAATTACTTCTTTCCTTTCTCTATTATAAGGACTTTAACCTTTGCCTACCTTCCGCATTTGTAAAGCATGGTCCTACCCATTACTTAATACAAACAATTTTTTTTATCGTCGATTCGTGTATATAATTTAATGACATTTAGCATACGCCAGTAAACATCGTAAAATTACCTTAATTTTTCTACGCTTTATTTATGTTCAGGTGAAGAATCCTTGGCGAAGAAACGCAAAAAAGATGACACATATTCATGAAATTGGCCTCGTTCTTGAATTATTTTCATCAATGCCATTATCATGTTTCTTCCAGTTTTTTTTCTTTCTTTTTTTGAGGAACTATCACTTGCGCTGAGATTTTAATAAGTTAGGTATGATGATTTATTGCTCTATTTTTCTGGGGTGGTGTCAGTGACTTCTTCAGTATCGCGGGTGAATTTTTATTTATTACCTTGGATGTCGTCAAAATAATGAGCGCTGAATTGAAGTGGTTATGTGTTTGTTTGTTTGGAAAGACGTGGTGTTTTGTTTTGGATAAACAGAATCGAGGATAATTGAATTAAACTTGACATTTGAAATGGAATATCAGCATGAGATATGTTGTCGTTCTAATTAGTGTAATAGCAGGTCAAACTAATTATTTACTTTGAAACAACGATGTAAAAAAGTTCTTAAAATGTTATGGACAAGCAGGTGCTGAACTACCAGTTGAGGGATCCAGGGAAAAAGATTATTTGGGGACCCTTACCTAAAAATAAATTAGTTAAATTTATGTATATGCCTAAATGTAAAATAATAATTATTATTTTTATTTCAGATATAATTGAAAATGTAAAATTATAGAACTTTAAATTAAGATTATCATTATAAGAACTGATGTTATTGATGCAAACTTCAATAGTTTCTTACATGGATTTCTCGTTCTTTTCTTTCTAGTGTTTAAACTTTTTAGATGGGCCAGATGGGTGAACAGTACTCATTTCATAGCAAGTACGCTATGATTATAATATCAGTAAATTTAGAAGTGAAAAAATAGGTATCCGTAAATCACATGTATCAGTAGTTTGTACTATAAACAAACATATACAAATTTGTGTCTGTGGTAATGCAACATAAACATGATGGAAACGTGAAATTGATTCGATTGGATAAAATAGTAGAAGTTTTTCATAAGAAAATATTTCATAGTAAAAAAAAAAAAAAAAAAAAAAAAAATTCATTTATTATTAACTTTTTAAATTTTTATAAGTTTATAAGCATTTTGGGGCCACTATAAAATGGGGTCTCTGGACAAGTGCCTGAACTAATGCCCTGTCATTAATTAGTCGTCCATGCATACAAGTCTGAGAAAGTCTGTTAAAATTTTTTTAGTGTGCAATTGTAAAATCAATTAATGTCATGTCTGATGAAATCTGCCCCAATTGCACCGAACTGCTTCAATTAAACTCCATATAACCACTTAAAAAATACCGCTGATTCGGCGATTTTCCGGGGGGAAGGGGGGATAAACCAAGTTGGCAAGTTTTGTTGACAAGCTGTGACTTTTTATATTTTGGCTTTAATACTTATAGTATTTTCAAATATTTGCCGCATGTAAAATATTTGAACATAACAAGCTACTTTGAAAAACTGATGAAATGTTTAGAAAATTAGCTATTTTGTTCCTAAATTGGCAATCAATGCTCGAAATAGATTGTTAGAAAGCTCTAAAACTCTGAGGTATGGATTCAAATTGGCATTTGTTTGAAACTAAAGGGAATATAGTGTTCCAATTTTCAATATTTGTGGTTCCAGAATCCTTGTTCATCAATTATTCCTGAATTACATTCTGAGCAATTTAGAATCTAGTAATTGAGTAAACAATTTATAATTTTTATTTACGGAGTATTCTGTTAAGATTTTCCTATACTAAAATTTGTCTTATAGGTTTAATGTTATGTTTTGAAATTGGTTTAATGATAGGTTTTGAAATAGGTTTTAAGGGAGACAGAGAAAGAAGAGAAAGAGAGAGAGAGAGAGAGAGAGAGAGAGAGAGAGAGAGAGAGAGAGAGAGTATTATACAAATTTTATGACACCAACAACAGGCTCAAAGCCCAACAGGGTTGGTCGAGTAACAAAAATGTATATACACAAATATATACAGAAATAGAGTTTGCATACAATAGTTATAGGATAATACATACAATATACAATAGTTACATGATCATACATACAACATACAATAGTTACAGAATCATACATACAATACACAATAGTTACAGGATCATACATACAACATACAATAGTTACAGGATCATACATACAATACACAATAGTTACAGGATCATAATACAACATACAATAGTTACAGGATCATACATACAACATACAATAGTTACAGGATCATACATACAATATACCATAGTTACATGATTATACATAATAATACAATATAATATACAAATTTGATACAACGTTTGACAACCATACTGGAAAAATGCAATACTTAATGCAAGCTGACAAATTTTATAAAATCCAACAGTACGCAAACATAAGTAATCAAATATAGTAACTAAATAACCTAAATTAAATATATACTAGTTTTGTAGCACAAAATTTAGATGACTTACCTAAGCCAGTATAATCCAATTATGGCCCATTGACGATCCCTCGGTGCATATCGGTTTCTTAAAACTCTTTACGCTCACGGAGAAAGGGAAAGAGAGAGGGAACTCAACAAAAGCTTCAGTTAGAAACTGTTCATAAATGACGTCACACCTTTTCTCCATATATTCTCCCTACGACACAAACACTTAACCTCCCCTCCCCTCCCCCCCTCTGTTACGTGTCAAGTTCTTCTTCCCACTACTCTTCTTGCCCCCACTAAGTTATAGATGATATTTAAAATTTTATTTTAAAACTTTAACTCTCAGCACTTCAAGAGTGAAAGTGAAGATTTACGACAGTCAAAAAATGGTATAGAACAATGAAAAAAAGAAAATAATAATAATAATAATAATAATAATAATAATAATAATAACAATAACAACAACAACCACAACAACAACAACAACAACAACAACAACAATAACAATAACAATAATAATAATAATAATAATAATAATAATAATAATAATAATAATAATAATAATAATAATAATAATAATAATAATAATAATAATAACTATACAAATACAAAAATAATGACAAACAGGCACAAGGCACATTTAGGTTTTTGCATTTATTTCCTTATTTCTTAAAATAATTAAAAAACAAATATTAATATACTAAATAATACGATAATAAGAACTAAATTATTCTTTTTTCTTTAATTTTGTAAAAATTTACTATCCAGACCAGAAGCTAAACGGTTTCCTTTCCTGAATTTTTTGTTTGTTGTTTTGTTTTTTCGCTGAATTTTTAATGTGTATGATGCAACTCCCTTCCTTCCCCCTTATCAAAAAGTGTCGCAACATGATAAACTTCCCGCCAACCTCCAAATCATTTGTGGACAATGGAAATAATTCCATTTGAAAAAAAAACTTTTGCAAATTCACCTTATATTTTGATTCATTTAGACTGTATCAATATCAACCGAAAGTCAATGTGCAATTCTTTAAGCTATAAATGCAAAGGATATGTATCAGTTTTGGCATGTATCTAACGGTTAAAGTAATAAATCCTTTTATTATTAATAATTTCCAGCTATTATAAATACTGACAACATTTTTTGGTAAATATGATAAATAACGTATATTAACATTTGAACCTATTGTTATTAATAATTCCAATGATATGGTCACTGAGTTTAATTAAGCATACTTTATTGAGATACCAAAACTCTAACTTAATTTTAATGTCTTATGATAGTATGAGCATGAAATTTCATGCATTAAGAGTATTTGGTAGTTACCACTAATGTAGTTAATCCTTTACCACTAATACTAAAAGGAAAATTTTTTATGTGCCCTTTTTGAGTAACTAAAGCATTGGTAATTCTGTTTTTTTTTTCCTGATCATTATGTAAACTTTTTTTAGAAATCTGAGGTTAAAGTTTGGACAGCATGTTGGGATGGCTTTATTTTTCAAATATCAAATGGATATTTAATATTTTTTAATAGTATTTTATAATGGTAATATTTAAAAAAAAAATAATGAACCACAATTTTGCTAAAAAAATTAACCTCTGATCAGTCTAAGGCGAATATATAGTAAATATTTTTTAAATATTGATAGTTGCCATTATTTCAAAACGGTACATTGAAGTTTGAAAAATGACATTTTGAGAATAATTAATTTTTGTGTGAAATTGTGACATGGCAAACCCTGTGTTAAATTTTTTTAAATGAATTAAGAAATTATCTTCTAACACAATCTTTAAATTTTTAAGGTGTTATGACAGCAATGCTTATCTTTTGAAGTGTTTCAGTAATTCGTTGTATAAAAGTAAAATGGGTACTTACGCATTTAGTGTCGACCTTTGGTGAGACGAAAATGTCGCCAAACGGTCCTTTTGTCCGTCGAAATAGTTAGTCCGGGTAAATGTCCAGTTTAGTTGAAGTATTCCTTGGGAAGGCCAAGATGCAAAGTTGTTATTTCTACCTTAATAATGATAAAATAATACAACATTTCACAATCATTTTGACCTCTAAAAATAAAAACACGAACAACATCAATTTAGCATTTTCGCGACATTTTTGGAAAAAATAAATAAATAAATAAATAAATAAATAAATAAATAAATAAATAAATAAATAAATAAATAAATAAATAAATAAATAAATAAATAAATAAATAAATAAATAAATAAATAAATAAATAAATAAATAAATAAATAAATAAATAAATAAAAATATTTCCATATTTGTGAGATTGGCTACATTTCTGGTGAAAAATCTCGATCGGATGTCCTAGTTTTATGATTCTTACCCAAACCTGAGTTTTAGTTGAATACAATCGACCCCCATCCGAAAACACTTTCCCAGTTCCATTAAATTCGTTTCAGCAGTTTTTGACTTACAAAAGGTACTATTACTACTAGTAGTTGACGGACATACGAAAAGACACACCATCCAAATTTTTGCATATTTGGTATGAGCGTGAGATGGAAGACTAGAAATACGTCAGACAATCGATACCGATATTTTGGATGTTTACAATACTTTCTTCATCTGATGGATAAGAAAGTAATAGGGAAATGTTTATAATATTGCTTATCATATCCATTTCATGCATCACTTCTTTTCTAAGTATGTTTTTGCTTATGGGCTTCATAATACAATATTCAGACTTTTAAAGGAAATTGGGAAAGTGAATGACCTTATTGTTATGACCTTATTGTCTTGCAAACTTAACAAACCTGCTGAGATTATGTTAAGAGATCGTCAGCCAGTCCCTGTCCTATTGGTCTAATGCTTTGTTATTTTGGTCGTAATTACAACCAAAATATCGCTTTCGAAGATATAATTTTTTACTCTTGATATAGCGACAGTATAAAAAAACATTAACATAATTTGAAAGGAAAGTAACTGTATTTTTTTTTTTTTGCTTTCAATTACCCTAACCCTATATATAATACAAGGTAATTAAAATATTACATTCGGTAAAAAATCGATTTTCTCTTCCATATCTATACGTTTTGGAAAACTTTAAGTTAAAAAATAAATAAAAATAAAAATACTATGGAAAAAATATATCCGCGTATGTTTTTCTGTGGTCAGAATAACTCCCAAACGGACTGACCTACGATTTTAGACTTTTAATTTACGATTTAGTGTTGGATGTGTCATTAAGATTTTCATCAAAATTGCGCATGCGCATGAGGTGACTGCCTTTGAAAAATTTATGTTTTTCAGCAATTGTCAAAGAGCGACTTTAACGATTTTGATCAAAATCACCCACGAAATTGCCTTTGAAGGTGTTGTATAACATCGTAAGCCTCGAAAGATTACTAGAAATTCGAGGAAGGCGTTAAAAAGTTAAAAACGAATGTCTTTAACACAGAGTTCTATTCTCTTGAGCACTACCAGTCAACAACTGTTCCTCTTGAGTTGTACTTAACCGAAAGAATGTTATAATTATCGAAAAACCTATTGTCAATTTGGCGGAATTTTTTTTGTCAATTTAATAGTGATCGCCAAAACTATCCACAAATGTATTTTTTTTATTACTGAAAATTTGATAAAGATGATGAGGTAAATTTCACCAAACTCTGCCAAATTTTAATTCAGTGACCAGTAGCATACTGTAATTAAAAGTCTTGCTATGTTCCACAGACCTAGTTTTTATTACTTTCAAATACCCATATGTACATATGCATAGGGTAATGAAAGTATAGCATTTGGTCAAAAAATGTTTTTTCAATTTTTTTTGCATTTCTCCACGTTTTGAAACATCCTGATTTCAAAAAAGTGATCTAGAAAAAATGTCTGAGTGTGTGTATGTGTGTCTGGTGGTCAGCATAACTCCCGAACAAATTGACCTACGATGTTCAAATTTGGTATGTGGGTTAGTGGCGGCCATGGGATCTACCAAGGTTTTCGTTAAAATCGCGCATGTGCAGAAGGTAGCTGCCATTGAAAAAAATCATGTTTTTCAATGATTGCAAAAAAACCCGGCTCTAACGATTTTGATAAAAATCGCTGTGGTAATAGGTGTTCTAAACATCCCCACTTCCAAAATTCTTCTAAAAATGTTTTAATGGCGTAAAAAGTTGAAAAATGTATGCCTTCAACGCAATTCTCTTTCCTTGAGCATACTTAATCAACGATCGTTTCTTCTTACCCTTTCAGTTTCACTTATAATAAAGGATAATATAAGGATTATCGAAAAGTATATCGCCAAAATCATCATTTTGGTGATTTTTTTTTTAAAGACACTTACAAGAATTATCGCCAAATTGGCCATTTATTCTAATTGAAGAATGAAAATATACAAACTGTAAACAACACAAATCCACATCAGTATTATACTGTAATTGAAAGTTGTGCCATGTTCCACACCCCTAGTTGTACTTTAAAAAGTTTTTTTTTGCTGTTTCATAAAAATAAAAAAAAAAAAAAAAAAATAATAATAATAATAATAATAAAAATAGTAATAAAAAAACCCCACTTATTATTTTTCTTCTAAATTTTTTTAATGACCGATTTTAATTGTTGTTGCACTAGATGAAATATTTTATGTGTTTTAAAGCAAGTATGAATATGAACTAAATATGAATGGTTCCTATTTTTTACAATACGCTAAAATCAATGAGGAAGAGGTTATTAATGAACTAGGGGTGTCATGTAATGAGACTTTTAAGTTTGGGTATCAATTTGGAGTAGCAAGTAAAAAAGCGAATAGGATGTTAGGTTTACAAGGAAGACTTATCTCATCTAAATCTAGTGACATGATTTAGCCACTTGATAGAGGATTGGTTAAGTTACATCTAGAGCATAAATTTATCAAACTGAGGGATTTCAAGGGTTCAATACAAGAGGTCATACATATAAGTTATTTAAATCGCATTTTAACTTGGAGAGCAAGAAGCATTATTTTTACAATAGAGTAATTGATAAGTGGAGCAATCTGCCGGACCTTATCATAAATTGTACCGGAGTCAACAGTTTTAAAAGACAGCTGGATCTATACTGGGGGATTGTTCAGAAAAGTTAAATGGTACAAACTTTAATGGGCCTTGTGCCTGTAACTGGTTGTCTTTTTAAATCCTTTATATTAACATCGATTTTGTGTATATGTATGTTTGTTGATGGGAGAGGAATCTGCGGAGGCCTAATTAACCCTCTTGCCCTCATCCAATTCGGCTGAAACTTGACAGATGGGTTCGATGTCAATGACAATGCATTCTATCAAGTTTTGGGGACTGCCACTGTCACTAAAAGGTGCCTTTTACGGAATACTAACAAACAAACTTGCCACCTTCAAATCGCGATGAAATAGCATTCAACCGATCATTGAAGAAACTCTTTCCTGTTACCAAAACTGTTTTAATAAGTAAATAATAATTTAAAAAAAATTTGTTTTTAACATAATAAATAAAAGATATTTGGAAGTGAGTGCATAAATTCACATTCATTTTTAATGAATAAATTTTGAAAAGTAGTTAAGTTTTGAAAAGTAGTTAGTAGTAACCCTCTTGCCCTCATCCAATTCGGCTGAAACTTGGCAGATGGGTTCGATGTCAATGACAATGCATTCTATCCAATTTTGTGGCTGCTGCTGTCACTAAAAGGTCGCTTTTACGGAATATTAATAAACCAACTTGACTTCATCCAATCGTGTTGAATAAATATTGAACCGATCATTGTTGAAACTCTTTTCTGTTGCCAATTTTTTTTAATAAATAAATAATAAAATTACTTTAATCAGAATAAATAAATGATATTTGGATGTGAAAGCATAAATTCAGGCTCATTTTTAATAAATAAATTTTGAAACGTAGTTTTCCTCACATTTTGCTGATAGAAATGTTTTTGATATCGGCGCTGTGTTAATGAATATAAAAATTGACAATGCATGTAAAGGATTTTTTAAAAACTCAGTGTTTACGGGTTATTTTATTTGTATTTGTATAAAATTTTGGGAGATATTGTAGCGGAAAAAAATGAAGCATTAGGTCACAGGGTAGAAAAAATGTGACGAATCCCTATTATAGACATCACATGATATGCACTCAGGTTAATTAAGCTCCTTACTAATATAATATTTAACCCAACATTTTCAGTTTTTATGAAAAAATGTCTGATTTTTACGAAGAAAATCCGATTTTTAGCAAAATCATGGTATCAAAAATATTAGTTGCATGGAAACAATCGAATGCATAATAATCTTCACTTTTTACTACTAATTTCAAATCACATTTAAACGTTTCCATGAATTAGAAATATTTGAAAGAAATACGGGAAATAATTCATTATGTGATAGAGTTATTTAAATTGCAGTACCTTTATATTTTTTAAAGGGTTGTGAGTAATATGTAGTCTGTTGCAGTTTTCAACATAAAAGGGACTCCCCATAAAGTCTCAAATTAGTAAATGTCAAAATACGTGAAGTTTTTAGCATTTGCGCCATTAAACTCCAATCAACCAATCAACCTACGTGAAGTTTTTAAGATGTTTAATCAGCAACTGTGTTAGGTTTTTTTTTAAACGAATTGTTTTTGATATATAGTCAGAAATAAATAAAAATGCTGAAAAATGTGATATTTTTTCAGTAGTAGATACAAACTCTTATTCAGGGCTAAGTGCAACATAGAAAGTTAGAGGAAAGGGTTAGAGAACGAAATGTAATACATATTATTTAATTTTGATAATTTTTATATGTTGTCATTTTATCAGAAAATATATTTATAATATGTTTTTTGAATAAAATATTTTTATAAAATATAGAAAAAAAAATATATATACTTTTAAATTTTACTAAGGTCAACATTGGGTGTTATTTGAAATATTAACAACTTTTATCATTCTCTCAAATTAATAACATGTACTCAGTAATTCTAATTCAAAATGTTTATTTTTTTATTTTCTCGTAATTTCTCTTTTCAAATACCGTTTTCAATTCAATTATATTAATGTTGTTGTATTGAAAGTAAATTAATTGGGTGAAGTGTTATTGAAAAAATCATTCCAATTTTGCATCGAATTTATTTTAATATATAGTCATAAATAAAAAGGCTAAAAAATGTGATTAGATGAGATATTTTTTTAGTAGTACATACATACAAAAGCTTATTCAGTTTCGCTAAGTGCAACATAAAAAGTTAGAGGAAAGGGTTAGAGATCGAAATGTAATATGCATTATCAATTTTTGTCAATTTTTATGTACTGTCATTTTATCAGAAAATATAATTATAATACGTTTCCCTTATAAAATATTTTATAATATATAGAAAAAAGTATACATTTAAGTTTTATTAAGGCCAACATTTTGTGTTATTTGAAATATTAACAACTTTTTCATTATCTCAAATTAATAACCTGTACTCACTAATCCTAAGTCAAAATGTATATATTTATTTTCTCGTAATTTCTTTTTCTCAAATACCGTTTTCGATTCAATTATATTAATGTTGTTGTATTGAAAGTAAATTAATTGGGTGAAGTGTTATTGAAAAAATAAATATCTCGTAATACAACAAACAGTTAAGAGAGAGTCATAACAAACAGTTTCTCATATTCGTTTTTATTCTGTCAATTACATATATATTAACATAGGGTAATGAAAGTATCGCAATAGGTAAAAAAAGAAAATCGCCTTTTTGCATTTCACTACGTTTTAGAATATCCTGACTTTAAAAAAATTGTCCAGAAAAATGTCTGTCTGTGTATCTGCTGTCATTATCACTTCCGAACGAATCGACTTACGATGTTCAAATTTTGTGTACAGGTTATGTAACCATGGACTTGTCACTAAGGTTTTCGTCAAAATTACGCATGGGCATAAGGTAGCTATCATTGAAAAAAAAATAAAAAAATAAGGTTTCTCAGCATTTCAGCAATTGGCAAGAAACGGTACTAACAATTTAATCAAAATCGCTGTGGTAAAGCCATTTAAGATGCTCTAAACATCCCAACATCAGAATTTCTCGAAGAAATGATTTGAAGATGTAAAAAGTTGAAAAATGAATGTGTACTAAAAATATTGTCTAACTGGTCACTTTTTAAAATAATGAAAATATGAAAACTAAAACTGTAAATTACACCAATCTATGAAAAATTTAAGTGCTGTGACCAGTATTAAGTGTAATTGAAAGTTGTGCGATGTGCCATACGCCTAATTCTCCTACAACATGGAATTTTGAATTTCTATTGTATTTTCCCTTTTTACTTTATCTAATGTATAAAATGTTGGTGCAAAATGTTTATCATCTTATATTTTTCCAATACATATTATTTTAATTTTTAACTATTTAAACAAACATAAACTTATGAAATTATGAATATCATTTTATAATATATATAAAATTCTGCTGAAATGAAATATGTTTTTGAATAAGTAGTATCTTTCACGATGAATATTAAATATAACATAGTTTATTGGTCAAAATTGATATCGAAGAAATATTCTGAACTTAAATTAAATTTATTTTGTGAAAAGATTTTGAAAAGGATTTTTACAACACTTCATTGACAATTTTATTATACATCTTACATAAAGATTTGTTACAGATTTAATTAACATAATTTTAATAAAGCTTTACTCTAAAGTATATGATTTTCAAAAAATACTTCTTTATATTAAATTTATGTAATAAAAAATACGAATGTAAAAAAAAAGTATAAGTGACTTTCAAAATTTGTCACACTTAATTTGATATTATTTTATTTAAATTTCAGATTTGATTGAAATAATTTATGAGTTTAAGTACATCGCATAGTTTAAGTAATTAAAATAATTAATAAATACATTTTCTTAAAAGTATTTACTTTAAATTTAAATAAATTATGGATGTTTATCTTGAGAATTAAAAAGTAACATTTAACATAAAGATACGCTAGCTTTAGATTACTGTTGTGTGTATCATTGTTATTAAGGTATTATTTTGAACGTTATTGTCGAGATTTCTTATTATGAAAAACTTTGCGAAGAAAGATCTTATACATTTTAATAATTAATAGAAAACAATGAAAATTGTTTTAAATATTGTGTATGCTCAATGTACTGCTTAACAATATAAAATACAGCGCATAATAAATTGCGTAATAATACATTTTATTAGGAAAATAATTTTGTTTATTAAATCCTTTATATTAACTTCGATTTTGTCGATGGGTAGCAAATCTGCGGACCCCTAATTAACTCCCTTGCCGTCATTCAATCGAGTCTGAAACTTGGCAGATAGATTCGATGGCGATGACAATGCATTTTATAAAATTTTGGGGTAGTTACTGCCACTAAAGGGTCGCTTTTAAGGAATATTAAAAAACAAACTTGTCGCTTTGGCTAGCATTTAACCGACCATTGTTGAAACTCTTTCCTGTTGTTACATTTTTTTTAATAAATAAATAAATAAATAAATAAATAAATAAATAAATAAATAAATAAATAAATAAATAAATAAATAAATAAATAAATAAATAAATAAATAAATAAATAAATAAATAAATAAATAAATAAATAAATAAATAAATGAATGAATGAATGAATGAATGAATGAATGAATGAATGAATAAATAAATAAATTACTTTAATCAGAATAAATTAATGATATTTGAATGTGAGAGCATAAATTCACGTTAATTTTTAATAAATAAATTTTGAAACGTAGTTTGCCGCACATTTTGCTGATAGAAATGTTTTTGATATCGGCGCTGTCTTAATAAATACAAAAGTGACAAGGCCTACAAAGGATTTTTTAAAAACTCTGTTTCAATGGGTTATGTTATTTTTCTTTCTATTTGATATTCACAATGGTTCTATATACGTCATTGTGGATTGTAAAAAGTTTTCAATTTTTGTTTTATTACAAATATGAGGATTTTGCTAAAAGTTATTCAATTTAAGAAAAATTAAAATGTCGACAAATAAATATTTATTCAGAAATACATTGCATTACTAATTTTTAATTTGCGTCGTTGAAAAACAGTGTAATTTAAAAATATATATTTAGTACGTGGATCTGAATTAACATACTTTCAAATGTAATCGCAAGAACTTCTGCAGTTGTTTTAAATGCTTAGCTGGTAAACAAAACAGGACTATAACATCACAATATGCATTTTATTTATCTCTTCAAACTCACCCTTATTTGTCTACTAAATATTTTCAATAAATAGCGGCTTTAAGCCCCTGAAATTGTAATCAAAATTTAATACACATACATCACTTCCAGAACAATATTTATTCATAGGCTTCTCTTTTAAAAATCCAAATAGGGGACAGGTCTGGATTTGTTAGCCAGTTCTTCAAATATTATGCAGAAAGATTTAGCAGAGTAATCAAATAGAGTAGAGTAAATATCCTATAAAAATGTTAGAAAACCCCTTTTTCCCAAGTAAGTTGTCAGAATATACTGGCATTATCTCTTTTACTCGAATTTATATGATTATGATCCACAATCAGAAATTTCTCTCATATCTACAAACTAAACGATATTCAAAAACATTTTCTATTTTAAGATCAAAAACCAATTTCTAATATTAAATAGAATCACGGCCAAACAATAATCATGAACGAAATCCATCCACGACTAAACGATATCTCTGAAAACAATATCCAATTCACAATCGAACGATTTCACTTTCATGGACGCTTTATCGCACAATTCTAGAATTTTCCCACCAGCAAGCAGACAACTCAACTAGGACTCCTCAAAAATTCTAATATCGCATTCTTTTCCATATCGTCCGAAAACGAAAACGGAGTTCAACGAACGATCGGGGCAGAATCGAGAGTGACGATTAAAATAATAATAATAATAAAAAAAGAACTCGCTCGCAGCGGTTTTCGCCGGGTGAAAACACTCGGAGTGGTAAAAAGAACAATAATCAAAATAGAAAAATGAAATCGAAGGTAGAAAACGCCGCAACTCGAGAAGAAACATCTTCGATCTCTGGATGCCTTAGTGGTCGAGTAGGTAGAAATGGCCTACATCTTGTGACGTATTCTATATGTAGGTCATGACTTGCCATTGGTGGTGATAGCTCGTATATATTGGAACCTCGTGTCTACAAGGTATGAAAAGTATTTTTGTTGTGAGCAGAGGAACGTGAAAGATTATTTTGCGTACGTTTTGCCGCCACTGTTACCTGAAGGTAAGAAGCTTTATTTCGCCGTGAATTGGTGGTTTTTCGTAATAAAAAGCAACACGTGGATAAACGGGAATAAAAACGGATTGAATACCAGGTAAAGCATGGAATACATTAGATTTTTTAAATATTTTTTTTTTTTTCTAATTCCAAAAATTAAATTTAAAGTTTATTTTAAACCTGGTTATTTTTAATGGAAACTATTCAGGATGAGATCAAGTTTAAATTGATCTCCACATTCCAAAAGAGATAGAGCAAGAAAAAAAAATATATATATGTTTTTTTAAATACAAAAAATTAAATAAAATTCTAGAAATATTGTTTAGATATTCTGCTATGCTTTTCCGTCAAAGATGCACTTTTTATCTTATAAACAGGAATAATAAGTTAATAATTATTTATATTGACTTTTTTGTCATTTTTATATTATTTTTACCGTGGGCTTGAATAATAGTATTTAAATAAATTTTAAAATAAAACCTTACAAATCTGCAGCTTATAATTGCAAGTGTTTTTTTTTTCTTCATAACATTCAGTGTCGATTCATTCTCTTTCGTTTAAATTTCCATCTAAATTCATAATGCAAATTTATTTTATATAAGAGGATATTGGATACACGCAAAAGCTACTCAAAATTGGTAAATTTTTCCACAAGTAGTTTCTTTGTCTTATAAAATAAATGTTAGATTTTGAGTTGAAGGAAATTAAAATTTTAACTCTTTTAGTACTGGAACTATTTTTATGGAATAATTATAATAATAACTGTAGTTTTTCTATCCCGCAACTTGAAAACTTTAAGTCTTTTTCTTGGTGATGGTATTTTATTTTTTTCTTTTGAACTTCAAATTGAGTTAACTTTAAATTTGTATATTACAAATATATAAAATGTTTTACAGGTTTTTAAAAATAATATTTCTCACTTTAATTCGTCTGTTTAAGTTCATGATACCCAAATTTTATAAAATTCTAATTTTTCAATAAAAATTTAAATGTCATTTTATTTGAACTTTTAGCTACAATTTCACTAATAAAATAAAGTGCGAATTTTATTCCAAAATAAAGCACTGTTTTTTTTTTATTATTATTTTTTTTAATATCGATATAGCTACATATTTTTGTAAAAAAGTCTCTAAACGTTCTTTAAAACTGGATACTTTAAAATTTTGTTTCCTATATCTTGTTGAATATAATAATAATATTTTTAGACATTTCTATATGCGTTTAAGCTTTAATATAATTAGTATCTAGATAAAAAAGCTTTCATGAAATTAGTATGCGAATTCTTAGATGAAATTTCTGTTAAAAAGTTTCATTCTTTTTCATATCAACCGGACAACATTTAATTATAAATAACAAATAGGAACGTTATAATGGATACAATTGAAATATTTATCTAGTTTCATTGTTTGAGGAATATATCTTTACCGTAAAACAAAGGAAATTAATGGCAGTACCGCCTGTTTTGAGATACAATACAGAAAAAAAACGTGATCTTCCCTTATTGACAGAATTTTAAATGACTAAAAAACTAATAACTTCGATTAGTCAGAACTTTAAACCAAATACACGCTGACTAAAATTAAACTGGCAATGTTTAAACAGCTTATATCCAGTAGATACTAAAAGATATTCATGAAATTTTATACTTTCTACTAAAACATCGAAACAAAAAAATAGTTTTAAATTTTTTTTCTAAAAAGTTGAAAAATACTAAAAATGATGTCCGAAAGATGACAGCTAACGAAAAATTCAAAATTTTACTCGATTGCTTTCTTTTTGTCGAAAACTTTATTCCCAACTTTCCTGATAAGGTCCAGTTTGTAAAGTTAACCTTTCCATTTTGCTCGAAAACTTCATTTATAGCTTTTCCTATGAGGATCAGCATGTAAAACTGTTTTTTTTCCCCGTTTTAGTCGTAAACTTCATTCACAACTTTTCCGATAAGGATCAGCATGTAAAATTATGTTTTTTTTTTTTTTCTCGTTTTAGTTGAAAACTTCATTCATAATTTTTCCAATAAGGACAATCATATAATGCATTTTTTTCCCTCTTTTAGTTGTAAACTTCATGTATAACTTTGCCGAGAAGGCTCACCGGTAATATTTTTCGTTTTGGTTTATTAAAGTTGACAACGCGTATAAAGGATTTATATAAAAAATGTTGTGTTGTTGGATTCATTTTTTATATATACCATTTTATAGTTTATCTTTAAAACAATATCATAGTAATTGATTTTAATTATTACACGTATAATTACAAATATAAAAATTAGATAAGTTAAAAAAGAAAAATGGCATACATCTTATTGTTCAAATTAAGGAATCATTTTTCTTGTAACTCTCGGTATATTTATCATGAAAATTTACAATGCGACCAAATAATGTCGAAATTTTCTATATTTCTTTGCTTGCTGGATATAGTTAAAAATGCTTACATCGACATTTTTCAACACTAGGTAAAAAATCACGATGGGATTATAAAATTAGATTGATAAATTTTAAAAACATCTTTTTAAAATTTTTATATAAATCAAAAAAACCTAAAATATTAAATTCTAAAAAATATTTCTTAGCTTCAATTACTTCAATTATTATGAATCTAAATTAACTTTGTTTAATTACTTTTAAATAGTTAGATGATATTTGATTTTGTTCCTTACAAACTTACTTATGAAAATTAAAATTTAAGTCATTATTTACTAAAGTAGACTATCGAATTTCCAAATATTGGAAATTTGTTATATAAAGACTGCTACTACTTTAATAATCAAAATATATACATGAAAATATCTTGTGATTTATGTATTTTAATTTCTTGTAATGCTCTAAATGTTTAAATGCAAATTATGGCTATTTTCTTATTAGCATTTCGTCTTGAGGGGAAAGCAATTTTAAAATGGAAAATGTTAGAAATGTGATCGCATAAATTTTTACTTGGAGTCTTATGATTTGTTATAGAATTTTCAATACTTGATATGATAGTTATGATAGTGCTTATGATATATTTTGTGGTATATATATATATACATATACCACAAAATAAAAGCTTTATTAGCTTCATCGAGTTAAAATGTTTAACCCTTTTCTTCTGACGGTTTTAGTCCCGTCAGTTTTTTCATGGTGTTTTGTATTAATTTAGGCGTTTTGCGATCTATTGCGATTTTGAAACCAGTTTCAATGAAATTTGTTTTTTAATTGTTGGATGTCAGTACAAGTTTATTTCTCATTGAAAGCTTTCGAAAAACAAGTATATGAGACAATGTATTGGCCAAGATGGATTCCTAGAAGATTTGAAATTTGTCTATGTGTTTTGCATGTAAAGAGAAATAAGCTTGTGCTGCCATCCAACAATTGAAGAACAAACTTCATAGAAGTGGACTTTAAAGTCCCAATGGGTCTCAAAGCGCTTAAATTAATGTAGTACCATGAGAAATCTGGTGGGAGTAAAGTCTCGCTGGTAAATTAAGGGTTAAAAATATAATTTTTTGTTTTTTTCCAAGTATAACAACAGCATGGTAATGGTATAATTCTACAGTAAAATAACTGTAGGTATAATTATTATTAATTTTTTAAAATTTTTTTATAACGCCAGTTTATAAAAACCAAAAATATGTAATACTAAAAATTGAATACTCCCCCCCCCCCCTTCTCACACCAAAAAAACAACAACAACAGTTATATTCACTTCTGATTTTGAAGAAATAACGCTATCAGTTATATTCACTTCAGATTTTGAAGAAATAACGCAAACGATTTGAATAAATAATGCTATCAGTTATATTCACTTCAGATTTTGAAGAAATAACGCAATTGGTCTATGGGACAGATATAGGTTGGTTATCCATCTTAATAGAAGAGTAGTAGTGTTTCTTTAGCATACTGGTTCTTTAATAAATGCGAAAAATAATGAATAATTAGATATTACAACGGGGCCATGTAAATTTGAATTACTTTAAAATGAAGTTTTTAAAAATAATGAGGAAATTGCACAAGTGGAGGAAAATTAATATTTTTTGTATTTTCTAGTGTTATCCAACGAATATATTTGAGCAGTGCAATTATTTTTTATCTTTATGCTTTCAATTAATAAAAAATCGAGTTTGAAATTAGCTGAAATCAAAGCAAAAGTCACTTGACCAAAACCGCATAAAAAACCGTGACGTGATTTCGCATACTTAAAGTCGAAAATCGGAGGAAAAACCTCACTCATTTCTCGTCTAAAACAGGTTTTAGACTGGTTCATCATCTGCGCGTTGACGTCACACGCAGAAGTGGCTTTTTCCAGCCAAATCGCAAAGTGAATAACTAAATTTTTTTTTTGAACTAACTATCCGAGCTCAAATTTTTGAAAGTATGGTATTGTTTTTCATGATTTTTTTCTTTACTTTTATTTAAAAATAAAACCAAAAAAAACGTGAAAGTTCCTCATTGTCAATTCGTAACCTATTTTTTTCCATTATGTTTTTAGAGTTTTTAAAAGTGGTACTTACATTTGATAAATATAGAACTTGCGATGAATTTATTAAGTAAAACATAAAAAAAATCCCTTTTTTGTTATTCAGAAAGTTGTTTGTAGAGGAATATACCTTGATCAAAATAACATACACGACTAACATTACAGTTATTCGTTTACGAAACCAAGTTCTGATTCATTGCATATCTAAAAACAGTTTATGGTTGATGGCAATTTTTAAAATAAATAGGGAAAGTATATGTTTAAGTTATTTTTAAATTAAACATTAAATCTTTAAAAAATAGGTTTAAGGGGAAATTATATTTGTGTGTGATATTTAAAAAAATTAAAATGAATATACAAGCTTCCCATAGTATTTATTCTTGTTTTGACATTTTTCACTTCTTTTTTTTGCGTGAATTTGTGGGATAGTCATGTAATTAAAATTTCACATAATTGGTCTGTATAATTATAACACACTAATTACCATTGATGGTATCTTTTTATCTTTAATTAATATCTATCAAGACTAACTGTCTCCCTCAAGACTACCTAGTTATTAGCCTATTATAATAAATTAGATTAATTATTGAATATGTATAATACCATTCTAATTTAAGAGTATTAACCCTCATTATTTCTCTTCCTTTTTTAATTTTTGAATTATCTGCCTCATAAATCATTCATCTCTTGCTTCTATCTATGCTAGTGTTTTGCATATTTTTTAAAGGCATCCTGTCTTATATTTTTAGTCAATTCAATCCTTGTTCGAGTGTATATTTTTATTGATAGTATACCTTTGATGATTTTTTTTATCATGATTAGTTATATGGATTTAATCTGATAAATGTATCTGTATTACGATATTTTTAAATCCCTTGTGTTAACTTGGATTTTGTGCGTGTGTTTATGGCTGCCAGGGCCATCTTAAGACTTTTCGGCAAAGAAAGACATCCTTTGAACCTTGGCATGAAATTAATAATGGATTCAACAAAATCACTTAAAATCTTTCTTGAAGAAGTAAACTGCATTTTATGAAGTATTGAAACAAATTAAAAGTATCACTAATATCAAGTTCTTTTGACAGCATTTCTTGTTTTTTGTATAATTTAGCCGTCATCGAGTTTAAACCAATACTTCAGTGCAAGGGAACCAATACTTCAGTATATCTCGAACTATCTGCACATGAAGTAAAATGCCTACATAGGATGAAGTTTAAGTGCGCATGACGTTAAACGTCTAAATTGGAGGAAGTTAAAGTTTACATGAAGTTGAGTGTCTAAACAGGATGAAGTTGAAGTGCACATGAAGTTGAAGGTCTAAATAGGATGAAGTTAAAGTGCACATGACGTTAAACGTCTAAATAGAATGGAGTTAAAAGTCGGAATAGGATGAAATTAATGTGCTCATGAAGTTAAAGGTTTAAATAAGAGGAAGTTAAAGTGCACAGGACGTTAAACGTCTAAATAGAATGAAGTTAAAAGTCGGAATAGGATGAAGTAAATGTGCTCGTGAAGTTAAAGGTCTAAATAGGAGGAAGTTAAAGTGCACATGACGTTAAACGTCTAAATAGAATGGAGTTAAAAGTCGGAATAGGATGAAATTAATGTGCTCATGAAGTTAAAGGTTTAAATAAGAGGAAGTTAAAGTGCACATGACGTTAAACGTCTAAATAGAATGAAGTTAAATGTCAGAATAGGATGAAGGGAATGTGCTCATGATGTTAAAGGTCTAAACAGGATGAAGTCAAAGTGCACATGACGTTAAACGTCTAAATAGAATGAAGTTAAAAGTCAGAATAGGATGAATTAAATGTGCTCGTGAAGTTAAAGGTCTAAATCGATGTGGAATCTCAAAGTAATTTAACTAGTATAAGTTTAAAAACATACCAATTAGAAAAGAATCACAGGAAAAGGGATTTAGAGGCCTTTAGAAATTGTAAATAGTAAGCTTGGGCTTCATGGACCTATTCAGTAATCGGGCCCTGATGGTGGTTGGTACATTTGAGGAGGTCTAATTAACCCACTTTCCCTCACATATTCTGTCTGAACACTTGGAAGATATCTAAAAGGTCTCCTTTACAAAAGTTTGTTTTACCATACGCCAGATCCAGATACTAAACCGTATTCAAGCATGTGCATTTTGCGATGTTTAGTGCCTGAAACTTTTCCTTGTAAGGTTAATGGAAAAAAAAAAAAAAAATTCTTCTTTCATTTGAATATTTTTTGCCGTATTTTTTCAAATTTATTTGCTTTTCTCTTATATTTTGTTCAAATCCCCCAAGTTTTGTGACTCTCATCTATAAATCATGCTTTAATATGAGAAATGCATGTATAATAGCTGAAATAATTCAAAGATTTTATGTATTAGTTAAATATGCAATTAGTTACGTAAGTTATAGTTTTTCAAAAGCAGCAAAATGTTTTATTAATGTTTTTATAACAACGTGCAAAAAATTAAACTTTTTCCAGTCAGAAATCGTGAAGAAAGTAGCACTTTATCGCAAGGGGTAAAGCCTTTACATAGTCTTGGCATAAAAATGATATATTTTCAGAAGAGGTTCATTGATTGGAGTTGACAACATTAATATACACATGTATTAAAACATTTTTTGCATGTTATTATAAAAGATATTCTATGCAACATGTGAGAAATCACTTTGCAAGCTCCGTAAATTAAGCATTTTGCCTCGTTTGAAAAAGTACTACTTTCGCAACTAGTTACATAAATCACTATATTTTTAATATATCTATATACTAATGCTGGCAACTCCAGTTTGTGTGATTATTAAATTTTTAGTACAAGGCGGCTGAAAAATACTTTATCGCACAAGTATAATAATATACTTTACTGCACGCCTCGCAATAAAATGTTACTTTTGCCACGATTTTTGTTTAATTTTATTTTGTACGTGTTATAAAAAGGTTATTTAAAACAAAATGACCAGTTTGACTATATTTTTGGCGATAATTTTTACATGGCGAAAAACAGAACTAAAAAAACCCCGCCAAAATGACGAATTTGTGATATACTTTCTGATGATTCTTGCATTATTCTTTCTTGTAAGTGAAATAGAGGAGAAACAGTTGTTTGTGCTTGATAAGCGTTACCCAAGGAAAGAGAACTTTGTGTTAAATACATTCGTTTTTGAACTTTTTACACCTTCATCGTATTTCCAAGAGATTTTCGAAGGTGAGGATGTTTTGAACCTTAAGTGGCATTATCACAGCGATTTCATCGAAATCGTTAGAGCCGTTTTTTTGGATTTGCTGAACAACATGATTTTTTCAATGGCAGCTACTTTATTCTCATGCGCAATTTTGACAAAAATCTTATTAACATGTCTTATGGCCATCACTAACTCGTATACAAAATTTGAACATCATAAGGTAAACCGTTCCGAAGGTACACTGATCGCCAGGCACAAAGACATATTTTTTTTTCTATACCACTTTTTTGAAATCAGAATATTTCAAATCGTAAAGCAAAAAAAAAAAAAAAAAAAAAAAAAAAAAAAAAAAAAAATAATAATAATAATAATAATAATAATCTTGTCCCCTTTTTTTATTTTCAATTATTATACATGTATAGCATTTGGTTAAAAAAAATAATTCGATTTTTTTTGTATGTCTCCCCGTTTTGGATCATTCTGAGTTCAAAAAAGTGGTAAAGAAAAAATGTCTGTCTGTGTGTACGTGTGCCCGTGTCAGCATAGTATGAATAGTAATTGAAAGTTGTACGATGTTCCAGTTTCCACACCCTTATTTTTTGACAGAGTGTAACACTTTCATCATTCTATGTTAACATATGGGTAATTGAAAGTAAAAATAGGTAGTATCGTATTTAACTACGAAGAATTTTGGTTCTTTCATACATCCTCTTGGAAATATTACTTTTCTCTAAAGAAATACTTATAGTACAACTTTTCATTTAGAAAAAAGAGCTAATTTTTACGAATCAACAACTGGAACTAGAAAAGAAAAGTGTTTATCAGACAACTAATTTAAGTTACTATCTTGAAATCTCTAATGCTTATCTTTCAGTCGATCAGTCTCAGCATCGGTACAACTCAACCGTTGAACATCAGAAATCTGATCGTTCACAGGACCGTGAAAAACACTCTCGCAGTTCAACGTTAATTCGACGTTAACCTGACGTATCTAATAGAATGACATTGAACCTTATTTTCCTTCTTGAGGCAAGTTTATTTTTAATCCGTCTGAAGCGGAGATGCGTTCAAAAAGCGTGTTCGTTCCGTTAGCGTAAACATGGCGGTCGGGGGTGACAGCAGATGGACAGCGGTCATTTGACCGCTTTGTTATTTGTAGACATCCTGAAATTTCTGCCCATGCTTCCTTGTTGCACCACCCTAACTGTTTTAGAACAAATCTGGTCTATGTGTCGATCAATCGAAATATTTAGTCCTGAATTTATAGTAAATTTCTTACTTGAAAAGTTTTGTAGAGGTTCTGGTGTTATTATCCTTTCATTTTTATTGCTTGCAAACTGATGTTTGGAGCTGTAAAATGAATAAATCATTTTGAAGTTTTGAAGCTCTTAATTTAGAGTATATTACTCACCCAGGATATTTCCAGTCACAAAAAGAAAGCTGTAGACGTTCTAGCATTTCTTCACTGGCTTTTCTGTTGCTTTCATCAAATTATTGGTGATGTCGCATGAATTTGAACTTTTTGAACAAAAAATTTGGTAGTCTAAATGGAATGGTGCTTTGGACTCAATCATATATTACTCACGCTAGAATATTCCTTTGCACATAAGGAAAGTTGTAGACTTTCTAGTATTTCTTCAGTGGCTTTCCTTTTGCATCCTACAAATTTTTTGGTGATGTTGCATAGATCTGAACTTTTCGATTAAAAGATTTGGCACTCTAACTGGAGTTTGGGATCATTCATATAATACTCACTCTAGGATATTTTGTTGCACATCAAGAAAGTTGTAGACGTTCTAGCATTTCTTCACTGGATTTCCTGTTGCATCCTGGTGATGTTGCATGAATTTGAACTTTTTGATCAAAAGATTTGGCGATCTAAATGGAGTGGTGCTGTGGGCTCATTCATGTATTTATTCACTCTAGAATATTCCGTTGCATATAAAGAAAGTTGTTGAAGTTCTAGTATTTTTTCCTTTGCTTTCCAGTTGCATCCTATGATTTTTGGTGATGTATGGATTTGAACTTCTAATTGGAGTGGTGCTATGTGTTCATTCATATGTTACTCACTCCAGGGTATTCCGTTGCACATAAAGACAGTTGAGGACGTTTTAGAATTTCTGCCTTGGTTTTCCTGTTGTATCCTACTATTTTTGGTGATGTTGTATGAATTTGAATACAGCACCATCATTGTATGAACTCCTTCTAGGATATTTTGTTGCACTTAAAGAAAGTTGTAGACGTTTTAGTATTTCTTCCTTGTCTTTCCTGTTGTATCCTATAACTTTTGGAGATGTTAGATGAATTTGAACTCTTTAATCAAAAGATTTGAAGCGCTAAACAAAGTGGTGTTGTAGTTCATTCATACATTACTCATTCTAGGATATTTCGTTGCACATAAGGAAAATTGCAGACGTTCTAGTACTTCTTCGCTGGCTTTTCTGTTGCATCTAAAATGTTCAGAGATGTTACATGAATTTGGATTCCTTATAGGTTTGGAGCTATTGAATAAATAAGTTAATCGAAAGACTTGTCAAGGGATTTTGGTTTATTACTTACTCATAATCTTTTGGTGTACCCTAAAAGCTTTTGCTGTACCTTTGTGAAAATTCTGGTATATTTTCTTCCCAGTTGTCTTATAATAGTTTTGGAACTTGAAAAAATAATCATCAAACTATTACAACATTCAATGTTGAACTTTTAGGAAATTTTCTCCTTCTAAGATACTTTATTAGATCAAAAGATATTATATAAATTTTTTAACACTTCATAGTTAGTGCTCCCAAGATTCATTTTTGCACCAATGGCTATGTATAGCCAAAAGTGTTGTATGGTTTTTTTTTTCAATCAAACTGCGATGACTTAAGTAAACAATCTGTTACTGTAATGCTATGGTATCCTTATTTGAGAATGGAAAATCCTTATTAAAAGCCGAAATGAGAATAAAATGCTAGTTGAAACTATTTTAATTGCACGAATGGAATTTTCTGCATGCTCGAAGACCAAGAGCACACCTTCACTTGCTCCGTTAATTAAACGCGGCTATTAGATGACATCATATGGACTTGAGAACTATGGTAACTTAATTATTCTCTATCTTCAGACGCTTTTTTTTTGCAATGAGAACGATTTGGAACGTTTAACGTTGGGAACGGAACAAACTGGAAGACTGGATGTCGCTTGTTCTGAGACATTCCGATGATACGTCGAATCCGTATGCACTCTTGTGAATCTCGTTTTTTTCTTACAAAACACGGATGTAACGAACATCTTAAGATTGCAAAAGTGTTTGTTGATTGTTATTTTAAAATAAAACACACTAAGTTGTCGCTCCCTGTAATTAACAATTAGCAATTAGGACCTAATTTTGTAGTTTCTGACTTAAAAATGTGCACTTTGATGCTTGTGCAATGGCGTGTGAAAAACACAAACTGGTCACTCCCGAAATAACTTTTGGATATCTTAAGACTCCGCTTAGATTTTTTTGATTTGTGGAAACATAACATTCCCTGCTCTGGTTATCTTCCTACTTTTGTTATCTTTTTGTATTTTGTTGATTTTTGATAGTTTATACAGCGGGTTACACTTGATAGCGTAATAAGTAATCGATAATACTGAGGATTCTATCCTTAGATCGAAATTATTACTTTCTATATTATATTCTTTTTAATACTTTTTGTATTGAAATGTTTTATTTGTTTTGCATTGTTAGCTACTTTTTTTTTTAAATCAAGGACATTTTAAGAAAATTATAGTACGTCAAACCCTATAACGTGAAGACAATGGGGCCGCCGAAATTGTTCGCGTTAACCGAATTTCGTGTTAAACGAATAAATTAACATTAAGTTTTAAGTACGGAGAGCTGCTTTGAATTCACATTAAATGGAATTTCATGTTAAGCGATTTCGCGTTAACGGGGTTTGACTGTAATTTTTAGGCATGAGTTTTTATAGAAAGTTTCGATGTCAATTCTCGACAGCACCACGATCTTTGATTTCTTTCAGTCGTTCAAATTTTCCAAACATTTCTTCTTGGTGATTTCATTTCAGGAAAAAAATTCAAATTAGAACATCTTGGCATTATGCAGGACACTTAAAGCAAAGTAAAAAAAAAAAATCTATCCATTACTTGAAATTCACATAAATCCTTACAGATCTAATTAAAATATAATCTATATCTTAAATACGTGAAAAACCATGGCTTGATCTTTTGCCCTAGAGATTTTCAATCTAAGGAAAATTATGTTCAATGAAATAACGCAATCTGCGTAGAATAGAGCCAATATCAAAAGTCGTCATTATATGTCACACACGTGACATGGAATGACGTATGAATAAAATAACATAAAAACAAACAAAGTATCTCATCCAATGCCTGTTTCTGCACCGTTAAAGGATGGTCTAACCCTTTTGATCCGGGAAACACCACTTCATTAAGCATGACAGAATTTAAAAACAATTTCTTTCCACATTCCTTAAGGAAATAATGGAGGTTAGGTAACATCAGATCAGCATTTAACCAACGGTGATATAACATTGTCGATTCCTTGTTTAAATCTTAGGATCCAGGTGACAGAACAATTTGGAACATTTACTTTAAAAATAAACAAGATGGAAGACTTGACCTCGCTCGTTACGTTCTCATAATACTTTGACCAGAAGACACTTCCAATCAGCATGCGGTCAGCGGTAATTTAGATCTGTTGTTTACAGTAACAATACACAAGGAAATTAGTACAGACCAAGCAGGATCTTGTTTTGTGGTGACTGGTTTTGCAGTTAGACGAACCACCGAAATTCGAACTGACGTTTTGCTCTTTTTACCTTGTTTTTATTGTTTACTATTTGAAACGGAATAGTTTCAGTTTTTCAAAATAAAATCTACAAGTGGTTTTTATTGCCGAATGGTAAACTCTAAAGTTTGAAGCTTTGTTTCTTGAAATCATTTTGGGATTAGAAGAATTCCCAGTGAATGTGGGTGTAAATGGTGTCTTTTTTGTCGCTAAAATTTATTAAATCTGTAGATAAGTCCACTAACTAAATATATTGTATTGTTTTGGATTTATTTGTATATTTTTTTATTTTGTCTCATTTTGCTACTGAAGTACTTGTACAGTCAATTTGAAAAGATGGAAATACTAGAGTACATTACAACGGTATTTTTAAAAATATAAAATTTCTGTAAATTAGTTTGGAATTAATTGGTCAAAACTTTATTTCATATTATATTACTAACTAATGGAGATTCGCAAGGGTATGTCACATTTGACAGTTAAATTCATGGGAAAATCTAATGTGCTTTGTAATTGGCTAATAGAATGTGGAAATTCAATTTTTTTTTTTTAATGTGTATTGTGTTTGGTCACAAGCATGTCTCAAGTATTGCCAGACGATTGGACCCCACCTGAAATAACTCCTTGTATAAGTACGTAGAAACAGGGTTAAATATATTTTTATTCAAATATCTTGTATAAGAAAGTATTGATAAGAATGCTCGTATAAATTTCAGTTTTGTCTAAGAGTATTTTGTATAGTCACCAAAGAATATAATTTGTTTAACCCAAAAAACGTTTGGTACACAGATTATACAACAAACCCCAACCTTTCTAAATATGTAATTACTATTTAATCAATCGTTCACTACTTGGCCGTATCGCTCACCTACGCAATCTAGCAAAAATGGTTCTATATACTATATATATGTATATGTATATATTTACCTATCTCTGATTCGTTTGCAAAATAAAAACACGAAAGAAAAACAAAACTGTCTTATTTATTCGAGGTTTACTTTGCACTATTTCTTACTTAAGCCACACGGAAAAAAAGATAAAGAAGTTCATCAAATGAACAATCTGAAATAACTTTTTAAAATCAGAAGATACAATTACTATCAGCAATAAATGAAGTAAAACTATAGAGCAAGATTTGTTTCAGTTTTGCTCTTAAATTTGTGATGACTTTTTTGTAATACATAAAAAATATTTTTTAAACGCACCTGAAATTTTTCCCTCAACATCCTTTGTACAATAAACACAATACCTTGAAATAAATCTCAAATAAAAGGTTGGTAAAATAGGACAGCTTTATTTTTTCCTTCAGTAAAATTCTTCTTGCTAAAATATATTTAGATTAAAATACGTTTTTGTTATATTTAGTTTAAAATATACTACATTTTTTCATTCTAGTTTAAATGAGACCTTAAAAAAACATTTGTATCACCATTATGTTAAAATAACTGAAAGTAAATGGTTTAAAAGTTTAAAAAAAATATGTTCAACCGTATTTTTTCTAAACTATCGAACTTTTGTTCTAAAATGCAATTAAAGTAATATTTTTAAATTCTTTATATTAACTTCGATTTTGTATGTTTGTCGATGGCGGCGGAATCTGCAGAGGTATAATTAACCCCCTTGCCGCCATCCAATCGGGTTGAAACTCGGGTTAACAATGCACTCTATTAAATTTCGGGTTTGTAACTGTCACTAAAAGGTCGCTTTTACGGAATATTTATAAACCAACTTGCCGTCATCCAATCGCGTTAAAACAGCATTGAATCGACCATTGTTGAAACTCTTTCCTGTTGCCATTTTTTTTTAATAAATAAATAAATAAATAAATAAATAAATAAATAAATAAATAAATAAATAAATAAATAAATAAATAAATAAATAAATAAATAAATAAATAAATAAATAAATAAATAAATAAATAAATAAATAAATAAATAAATAAATAAATAAATAAATAAATAAATAAATAAATAAAAAATAAAAATAAATGAATGAATCAATGAATCAATCCATCAATCAATCAACCAACCAACCAACCAATCCATCAATCAATCAATCAGTAATAAAATTGTTTTATTCCGAAAAAAAAAAAAAAGATATTTGCATGTGAGTGCATAATTTCAAGTTCACTTTTAATAAATAAATTTCGAAACGTAGTTTGCCTCACATTTTTCTGATAGAAATGTTTTTGATATTTAAAATTAGATCCAAAGACCCCAAGCACGCGCTGTGTTAATGAAAATAAAAATTGGCGATGATATTAAAATATTTATATTAAAATATTTGTTTTTATGGGTTATATTATTACAATTAAGTTTCAATGCTCTTTAACAAAATTATTTGCTTTACTACATGCCTCTGAGAATTTCCTTATATTTATACGTAAAAAGTAGCATAAGGTGATAACAAACACAAAGTTCATGAGCGTACAGCGGCCGATTTTCGTTCCATGTTTCTTTTTCGAACACTTTTCCTTAATCCGAATGAACCAGTTCTTCGTACCAAGTGAAGTGTCTCACCCACAACACGTGCCGAAAGGAAAATTGATTTGATCTAATAAAAAAATATTAATATTTTAATTTATCGCTATTTCTATTTATAGACGCTTGGATTTGGTAATTGTCCTCAAGTCACGTTTGATGATTATCGGTGCTTCGCTTTATTTCATGCTGCTTCGAACCAATGAGATGAGTTCAAACACTTAAAGTTCGTTCTCCTAGTTATCGGCATCGTTATGTTGCCAATTCCTCAAACATAAAAAAAAAAAATACATTAAATTATTAACTACTAGCGGACCTGTGCGCATTTAAAATTGCTTAGAGGAATTAATTTAGTCATAAGAGTTAGATATTGTATTTATTGCTGAGAGATGTAATGAAACATGACTTAGAAAGCAGAACTTGACGCGGCATGGTTGGTGTAGCTTGTCGGTTTGGTGATAGATCGTATTCAATACATTCATTATAGAGTATCCAATTGAACTTTATCAACATTTAAGTTCGACTTATCAACAACCAATGAATTGAATGGTTTAACTCTATATTTAGAGGTGGGACTTTAAAGTCCCGTCAGTTTTCTCATGTTAGTGTATTAGTTTAAATGCTTTGAGTCTCACCGGGACTTAAAAAAATCTACTTCTATGAAGTTCTTTCTTCAATGATTGGATGACAGCACAAGCTTATTTCTTTTAACACATGGATGATTGTCAATCTTCCAGGCATCCATCTTGACCTTACATCGTCTTATATACTTATCTCTAACAAGTTTCCAAAAAGAAATAAACTTGTGCTGCCATCCAACAGCTGAAGAACGAACTTCATAGAAGTGGATTTCAAAATCCCATAGGTGTCTCAAAGCGTTTAAATTAACGTTGTACCATGGGAAAACTGAAGGGATTTATACGTCTCGCCAGAAATTAAAGGGTTAAAGAGGAGAACTTTATCCTTAAGAAACTAATACACTTATTTATTCTAGTAAGAAAGAAAGGGGTTAATTGTTGGACCGAATCAACAATATCATCTCTCTCATAGAACTCTCTATATAGAGTTCCTTCTCATAGAGTAACCTCTACATAGTCCCCTCTCATGCAGTAAGCTCTACGTAGTCCCCTCGTTATAGAGTAACCTTTACATTAAGTCCCCTATACACAGAGAAATCTCGCATAAAATAATATCTATATAGAGTTCCCTCTACAAAGAGTCCCCTCTCATAGAATAACCTCTACATAGGGTAACCTCTGCAAAGAGTCCCCTCCCATAGAAGTAACCTCTACATTAAGTCCCTATACAAAGCGTCCTCTCTCATAGAACAATCTGTATATAGAGTCCCCTCTACAAAGAGTCACCTCTCATAGAGTCTCCACTACAGAGTCCCCTCTCATAGAGTAACCTCTACATAGAGCACCTTCTACAAAAAGTCCCCCTCTTCAAAGAGGCACCTCTCATAGAGTCCCCTCTACAAAGAATCTCCTCTAACAGAGTAACCTCTACATAGAGCGCCCTCTACAAAAAGTCCCTTCAATAAAGAGTCACCTCTCATAGAGTCTCCTCTACAGAGTCCCCTCTCATAGAGTAACCTCTACATAGAGCACTCTTTATAAAAAGTCCCCGATACAAAATGTCCTCTCTACAAAGAGTTCCATCTTCAAAAGAATCCCTTCTCCTGTCATAGAGTAATTCTACATAGCAAACAAGTAACACAATGTGCAATGTACAAATTCCGAATTTTATAATTTTTTTATTCAATTCTAATTTTAAAAAGACTATAAACACAAAAATGTCTGCTCACTGCGCTTTTTCCCCGCCCAGTTCTTAACGTAAGTTCTCAGGTTTATTTAGGCGGGAAAAACGACTCATTCAACTCGAAGCTAATGTGACGTCACTTGTTCCGAACTTGGCTAGAAACGCAACAACGGAAACCAGATTTTCAAGTTTCTCACACCAACCGGCACGGGATATGGCAATTGTCTAAAAAACTAATTCCATTTATTTGGCAGAAACCTCACGATAACCATAGAAACGGAAGAAAGTTTTAATGTCACAGATATAAAGCAGCGTTTTGATCGGACTGCGATCATACGAGGTTTTTGGGCATTTAATTTCTTAATATTTAAATAACTAACTTTTTTAAAGAACTTTTGTTTGAATATTTGGAATCAGAAAGAAAGCCTTTATAAATATAAACTAATTTCACTCGTTTTTAAAAAATGCGGGAATTGTTCATTGAAAAAGGGTCCGTCACAAACAAACACCCATCCGAAACAATACATATTATTTCATATATTTCTTTCTAGTTTTTAAAATTACAATGTCGAATTGGCTAATTGACTTTGCTACAAGTAGGTTCAACACCATGCAGAGGTCAATTTTCGCTCAATAATAACTTTTCCTTTCTCGACTTCTCGTTTTCAATAAGTTGCTGGGTAGGTTTTTGTTTAAACACAATTGAGAAATGAAATTTGAAATTGCGTCAAGTCTATAAGGTTGATAAAGGTTCAAATTTCTGCCTATTGTTTTCTCAACCTTTAAAAACTGTCGGCTGAGTAAAATATAAATTATAGAATGTTAAAAAGTTTTGTGAGTTCAATTGTTTTTTCACTATTTTGTTGTGTGCTTATATTTTCTAAATATAATTAGACGGATTTAGATGAATTATAAATGACTCTCATAAACTATTTACCATTTTGTAAAGTGTAGAAATATTGGTCCTCTTTGCTTCTGAAAGATTTTACAAGCTTGTACACCAATTATAAAGGGAAGATAATTGTGACACACAGAATTTGTGAATGTAAAACACAAAATTTGTGTTTTTTCTCTTAAAATCGATATAATACATAGTAATTGTATATAAGCTAGTTTATACGATAAAATATTCAACGCAGCAGAAAAGTTTTTTTTAGATATTTTTTTTTAAATTTTACAAATTAAATATGTGACATCGTTGTCGTATATAAACTGTTTTTGGTACTATTAAAAACTCAATATAACATGCATTGCGGTTCGGTAACATTCAAAAATCGATATCTTTCATTGCTATGTATAAACTGTTTATTTTGCGATGAAAAATTCAATGCAGCACACAAAGTTTTTTTTTAACGTTTATAAATTGATACATTACAAGGTTATAGTAAGTAAACTCTACAATTTGCAATTAAAAACCAATGAAACATATGTAATACTTGTTTTTTTTTAACATTACAAATTAGATACATTTCTCGTTATTATTTGTAAACTGTTTATTAAGTAATTAAAGTCTCATGACTTGTTATTTATAATTTATTAGTAACGAAACATTTTAAATGTTTACCAATTAATATCATTGTTTATAAACATACTTTGTATAGAACATACTTATCAATAGATAGAACATTTCTTAATTTAAATGCAAATATAAAATCCTAGTAGTTTGTCGATACTTTCTCTGTGACGTGTTCTTTTAAAGCAATATTCATTTTTATAAATAATATCACTGTTTTACTTTGTACTTATAAATAAAAATAATATAACTCATAAAAACAAAGTTTTCAATACAAATCCTTTACATGCATTGCCAATTTTTATATTCATTAACATAGCGCCGTTTCTGTTGTCAGCTTGTGCTTGGTGTTTGCATCCAATTTGAAATATTCAAATATTGCAAAATATGTGGTTAACTAGTTTTCAAAATTTATTTAATAAAAATAAATGTGAATTAATGCATTCACAATTAAATATCTTTTTATTTATTCCGATTAAAACAAATTTATTATTTATCTATTAAAACAATTTTGGCTACAGGAAAGAGTTTTTGCAATGATCGGTTTTATGCTATTTCGGGGTGATTGGTCCAATCAAATTCAAATGAAAATAATTTTTCTAGCATTAGTTTTTATTCGCCTGCACGAAAAAAAGAAAGTGCCATAAATTCGTCATTTATTATTTTTAATAAGATAATACTTATATTTTGTACATGCTCGCTTTAAAAAGAGTCATAATGAAAACATAATTGTTTTCTTAGTATAATTGTAACTTTAACTTTGACATTTCAAGTACTTTGTTGCTGAATTAGAACCAATAAATTTTGACAATAATTTTAGCGTAACAAGTAAATCCCTAATTTAAACTTGACTATTCGCTTAAACTTATAAATCATGTTTATAAACGAAATTTTATGCACTGATCTTTCAATTCGCCTATGTTTTTAATAAGTATTCTACATCGTGGCATTTCGCAAGTATTAACTATAGTTAACTCATATTAACTATTATTTATTAGTTTTAGCTATAGTTAGCTCATAGCTAACTATTTTTATTACTATTACAATACATTATCATTTCACCTTTACACCATCTTATGAGTTAGTTTTTACGAAGTTTCTTGAATAAAGAAAAACGTTTTAGGTATCCATGTCAAACACATATCTCGATTATTTTTTTACAAAAAAAATAAAATATTTTGATTAAAACAATCAATTTGTCGTGATATATTTTTTGTTTTTAATCTCTCTTCTGGTACTTTATATATGGTTAACAAATTTTTTTTTCACTGTTAATACTCAATTACCAATAGTTTATTGTTGAAAAACTATTTACTCGAAACCATGTATCGAGATGGAAGAGAAATTTAAGCAGTGAATTCATTGCTAGCAGTTATAGATCAAGCTAAAAAAAATTGTAATTATTGTTTTTTTGTGTTTGGGGATTTGATCAGATAAAAAACACTGGAATAGCTAACTTTAGCTAATTTAGAGGAGGAACGACTGATTTAAAACATCATGGTAATGGAGGAAGTATTTTAGAGGAGGATGAAAATAATCTTCGCATGGTTTAATAATATATCAACCACATAGTTTTCGTGTAAAAGTATAGCTAAGCATGTTTATTGCAACAAATGTTTTAGATTTATTTATATTTTTTTTCGAGATAGGACTTCAAATAAAACAACTCATAAAAACAGAGTTTTTAAAAGGTCTTTTATATGCATTGTAAATTTTTATATTCATTAAACACAGTGCCGATATCAAAAACATTTCTATCAGCAAAATGTGTGACAAATTACGTTTCAAAATTATGAACGTGAATTTATACTCTCATATCCAAATATCGTTTATTTATTCTGATTAAAGTAAGTTTATTATTCAATTATTGCAAAAAAATCTGGCAACTGGAAAGAGTTTCAACAATGGTTCGTTCAATGCTATTTTAATACGATTGGATGACAGCAAGTTGGTTTATTAGTATTCCGTAAAAGCGACCTTTCAGTGACAGTAACAGCCCCAAAATTTGATAGAATGCATTGTCATTAATTAAAATTTGATAGAATGCACCTGTCAAGTTTTAGCTCGATTGGATGCCGGCAAGGGGAGTAAATAGGCCTTCGCAGATTCAGCTCCCATCAACAAACATATACACAAAATCGAAGTTAATATAAAGGATTTAAATAGTATTTACCCATATCAGTTTTAAGACTTAATTTGCGGGAATGGCTCATCTATATTTTATTTTTAAGCAAATGAAACTTTATTGAATTTTACATCGTATTAAGTTAATTAAGTATATATGCGATATTAAGTGCTTTTTGATATTTTATGTTTTTTGATGAATATAATCTCTAATAACATGCTAAAACATTCAATATTCGATAGTTTTGCGTTGCTACTGTTTATAAATGTCTTCTACTAGATATAATTTATTTTATATATATTTTTATTCGGTTTTTATAAATTATTTCTCTTGCATTTCTAAAATCATACTTAACCTCAGTAGTACACTAACGCTGGCCAATTGGCTCGATAATAGCCTATCTCGATGTGGAACTTTTTAAACTGACCGTCGTAACACATATCGGCCAATTCCCCCCCAAAGCTGGAAGTTATGAAATACTGATCCACAGTTTTAAAATTGAAATATTTTATTAAAAGAAAGTACAGAGGTCTAAAAAAATATATTTTGTGATGTATTTGACGTGTTTAAAAAAAAAAAAAAAAAAAAAATCGTGTATTTTGGAACGACGCTCTAGTTTCGACCAGAATTATCCAATATCTCAGAACCTCTATTTCTAACATTGAGCAATATTGCCATGCTTCCTGGGTTAACGTTGTTAACAGTTCAGAAATTTTCTACCTCTTCAAATATGTAGGTTAAGAAATTTCGCCTCTTCGAGTCTAATTTTGCTTCCATGCCTCATTGAATTTAAAATTGTGACAGATGAAACTTCAGCTGTTTAATTTAAAGTGACAAATGTCTGGCAAATAAGAATTATAGTGGTTACTGAGTTAAGTAATTGAAACTCGAATGTTTCATTATTGATCTAAAAAAAAAGGAATAATTGGACTTATTTTCGATGTAATAAGAGCAATTGACGAGTAGAACGGTAATAAATCAATCAATTAAAAAATGTGCTATTAAAAAAAGGGAGTTTCAAGGATCGTTTGTCTTATGTTTGAGAATTGTATAATGATATTTGGAGAAATGCACAATTAATAGGTGTAAATTATTATATGGCTTAGTACTATTTATAATGTTTAGCTTCTATATTTAAAATATATAAATTACTTATTTGTATAATATTAATAAAGAACAGTGGTACAAGACTACTTCATTTATCAAAAAGGTTGAAAATGTATTTGGATCAAAATAATTAAAAGGTACTCTTATTTAATATGAAATTTATAAACAGAAGAAAATATTTTCTAAAAGTACAAGGGTAGGTTAAATTTCTTTTTGTGAAAGAAGATTAAATCGTCTAAACTCTAGATTACTAATGTCTGACTGGCAATAAGAAATCGATGGCCTAACATATCGTTATAGAAATTTGGAAATATAGGTAATGAATATCGAATAATGAGGTTTTGTTTTAAAATTCAAAGATATTGTCCTTTAGAATTCGAATTCTAAAAAGTGTATTCTTGTTTTAAAGGCTCTCTAAGTATAAAAATAGCTACATAAGTTTATTAGTTCGAACCAATAATCGTTAAATATCAATGACCTTCGACGGGTCAAACATTCTAAAAAACTAGTTCATTCTGATTCCTAAATTTAGAACTCCCAACTGCATATGAGACAATTCTTTTCACAATAACATTAAAAAAATCCTAATTGCAATTATTTGTGTCCTAATTTCGCCCTCTTAGCTCGCCAAATACTCAATGGGGAGTCTTGAAGACAATGCAGACCAACTTATCGATATGCTCCACGGATTATCGGCAAAAATCGAAATCTTTTCAGCTGTCTTCGACCAGAGTCCACTTTTCGGCATCAATGCAGTCAGTCCTTCTTTTACGCCAATTTCCCAATATGATCATGCTGAAAAGATTCGCGCGAACGAAGCCAAATTCTTATGAGTTAAGGATTGAGTGTTCGGTTAAATAGAGGAATGGTCTTGTTTTGGGCGACCATCCTTTTGTTTGGCGCCCTTTTTTTTTTGTTGTCTTTGAAATAGATTCTGGGTAATTGTCGGCTTAAGGTGGAAATGGGAGGGGAGCACAACAAACAGCTTCCTTTTCTTTGGTTCTGGGAACTGAATTATATTGTTCTGTCCTATATTGAAGTGTATGGTAGAATCGTGCAGGAACCATTTAGATGGTCCTCTTGATTATTTGTTGAACCGTTGAGGTACATTGATGGACCGAAGATATTCCAGAAACCAGGAGGTGAATGTATTTTGGGTTGTAGAAGTTTCCAGGAAGGAATTTATTTTAACAAGCATTTTTTTGTTGAGGTAAATATTGGGGTTTGAGTGTCATTGGTTGTTAGTTGACCAGTGGTATTGTTGAGCCCCAGATATTATATATATCTATGGGATAATTTATTTTTGATGATTTTCAGGAGCAATAATTGTGCATTGGGAACAGGATCTTATTTCTGTAGATGATTGATAAAGCTAAAAATAACGTGTTAATTACCTGAACATAGGTATATTATCTTCCAGAATGGAATGAGGGATTTTAAAAGATTATAATATTTTGTCCCAGGATAACATCTTCGTTTCATCTTTAGAATAATGGATTTAATTGCATCTTTAGAATATAAGAGTTAGTATATTCAATACGTAGTTTAAATAATGTGTAAAATTGGTCTTAGTACTTGTTAAAGTTCAATAAATAGCTTGGGTTGAAGAATCTGTATAGTTTTATAAAACACATGGTCTTTGTATTTATGAATGTACTTTATGATTAACATATTTCAATACCTCATTTTGAAAGTGCAAAAGTGAATAAATTATATTCAGTTTTTCTCATAGTGGATAAAAATCTTAAAATATTAATAGAGACTGCTTTGTATGAAATAATATCTAATGAATCTTTTCACTTCGGAATAGACTCAATTCAACTAAATAAAGTTGCCTTTGACATGAAAAAAGGTAAAATGACATGGTAGAAATTTCTTGCGTGTTTTATGATTAATGATTAACATATATTGCACTCATCCTTTTTACATAAGTGATACGCAATTTAATAGCTTCATAAAAAGTAAATTTCCCCTTGTCGATGTTTAAGAACTTTAATCTTAAAACAGTTTTTTTTTTATTGATTTACACGATTTAAAAATTCGACAAATTTAAATTTTCGAATAGGATTTATACTTAATTATTGACCTTCAGAGTTGCGTCTTTACTTCATTATTTTTCTTTAAACTCACTAGTATTTGTGGCATTATAAGAAAATAAAAATACTCATTTTGCTAGGCTACAAAGTCTTTTCAAAGTTCAAAACTATTTTTAAACCGATCAAAATAAAAACCATTACCTAAAATTAGGCGAATTCTTGTCTCTTTAGCGAAGTAAAAAACACCCCAAATACACCTTTAATTGTTTCACTGATTAAGTTTTAATGGGAAAACTCGGGGATTATTAAAACAAACTTTCGATTAAGAATGAAAGGAGAAACACTTTTTCGATTTGCTCGATTGGCAAAGCGAAAGAGGGAAACTTTTGCCGTTGATGGTTGAGGGCAAAATTTAGAACTTTTCGTTTCACTTGTTGATGTTTTTTCTGCACAGTTTATGAGCATATAGGTCGATTTTCCTTGATAGCTTTGATATCCTTTCGATTACCCGAGGCAGCTTTCTCGCAGGTTAAACATCTTCGTTTTAAAGTATTACCAGATCTTATCAATGGATACTATTCCCACGATGTTTAACTTGGGAGATGTTGTACCTGAAATGCTAATTTTCGTGGAACATAGGAATGCCTTAAGATGAAGAATAATTATCGTGATGGGAGTTGGATATCTTAAAATGTAAGGTTTATATGAAATATGCAAAAAGGGCTAGTTTAGATTGAGTGCACGAAGACTTGGATTTAAACCAATTCGTGTTCTTTTATTTGTTCGGAAAAATGAAAATTCATTGCAAATAAATTGTTAGAAAATAAGCATAATTTTTATTCATATTCTAATAGACCGAAACTCACTTGCACACCTTCGCGATAAAGTCAATAGCGTGTATCCAAGAGTGCCTCATTAACCGATGTCGATTGGGCAATATCATTCACACTCTTCTTATTTAAACTATTAAGTTTTATATGTTATATTCTGACTCAGACGATAATATCATGTACTGAAACAAGGTTTCCTATACTGAAACTATCGGTCATGATGTATTATCTTTATACAAATCTGTATGAAGATCTGTATTCATACAGATCTCAGAAACACCTTGTAATTCAACGTGAGGGTAGGGTGTAGCTACTCCAGATTACATGAAGATAGGCTGTTCACACTTGCTTCGGTTTAAATAATAAAATTACCTTGATTACTTAATGCTTTCTTATTGATACTTAGTTTCCCACAAATAGCAATAATATTTATACCATGGTGTATGTTCTCCCATTGGTTTTGCTATGTATAATGCATATACGAGGGGAAGTGATAATGAAAGCAACTGATTTTTGAGAACAATTTAAGTCTGTTTATATAAAATAAATTTCTTTCAGAAAATTTCAACACCTTCTGTACTCCTTTCGCATTTTAAAAATGTTGTAATCAAATATAACTTGAGATATTATCGATTTTTTCATTTATTTCTGCTCAAAATAAGCTTACAAGGGAAGGGTAGAGCCTATTTGAACTCCATTACGCAAAAGATATCAAACACCTTGGTGAAAAAATAGCAACAGCACTTAAGTCGCCAACTGCTGAGGTATTTCCACAGGGAAACAGTTCCAAAAAAGTACATACTTTCGTTACAACTTTCCTTATAAAATTTCTAACCAAAAAACTAGGATCACTGAACTAATAGAGACATCAACAGTGGGGACGCTTCGTCGCAAACGATAACGACGACACTTGTCCGATTCCAATAACTCAAGTTGCCATCGAAGTGGAAGAAAATTACAGTAATTCTCTATCACCTCATGTACGGTACCTTCTAACATTCACAAAATAAAGGAACTATATTGAATTAACTTCTTTTCTGTGCTTTGATGGAATCAAAGACGACGTCATAGCAGGGAATTGGGAACAGTCATTGCACGGGCAATGCTGCGCAAAAATGTTTGTCTGCGAAGTGATTTACTGTTTCGAGGAGGAACACAACTTACGCTGATGATTTTGAGAATCAAAAGAACTGAGTGAGGGAGAGTGTTTTTCATTCTATTAACAGACGAGTGCTTTTTATTTTGATTTGGTTCGATGCATTCTATAAAAAAAATGTCAATCGTCAGGTAGATTTATAACAAGTGTATCAAATTTGGTGTTCTAAATATATCTTAAAATTGGCTGTTTTTATAATTTCAAACTTAAATGTTACTATTGGACTTGGATATATCATTTGACGTAGTAACGATTTATGATATACTCGATACCTTTATCAATCTTTTATCATCAGATATTATAAATTATGTACTCAAAAGGAGTTTTATAGATTCAATTTTTTTTTATAGATTCAAATAAAAAACGTATTCTTCAATATAGAAATACAATTTAAAGAGTACCGATATAAGAGGTGTTCTCTATCACTTTATCTGAGTTGAGCTGATGTTCAAATATTCTGTAACCAGCATGGATATTTAAGACCAATATTCACACAAGAATATTGTTATATTGTTATATATATTGTTATATATATTCACACAAGAAAACACACAAGAATCACATTAAAATTTATAAGAACGTATGCTTAATCGAGACATGCATGCCGGGTAGCAGACGTAACCTAGACAGCAGCGTCCTCTTGTTACACACACCTACACCAAAGCAAATCAGACCATCGCCAGAAGTTTCCATTTACCAAAACGGTACATATTGCCCATCTCATCATTCAAAACGTATCACTTTTATAATTTGCTTCATGTGGCATTAAAAAGTGTGAGTAAAATAAGTTTATTGGCTGCATGTCCTTAAGTTCCAAAGAATACAATGTGGTTTACATGGTCTTACAGATTTAAATAGAGTTTGTTAGGGCGAGTATTTTGTCATGTAAAATAGGGGAAGGGGGGGAGGGGGGTTACTGTCGCTGTTTAAATACAGCAGGAAAAATAATACATTTTGACGTTATACTTTGACAACACCTTGTTGTATGTTACAATTATTGTCTTGTAAATCCAAATCTGTAAAAATATTAAGCCGTGTAAGACAATCGTTAAAATCAGTAATAGTTGTTATGATACAAATATATCAACGTAACTTAGTTGTTTAAATATTTTCTGAGTTACTTAATAGTTATTAATTCGAAGATTAAAACAGATGTGCCGTTCTTGAGAACAGTTCATCATTTACTTTTTCAATATAACTCTTTTCAATATAACTCTTGCTCTGTTCTCTAAAGCTTCTGTATCACGATCTGATCTACAAAAAATGTGTTCTTGATAAGAATAACAGATGTCTTGCTGATGGTTACTAAGAAAATGTTGAAAAACACGTAGTGTGACAAGGAATCTCGACCTTATGTACTTCGAGTTACAAAATAGGTGCAAATGGGATTTGACTAAAGTATCTGATGTTCGTAAATATGCTTAAGAACTACCCCTTCTATTCCCGATAAAACTTTTATCATTCAGTATATTTTTCACGTAATCGCATTTCTATTCGTTCAAAACTTTTTACTCCCCCTGTATATTCCAATACTATCTATTTTTTTTTGGTACTAAAATACGAGAAATTTTAAAAACTGGGTTTTAAAGCAATTTCAACAATTACTATAATTTAACAGTAGTTGTATCTTTAATTAACAAAGCTTAGCTGTCATGAAGTTTCATTAAATATAGTTAGTTTATATACATTCAAATTAATGAATACGCATAGATTTGTGGACTTGTTGAAAATAAACTAATCAGCTATCTTTTTGCTTACAGAAAATGCGGCCACTGCTGTTGTGTTGCGTTTTCACCCTCGGGTCTCTTCTAAGCTTGGCCATCGCCGACAATCACGGCTGGGACTACAGACCCATCAAGGTCATCATCAAGGAGCACCCAAAACTCATCACCATCCCGCACTACGTGCCATGGCCTAAACACGTACCAGTACCCAAACACGTACCAGTCCTCAAACCTCTACCAATCGCGAAACCGGTGCCAGTGCCGCACATAGTCCCGGTGGTGAAGCACATCCACAAGGTGGTACATGTTCCTAAAGTGATCCACATCCACAAGTCCGTACCAGTGCCGAAGCCCTACCCGATCCCGAAGGTGGTGAAGGTGCCCAAGCCATACGTGGTTCATATACCTAAGCACTATCCAGTGCCCAAGCCGTACCACGTTCCCATTTATGTGAGGATTCCAAAGCCGTATGTGGTGCCTGTTCATAAATCAGTACCGATTCCGGTGCCGAAGAAGGTGCCTGTTAATGTTGAGGTGATCAGGGTGAAGCCTTTAGTCATCAAGAAGCCATTCCCTGTTCTGTGAGTATATTTCTTAGTTGGATGCTGAGTGTTTGTCATACTCTTGTTAATGAATATTCCAATTCAATGAGAATTTCCCTCAGGAAATTCGGAAGTTTATATTTTATTGGAAATGATCATCATACATTTTTGTATTTTATTACCTTTTTTTTTTTATTGTTTCAGCATCTTTTATATTTGTACTTGGTATTTAGTTTGTAAAGGTTGTTAACAGTGATCATGATTTAGTTCTGAAAATCCTGTTCCAATGGAAGTAATTGTATCGAGTAAGATCTAGATTCGTGGCAGCGTTCCGTCGCCAAGTCCTAATGTGTTAAAGCGTCTACACGTACAAGTGTATAATATGTTGACCGAGTTCAGGCCTGTTTTTCAATCCTTCACAGCTCTACTCATACTAAAGATAGAACCTAATTTTTTTGCCATCATGTTGCCTTTGTTGTGTAGAGGAAAAAAAGCATAATTGCCAATATTGAAAAAGTGTATATTTTGAAAAATTATTTGATTGTTACCGAAACTGATGAAATTTTGTTCTGCTTTTTCTTATGGTTGTAACAAAAGTGTAGCTAAGTCTAAAGTCTAAATGGTTGGTGGAATTTTGGTTAGTACTTTCATATTTATCAACTAAATAAATGGTATGCTCCAATATCGCAGGTATTCTCTGCAATATTGCAAGATTATTTCCTCTAAAACTTTAAGATACTTTTTTAAAGATACTATCAATAAGTCGGATGGTATCTAATTCATGGAACAAGTGTCCCCCTCGCCGCCCCTCACCCCACATAAAAAAAGAAAATGAAACATAGAAAAGAATCCATCAAAGAAAGTGGTTCGTTAGGAAAACTTTTGAAAAATAATACTAATAAATATTTTGTGTTTTTGATATTTTACTGCATTGATGACTCAAGAGAAGTCGTTAAAGTTTCTCCTAAAATCACCCAGTTAAATAGTTTCTTTGTAAAAGACAGTATCTTTTCGGATGGGATTTATCTTAAGAAATCGTTACACCATACTATAGTTTCGATATACATAATATCTAACGTTTTTTTTTTTTTTAAAGGAATTTGTTTAGGGGAAAGAAAAAAAAATGGTTGGTTAGAGTAAAAACAATTCGTACACCTTAAGGTTAAGTCACATAACATAAAAGTTTAAGTTTACTTTTGTTAACTGTATCATATAATATGTTATGAATATACAGGATGTCTATAAATTATTTGCGCAATTGAGTTCAAAGTGATCTGTATAACTTTTAATAACTAGACCTTATAAACCATTCTTTTTCCCCAACTAATTTATGTTCACCATGATATTCTGTATGCAAGAAAATGTTTATTATGCCTAGTTATTATGAGTTATACAGATCAATTTGAGCTCCATTGCCCAACTAATTTATAGACATCTTGTATATTACAAGCATTTAAAAAACAAATTTAACTGTCGTAGATATTTATTTGTATAGTATTTTTTGTTCCAACCCCAGAATGGTAGCAACAATGACAAGACCACAGAACTCTATAAAAAGTAGAGCCCGAAATAGTAGTCAATCACCATTGAGCATCATTACCAGAACTGGGAGGGTTTGCAGGAAGTCATCACCATGGATACACCATAGATATAGTGATATGGTATTAATCGTGTTCACTAACTGGAAAGCACATTCCACGGGGTTTTGCCCTATAAATCGTTCCCCTCGAAGGGACCAATTGTCAGTCTCATATCTACATAATAAAACATAGGTAAACTAAATATCATTTTAATATGAACTGATACTGAGATCTGCTTTTGGAATGTCGGAAATTCCGATCTATTTGTTCCCGAAAGTTTTCGAGGTGACAGAAAGGAATAGCGTGTATGTTCTTAAGGTATTTCACTTCTTTTCAGTAAGCTTCGACGTATTCATTTAGGATCTTTTCAGTTCTCTTGTAATGAAAATCAACAAAAGCAAGTTATACTTTCCTTTCAACACGATATCCTTTATTTGCTAATATTATTCGAGAGTCGCGTGAATGACGTTTTTCTCATTCTGGTCGTTGGAAGAAAGTAGATTCAACCAACATTCTTTTTTAGAAAGCTCATGGAATGTTTTTGATTTCTTTTTCGATTACAATTTATTGTCTGAATAAATAGGAATGCAGAGAATGTTGACTGTTCGTAGTATTAGGGATTCAGCGTGCTGCTTGCTTCTATTGGACTGCATAGAAAGATAGCAAAAATATCTGCTATGTGAAATAATCTACGTAGCTACCTTGTAGAGTATAACTTGCATGTGTTCTGCTGTTTGACTACATAAAAAGCCTATTGGCTAAAACGAAAAGATTCCGGTTTTTGTCGAACTAGAAAAATTACAATTCAATTTTCTGTGGGAAGTAATATTTAAAACAAAAAGTTTTGAAAAACATTTCATAATTGATGAAAATTTCGATAAACTGAAAATTAAAGTTAATAAATATCTACAAGCGTACCATTCTGTTCAGCTGCTATTTTCGAGAGATTTAACCTACTAACGACTCACAAATCCACGAGTTATGCTACTTAAAGATAAAAAATATCTCGCATCTCAATATGCTTTGAATAGTATTTAATTGTAAATAAAAAAACCATTGTTTACAAAAAATGTATGCTGAATATCATAACTCAATGTTAAAACTATGGTTACAGTATGTGTTTAGATAAGAATGACCCTTCCCTTCTTTAAACTCTTCTTTGCTTACATTACTTTTTAAGTCAATATTGATACAATCTGAAATGCTTTAAAGAGTTATATTCTTCGTTACAACATATTAAAAGTAATTCAAAGTTACTTCTGAGTTGCACCTCATGTAAGTCAATTTGGAAAATTTATTTCAGCGTTCATTTCACGAAACCAGAACATTATACGTTCACCCAAGAAAGGATATCAATCTAAAAGGCATAAGTATCTACGATTCTGTAAAGAAAGTGTGATGATTACCTTATAAATAGCCATACATTGTCATAAGAGTAATTAGGTCAAAATAAAATAGTAACTTTACTGTTAAAATACGTTGAGTATAGCCATACCCATTTAAAATTAAGATGATTCAACTGTTGAATATTCTTTGGCATATTATTTTGCCAAAGTCTTAGATGAATTCATTCATCATGTAATGTGTGTACTACGAACTATTTTTCACAGGCTCTTTTAAATAGATAATGCATGGCTGTGTTATTGGATAAATATAACTCCACAATGACAAATTCTAATATTGCAACAGCAGGGAAACAATTTCGTCAAGTTTTCTAACATCACACACGTTAATCTTTAATTACAACTCCTAGATAGCTTATAAGTAGTTTTTGCTTTGCAAGTAGACAGAGCTTTTATACTTCCACCCAATCTATTCTATGTGATAGGTTACTCATGGTTACAAACACATTATAACTAGTTTTTGAGGGAAGTTGCTGATAAAAATCTTTATGGTGATTGTTAACCTTCTTCAGCTTTAATTCAATAACCAAACATACACTATCCAGAAATTGCAGTGACCACAAACCAACAAGCCAGTAGGTTTACTGAAGTACTAATAGCACACTAATAGACGTTTTAGATTGTCGATTAGAGCTTGTATTCCCGACTTTGACAAAACCTTACTCAACTATCTTTATTACGGGTCATGTACAGTGCAACAAACAAGAAGTCAGAAAGGGCGTGTATTTTTTTTGTGTGTGTGTGTCTTCTTTGCGAAATATGTAGAGCAAGTTACTTGCCCAGTCTACCGCGACACGTGGTGTAAGCCCAAAGTAAGTCATGCGGCATGCTCTATCCGCCTTGGTTGTAACAAAGAGTCTGACGTGTACAACAGCCCGCTGTTTTGGCTACAGGGATTGTCCCTTTGGCACAAGTAGTAAAAAAATAAGATGCCCAATTTAATCCTCGTTTCTTTGAGTCATGCATCGTCATTGTCCGGAAGATGTATTTTGTAGAGATAACCGAGATTGAAAGTGAGTTGGAATAGAATACATTAAGAGGAGCCAAAAATTCTGGCATTTGTATGTATTTATATAAAGCAAATGTGCATGTTTATACACTTGGTTTAAAAACCATATATTACGGAAACGCATATATCTACTCAATATGTCATTATCTAACAAGTGTTAAAAATGTGTAGTTGGTGGAAAACAAGCTTAAAAATTTGAATACTTTTGTATAGAACTGACGTAGAATATTAGCTCTTGATCATTTGGAGTGCGTGTTTTTCACCTTTCGTATACTAGCTTCTAAATATTAACTTAACTAAAAGCGATTAACCTGGATAATTAGTAGCAAAGATTTAGTTGGAGAAGTACCTATAACCGGATCGAAATGGTTTAAATCTTACCCATTATCCAAATATTTCATAACTCGCTTTATATAGTAAATCCGGGAAATTTTCTCTTTGAGTCAAATGGTACAAACAAGTTCATGCAATTCTATAGGAGCCTATTTAGTTTTTTGGTAACGTGCCAATTTCACAGGAGTTATTCGCTATAGATACGTAAATTTAAGATCCAATTGTGTGTTAGCTCCTCGAAATTTTTGAATTGATGATGAAATTCAATATTGTTATTTTTCAACTTAACGGCCTGACGACTCAATAGTAACTGACACTCAATAGTAACTGAATTTCAGAGATGTAACGACTTATGAAAGATTTGGCCATGTTTTTCGTTCCAACCCTTTCATTCAGGTTTTTGAGACATGTTCGGCTTAATAACATTTATCCAGCATTAGATTAACTTGTTGTCCAGTTGATACTTGTATGCTACAATAAACCAAAAGTGGTCGCATGCTTTCGGGTTGAAATATGGAATTGAGAGAGTGAACAAAAAAATCTTTTCCTTAGAAATAAAAATTTTGTTTAGTTGGACAAATAATTCATTACACGTGCCTATATTCGTAAGTGGTAAAGGTATCAGAAATCCATATAGATTGCAACACTTGTATATGAGGGAGTGTTTTTTTTTTTTGTCTGAACAAAAATGTGTTTTATTAAGAAAAAGCTGAAAATTATTTGTAGTTCAGAATAGGCCCCTTTTCTTTTTTACTTTCTGATTTCTACTTTTTATTAGGTATAAATATACTTCCCGGTCTCCTGGTTCAAATCTCTAATCCATGGGCGAGAGTTGTGCCATTTCACTTTAGTAATAATAGTCCCCAATTTACAATTCATTAAAAACCCAGAAAATCACGAGATTTATGCTATGCAGACATATAAGTATCATTTCTTAAAACATCAATCGTATTTTCGTAAAGTGAATAAAATAAAAGTTGCAGCCTCTTCTGTAAAAAAGTTGTTCAACTGTTCTTAACTCCTTCTACTCTTATTATAATGTAGAGGTTGACGTAAAATATCTGTTAGATAACAATTGAAATAGACTGAAAGTATAAATCGGCTAGTCTACTTGGTTTTGCTGAATTTGAGAAGATGATAGTTACATTGGTATACGCGTAAACCTATAATTCCTTGACATACAAATAAAATTGCCTGGTGCCGAAACATAACTTCAGATTAGATATGATGCGACCCTAACCGGACCATAGGGTCAGCATGGATTTATTGTGAACAAATACTTATTAATTTCCTGTCTTTTATCGTGATTGTCTTCTGTTTTCAAATAAATCAAGAAAATGCAATATGGAGATGTTCTCATTTCTAGTTTAAAGTTTGTGCAGTGAAATACTCATGGGTTGTTTCAGGGATCACTGCTATACTGATTACCGCTTTCATTGTGATTCGTTCTGTTTACTTGTTTGCCGATGAGATTTTTTGTATCGGTACTGTTGAGAGGAGGAAAGCATCTTCAACAGTCTAAACAAAACTGCATCGATACACGACCGAAACAGATAATATAATAATATACTGTCCGGTATTCACCGAAGACAGTTCTTGACGTATTGGAGACGTTAAAATTTACAATGGCACATGAAAGGAATGACGTCTCCGAGACGTCATTGTATGTCAAGGGATTAAAGTAACGGTAGCATACTTAGAAGAAAATGAACATAAACAACCCTGGAACTTGAATTTCTGGATAGCTTGTAAATCGTTTCCTTTCTGCATACAGATAAAGCCATTTGAATCCTTCTCTCCATCTATGCTACAATGGATTTCAATGGGTACAAATAAGTTATAACTAGTTTCATATTGATACATATTAATTAGTTTGAAACAATTTTTTCAGTATCAGTACGATAAATGTATATTTATTACATGTACCAAATATGCAGCAGTACGTTTTTGCTAATGCTTTGTGTATCCTCTAATAAAAGCAAACTTCTTTTTCCCCAGAATATAAATTTCATAGCACTTTGATTTTGTAAGGAATTGTTTGTTAGTATAATATAACTGTTATTATGTTGGCATATAACTCAAATTTTTTTCGATCACTGATTTTTAAATGTAACTTCTGGATTTACAAGTGGTCTCTGCTATGCAAGTAGATGAAATCAATTGAATGCTTCCCTCCATCTATGCTACGTAATAGGTTGCCCATAGTTATAAACTCATTCTAACTAGTTTCGGGAGAAGTTTATAATATATATCTCTATGATGGTTGTTAAGTCTTTTTCGGCTTCAAGTCAGTAACCAAGCATGCACTATCCAGAAGTTGTAGTCCCAATAGACTCTTACTAGTTTGGGAGCGATCTATTATTATAGTTATATGATATAATCTATTAATATTAATATAGCCCATGAAGGCTTAACAATCACCACAATCCATGGTGATTGTTAAGCCTTCATGGACTTCAAGTCAATAACCATACATGCACTATCCAGAAGTTGTAGTTAGAGATCAGTGTTCCCAACAGACGCTTTCTAGTTTGGGAAAGAACTCCATGGTGATTATTAAGCCTCCTTGGGCTTCAAGTTAATATCTGAACATGCATTATCCAAAAGTTGATGCTACAGATATGTGCAATCTATATATCATTTTAATAGGAGATACCACGATTGAAATCTTTTATTTTTTGTATTTAAAACATGATCTGTGCAGAGAAGTTTATCATGTTTTAATAAGATGATCTTAAGTTCTGAAAAAAAAAAAAAAAAAAAAAATCTTACATAACTATGAAAATGTGAAATCATATGCATTTTCAATAATTGCATAAATTACCTGAAACTATGATTTTACAATCGAAAAACATTTTGAGAATCTGGGAAAACTAAATAATGTAAAAATATTTCTAATAGCTTAGAACTATAAAAAGAAAAGATAAAACTGCTTGAATTGATATTGGTAATTATAAAAATGCATTTAAAAGTTTATTTCAGAACTATTCGAACACACGAGCGTAAAGTAAATATTTCTTTTTTTTTCTATGAGGATTAGTAACTTGAAATTGAAGATAGTGAAGAGTATATATATCTGTTACTATAATTAATATATATATATATATTTTTTTATTTTTTTAATTTTTTTAGCAAAAGTTTCATAATTTATAAATATATATTTATTTTGAAGGTATGGTTATATAACTTTGCTTCATAAACTTAAAGAGAATATTGAATTTAGCTCTTTCTTAATTATAATAGACTAGGTATGTAAGCAGTGAGAAGAACGTTAAGATACACACGAGCGTAAAGTAAATATTTCTTTTTTTTTCTATGAGGATTAGTAACTTGAAATTGAAGATAGTGAAGAGTATATATATCTGTTACTATAATTAATATATATATATATATTTTTATTTTTTTTATTTTTTTAGCAAAAGTTTCATAATTTATAAATATATATTTATTTTGAAGGTATGGTTATATAACTTTGCTTCATAAACTTAAAGAGAATATTGAATTTAGCTCTTTCTTAATTATAATAGACTAGGTATATGTAAGCAGTGAGAAGAACGTTAAGATATAGTAAAGAAACAAAATTGCTGATATTTTGGAAGTTTTTATTCTTTTCAGGTTTTTTTTTTTTAAAGCTTGCTGTACAAATATGTTCATTTTCGATATTATGTAAATAAAAAAAAAAAATAAAAAAAAATTGCTTTATCGTATTGTAAGCATAATCTTTATACAATAGGAATTAATTTTATTTAATTGTTTTTCTTAAGAGTAAAAAAATACAAACTTATTTTGTAACCTTTTAGTATCATCTAAGAGAATAAGTAAGACTCACTATGTTTGATAGGATTGTTTGTTATAAAATACTATTTTATAACAACATAAAAAAAAAACTTTTTATAACAACGTGTCAAAAAATTAAACTTTTTTTAATCGTTTTTAATCAGAAATCATGGTGAAAGTAGCACTTTATCGCGAGGAGTGGGAGAAAGTAACTTTCTCGCACTTGTGTGGAAAAGTACTTTCTCGCACGCCTCGTGTTCAAATTTTATATAGTTTTGATATAGAAATTACATTTTTAGAAGATATTCGTTGACTGGAGTTGCCAAAATTAGTGTTTATATACATTAAAGATATTTTTTTTGCACGTGGTTATAAAAAATATTGTCTGCAACAAGTGGGAAATCACTTTTCAAACTGGCAAATTATTTGATTCGTGCTATCGCACTGGTCAAATAAGCATTTTACCTCGTTTAAAAAAGTATTGCTTTCCCACTAGTTGCTTAAATAACTATTTCTTAATCAGAAATAACACTTTTCCGAGAAGAGTGGCGGGAAAGCATTTTCTCCCGTGCTAGTGTGAAAAAGTTCTTTCCGACACACCTTGTGCTCAAATGTTATCTATACTTGGTATTGAAATTACATATTTTCAATACCTAGTAGAAATTCATTGACTGTAGTTGTCAATATGAATATATATATATATATATATATATATATATATATATATATATATATATATATATATATATATATATATATATATATATATATATATATATATATATATATATATATATTAAAAATAATTTTGCGCTTGATTATAAAAAAATATTGTATGCAACATGTGGGAAATACTTTTTCAAACTCGGTAAATTATGGACTCGTGCTAACTAACTTATCAAATAAGCATTTTACTTAGTTTGAAAAAGTATTATTTTCCCAACTAGTTGCATAAATATCTATTTACTGGTTTTTTAAACCTAAAACTGAAATTTTTCTGTTTACTCCATTTTATCGTGGTATATAATTGTCTTTAAAGATAACCTTTCTAACTTTAAAAATGTCATGTGCTTGTGTTTGTACAGTATTAATAAATTTAGAAAATGTACTTAATACAAAACTTATTATCCGTTTTTCGCATGAAGAATAAAACGTTGTTGTTATTGTTATATTCTCATATTTATATATTCTCATGTCCTATATCCTCATAGTTATATACTAAAAACAACAAGAAAAAGTCCACATCAAATTACCGGTTCAAAAAAGTAGTGATATCAAAAACTGGCCGTGCGCGCTTGTATGTAACATCTTACCCACAGTTAACAAAATGCCAATTTGTTTCTTATTTTTCTTGTTGGCATTCTATTTAATCTTTTAGAAAATTTATGCGCACTTAAATTGCATTCTTGTTAAATTATTAGTATTATGAAATAGTGGGATACAATGACATTTATTTTGGGAGTTTTAAATCGCCAGCAAAGCCCCAAAACGAAAAAATAGCACGAGAAAAATGGAAAATAAAAGAATATAGTTTTGGATTTGAATAAGATGTAATTTAGTGGAGTTCATTTCTGAATTCACTACTTTTTGGCTGGCAACATAGCGTGTACTTTTTCCTTGTTTTGCATTGTTTCATTTTCCAGTAAAGCCTTATATTGTCATATTCAGTATACTTACTTATTTTTATAGTTTACCTGTGGGTTTGGTGTGTTGGTAATACTTGACTGGGTGAAAATTGCTACGTTCCAATAAAGCTGCACTAAAAGCAGTCTAGTTTAGAATAGTGAACTTTTACTTAACATCCTGGAAGAAAAAATAATTTAGCACAAAGAGAAGAATACGATTAGTATTCATATACTAGTTCTTAGGACTAAAAAACTTATCTAGAATGGAATACAAATTTCTTGAATAAAAAGCATAATTCGAAGTAAAAACTTTGCGTTGACTTAAGTTTACCAAAGTCAATAATTATTAGTGTTTTTTTTAATATATATTTTGGTTGGCCCTTTTGAAAATAGTTTAGTGCATGTTAGCCAACTTTATAAGAATATGTATTTCAAATATTATTATTTATTATTAATACTTATTCTTATTACTTTAAGTATATGTTAGAAGATTGTAACCTTTTACCAACGTAATCATGGTAATCCCAAAAGTGTCTTTAGAGCTTTAGTCTTAAGATGTACAATATTCGGACCACATGGGGATAAAATACTACGAATCATTACTTTGCGAGAACTTTGTTCAAGAGACAAATCAATAAAAAGAGAAAAATAAGGAGTTGTGCTGTTCAAAATGAAAGTGTAGAATTATAGAACGCTTATGAAAAAAATCTATTAAGCCACATTTGAATAACACAAAAAAAAAAGCCCTTTGTATTTTTCATTTTATTTAGTTTTTATACCCAATTAAGTACGAAAATGGAATATAAACTTGATTGTAAGATATCAAGTTAAGTTTTTTTATAGAGAAGCTGCAGACTTAAAGTTTTAACTGATACCAACTGTAAGTTTTGCCACTATCTGATTTATCTATTATACTCCACATACCTCACATTACAGCTAAAATGCAAAGAAAGGGAAGGTAATGGCTATTTTTCTATTGTAGCTTTTATAATTTTGAAATAATGGATACCATTGTTAAAATGTGACAGTTTTTCTTTTCAAAAGTAGAAAAGTAACAGTAACAACAATTCACGAAGAAAACACAAAGTCAAGTCCACTCTTTATATTGCTTCACGCATCCTTTAATTGAAAGAGTCCTTTCATCTTCACACCCTCACACCTCCGAGCGCACAAGGAAATCCAACCAAAACTCAAGTCCTTTTGTTGAGTCCACTACGAGCCTTATCATCCTGAAAATTCAATTATAATCCATCTCAACAAGCATTGAGTAGAAGCGTATGCTAATTCCAGGTATAAATAGAACTGCTCTCTAATTTGAACTCGAAGTCAGTGCTGACTTCGTCTCTGATTCTTGAAGGGACTTCGGAAAAAGTCCGAACCTTCTGTGGTCATAGTCACCAGTGCGTTCTGGTCCGGTGGTGATGGGACCCCATTTTCAGCTCTGATTGTTCGCGATGCAGATGACCACCGGGAAGCTATTGCAATGACACCAGCATTCACAAGGAATAATCATTATGAAGAATACTTCCATTACTGAGAAACAGAAATCTACCACTTTAACATTTTCTCTTATATACAGTGTAAGTCAAAATGAATGCCGGGATTTCAAAGCTTTATGACGCAAAATGTAATTAATGTGTTTATTTTAAAGATACATACTGAAAAGGATAATGTGCTCAAGTTGCGAATAGCAGTTTGTTACCACAACTGTGGATAGGTCCTGTAATTGCCCTAGACAAAGCACCTTGGCCACCCAGATCCCCAGATCTCATCCGAGCTTTTTTTTTAAAGGGGTTCGTAAAAAAGCAAGTAAATGTCCTTCCATGACTACTTTGAAAACTCGTATAGCAGCTGCTATCTCCAGCATCGATACGGACATGTTGCACAAGTCTTTGGCAAGAATTGCATTATCGACTATTGTAAGTCGTATGAAAAAAAAAAGAGCGCATGTATTTTGCTGAGAAACTTGAAAGGGGGAAACCATTTGAAAAAGCTGTGATATTTAATAATCTGCAGAATTGATTTTTGGATTTAAAAAAGAGCTTTGAATAGAAATTAATTCTTTTGGGTAAATCTTTTATTTTGTTCCGATGGGAATACCAGGAAGCTATTTTACTAATACAAACACCCACTAAAGGAGACCCATTGTTAAAGAGAATTTTCTTAACTATTCAGCTTTGCATATTAATAGTATTTTATTAATAAGATTGATTCTAATATTTGGCGAATAATTTGAAGGATAAACTATTTGAAAAAAAATTATGATTTTGATATGTACCTCTAGAATTGTTTTTACGCCATAAAAAATAAATAACCCTCCCTTGACATCAGCTTCGACAAAGGAAGATAACTTTAAATAAGTATTTTAGTAAACAGTATTTTTTTTAAAAAAGATATATTTTCATATAGTTGCAAATTTTAAGGTAGGACGGCGGTACTTATGATGACCCCTTTTTATCCCATAACACATAACTAAAATTGATACATGATATTCCATTTTAAAGGCTATATCCATATAAAGGCTTCAGACGAATAACTTATTTACAATTACTCTTGTGTTGTTTGAAAATTAAAGTTAAAAAAATCAGAGTCCAGTTTTTTGGGTAGTTGTGATAGCATACAATAGAAGGCACCACAATGGAAAAGAGAAAATCCTAATTTAAACATGTTGTGGAATCTTAAGGATTCCTATATCCTTCAGTAATAGAATACAATATCTAAACTCTGATGAATTAAAAAGTAATTCATCCAAGCAATCTTCAATACACAGGTTGAAGATGGCCACTAATGTGACTGTTACTTTTGTGTCTTTTTTCCCGTGGATAATTACAAAATTGGCATATTATTTGTTAAAGGAGGTATGACGCATTTAAAGAGAACTTACTTTACATAAGATTTTTAAGATATACAAGATTTAGAATGGAAAATGTGATAACCTTTTGTCTATCTTGTCTCGTCCAGTAATTTTGAGTAAATTAATACTCAATAGGTGATGATTGTTTTCATCAAAATATTAATTTATGAAATGACTTTTCTATAATTCCAAAAGAGTATGAACCATTTTTGACTCACTGTTATCCCTTATTATTTCTGATATTCTTTCTGTTTCCAGATACCACGAAAAGAAACACGACTGGTAAGAGATCTGCACTGAAGTGAATTAACTTGTACATAGTATTTGTTCTTCCCTCCTCATCTCGACTTGAAGAGACTTTTGCCTTTTCTGCAAAGAAGAGGACGTGTTGCCAAAAAAAGTCTTTTTATATTCGGGTTTTAGACGAGATGGTTGTTCGTCTTATTACTGTAACCGTGTCCGTGCAGGGTACGGATCGCATCTGGAATTTGAATGCTCCAATCAAGAATAGGAATTTGTCTACATCCTGAATTCGAAAGCTCCAATCAAGAATCGGAATCTGTCTACATCCAGACTTCGAAAACTGCAATAAAGATTCAGAATTGGAAATATTCAATTAAAGTTTTGCCATTTTGTTTTATAACTAGAATTTGCAGGCATTATTAAATATTTAGAATTTGTTCATCAACCGAATTTGCAGGCATTATTAAATATTTAGAATTTGTTCATCAACCGAATTTGCAGGCATTATTAAATATTTAGAATTTGTTCATCAACCGAATTTGCTATCGTCGATAAACTAAGATGGGAATTAGTTTGTTGACGATAATTTAATAACTAAGAAGAATTCGTATCTTACCAGAATTTGAAAACGGCAATCAATACTGATTCTACTCTGCAAGAATTAGAAAGCTATATTCAAGAATTAGATTCATGTTATTAACTAGAAAACTTAAAATTAAGTTCTTCTTATAGATTTGAGCTTACATCACTACATTCTCCCACATCTTTGACTTTGTATCAATATTAAGAATAGAATTTGTAACTGTTTTCCTGCTTTTATTTTAAATTTAATTTGTGAGAATCAAAAGTGGTTTAAATAGTATGTTTACATAGTACTTAACCCTCTTTTGATTCTAACGTATTTTGCTTTTCACTGATTTTGATTTTCACTGATTTCAGTCTATATAAAAATTTGTCCCCCAAATAGAACACAAGAATCTGTACTTGGATGGACTTTTGAATTTAAAATATATTTGACGTTCAAGTCAATTTTAACTTGGAAATTTATATTTGAATTGCTGACAGTAATTTATACACGTGTTCTTTTATTATGATCATTAGTTCATTTGTATTGTTATGAGACCAAACTCCTAATCTGTCTAAAAGTGTCCCAAATAAATTTAATTTTAGGAGTTCCGTGAATAAAATCTTTCTGTTAAGAGGGTTTTTTAAAATACACAATTAAAAATCGCACACTTTGAAAATAATTTTAACCAAAAATATTCAAGAGAGAAATTGCTTGTATAAAGTTTAAGATGTTTGTGTATTTTCTTAATTTTTTTGTATCGTATTGATAGGTATGTACAAATTTATGCTTGTATATATGCATTGTGTCTGCTATGTGTTTTTGGAGAAGTATGGGGTTTTGGTAACTGGACCAAAATTTATATTTAGGAGCAAATACATAAATCTTTATTAGACACTTTTATAAAAATATTTGGAATAATTCCTGAATTATTCGTAGTAACTTATAAACAGTTCTCAATGTGAATTTGACGTATATTTTTCTATCTTTGCATCATTTATTAATCTAAGAAATAAATTTATTATGAATAATATATTACACATAAAATATATTTTTACGTATAAATGATTTAAATAAATAAAATAAACTACTATAGTACACGTCTATGTGAAGTATAAACATCTTATTTTTTAACACTACTAATCATTAAAGAGACTGTAAATTTGAATTCAAATCAGAAATAAAACTGTTAGATATTACTTCACGTCAAAGAAAATATTTACGGCTAAGTACACATCACTATGATGTGTATGAATGTGTGCTTATTGATAAAAAATTTGAAGGCTCAGGAAAATTGAAAAATTTATGTATTTCTAGTTGTGAAAGTTGCTTCTCTAAGTGATGTTTTACTGCCTTTTGTAAATATTTTTCTATAAAAAATAAATGTTGTTATAAAAATGTATGTGAATCATAATTTATTCCGTTTTTGTTTAGAAATGTATTATCTATAAAAACTACTGTCTTATGAAAAAAATGGTACCAGTATACCTTGGGAAATGAGGTGAATATTAATATTTTTGTTTTGTTTTTCTTCCTTCAGGATATCTTTTTCAGAAATAATGCTTTTTTTCTTCATAATATTCAAAATACTTTTGATATTAAGGCCTAAATTTCGAAAGGACAAAACCACAAATAAAAAATTTAACCATTCGTTTTTCATGGCAAATGAATATTGCAAAATTTTTACGTAGTGTAGAGTTTTAGCACATTTAATTTTTTTAATATTACTACAGTAATTTTACTAAGGTAAATTTAATTACAGCAAATTTTTATTAAGTAAAAAGTATAATTTTTGTAAAATATGACTATTAACTTAACAATAAGATACTAAGAATAGAGTTAGAGAGAAAACATTTTCAAAAATGCAGTTGCATAACAGGATATCTTTTGAATAAATTTTTGAAACAATTTTCAAATTCAAAAATGCATTTGCGTAACAGGATATCTTTTGAATAAATTTCTGAAACAATTTTAAGCCAAAAAAAAAAAATAAATAAAAAAAATAAAAAAAAAAATGAATGGATGAATGAATGAATGAATAAATAAATAAATAAATAAATAAATAAATAAATAAATAAATAAATAAATAAATAAATAAATAAATAAATAAATAAATAAATAAATAAATAAATAAATAAATAAATAAATAAATAAATAAATAAATAAATAAATAAATAAATAAATAAATAAATAAATAAATAAATAAATAAATAAATAAATAAATAAATAAATAAATAAATAAATAAATAATCCGCTTAACGAGGTTAGGGCCTATGTACAGTTTACCATAGGCCTTAAATCCAAATCCATCAATTTTGTTTTATTTGATTTTTATAAAACATCCATACATCATTACAACTGAACAACATCAGAATACATCTCTTTTTATACAAGCAGGCGGATCAAGCGCATGCCCACACAATGCCTTTTTTGCGCATGCCCAAACAATAAGTGTTGACTGACACCGAACCACACTTTTGACAAATTAACAACAACACAAGGGCTTAAGGCCTAGGGTAATAAACTTGACTTAGGAGGAGCTAGCTTTTTTTCTGATGTTAATTTTACCACAGATAACTTCATTTCAATGCAGCCAAATAAAATAAAAGTTCAATTCAAAGTGAAAAATGCAGGGAATGGAACTTACTAGAATCAACGATATATATAAAATAATTTATGCTTAACTTTTTTTAATGTTACTGCTTTTGTAAAAAGTGTTTTTTCAAATACTTTAAGAACAAAATTCTATGAAAAAGTATTTAAGATGTAATCGCAATTCTAGTTGGTTACTTGCACACAAATAAGTGAGTGTATCATTTGCCATTAATATTCCCATTCAAGATCAATTGAAAATTGAGCCATGCTTGTTAAGACACTTATTTGATAATGAAATTCAAATGAATTTAATTTATACGATTATATGAGAATTTTTTTTATGCAGATATGATAGTTTTCCAATACTTGTTAAGTGAGAAAAGTTGGAAGCCACTTTATAATATTAAAGACAAATAATTATAATGCATACTTCTACAGTATGCTAAAAACTCCTACCGCTAACTATACCTTTAGTTGTAATTGATGAAAGAAAGAAAAACAAAAAGTAACATTGTAAGTTAGTGAGTTTTTTTTTAATAAATGTATAAATTTTTTGCCAGAAGGACTCACATACATATAAAGGAGATTTGGTACCCTTAAAATAAAAAATAAAATTGATTTTGGTATTCTCATTTCATTTTATTTTATGCATTTTTTTGCCTATCCAATGATGAATTACTTTAGTTTCTATTTTTCATATTAGAAGTATACTATCAATCATCAAAATGTTATACTTGTTAAATACTTGAAAAGAGGTTTTCTTTCAAAAAAATTGTAAGATTGATAAAAATTTACGAAAAATAGTATAATCCTTAAAAACAAAGTTTTTAATATAAATCTTTTATATGCATTGCCAATATTTATAACTAATTGCAACTACGAAGAAAAACGTCCATACTGAACTATTTACTACTTTTTTTGCCACCAAAACTTGACTGAATACTTTGTCATTCATAATGAATTTATCTGCCAAGTTTCATTTCGAATGGATGACGCCAAGTGGGTTGATTAGCACTGCGAATATTTCGCATCGTTAGCATTAATAGGAGAAGGTTTCAGAAGTTAAATATCGCCAAATTGAACATACTTGATTTAAGCTTGGTATCTGGATAATAGAACAAAAGTAGAAGTTCCAAACCTTGATAGAAAACATCGTCATCGTCTACGAGTGCACCTACTAAGTTTCAGGGTTTCAGCTCGGTAGGTTGGTTGGTTGTTTTTCAGATTTTCTGGCGCCGTCAGCAACACGAGGGATATAATGCGCCGAAACATTTGTCATTTGACAAGCCAACAAACATTTACAAACACCCATGCCTTACACAGGACTAGACTCGCGGTCTAGATTCAGCTAGGTAGGATGATGGGAAGGTTTATTTATATTCAGAACCTATAACTGAAGCCTTTGTAAAAGGAGTCTTTAAGTGACAGCAGACAAAACTTGATATCATACATTTTCATTGACAGCGAACCTATATGTCCAATTTTAGCTCGATTGGAAGACGCCAAGTTTGTTAATTAATATTCAGAAGCTATAACAGAAGCGCGTGACAGACCTTTAAGTTACAGTGATAGCCCTGAAACTTGTTAGAGTGCATTGTCATCAACATTGAATTTATCTGCCAAGTTTCAGCCTGATTCAATGATGGCAAGTATTTTAATTAGATGTCCGTAGATTTGCTTGGAAGGCACATCGGCACACACAAAATCGAAGTTAATTTAAAGGATTAAAAAATATTATACATTTTTTATTTGAACTTTAACTTCAATATCTTGTATCAAATCTATTTAACCTGTATAAACAATTCAAATTCATTTTTTAAGACCTTTCCAAGAAAGTGTACATCAAAATTAGGCAATTTAACATTACAGCTATAAAGTACGGAGTTATATACATTAAAACAAAATTAAACTTTAAAAAGTTAATTGGCATCCCGATAATAATACTTTATATTTAGATTTTGTTTGTAAAAATCGTCGGATTACCAAGTTTCATAAATTTTCTTTGAATGGTTTGTGATTTATATGATGGCAAAGAAATTATCAACAAATGTTAAAAAGATACATGGTTTTGTAATAAATAATTAATGCATTCAATTAATTTTTATTTTAAATTATTATTTCCCATTTTATTTAATAAAACTCTCAAATTAAAAACGGAACCATAAATTTTCATCCTACTTTCAATGGTCTTCCCTATTTTGTATTAGATTTTGGGTATTACGCAAAAATCAATTGGTTGGCATACAAACATCAATGGAAATTAAATAACAAAGTACTGTTTCTGGCACTTGTAAGTTTAAAGTAAGAAGAAATAAAACCTTTAAAGTATATTTTATGAATTGAGAGATTTGGCGAAAATTTTTTTTTTTTCCTTCTTTTTTTTTCTTCTTTTTTTCCCCTTCTTTTTTTTTTTTTTTTTTTTTTTTTTTCTTCTTTTTTTTTTCTTACATAACTTTCAAACTAGGTAGCTTTAAAATTCTACTATGTTCTTTATGATATTCAAACTACTTTTTAAAATACGTTTATTTTTATGAAGGTACACTGTATCAAAAGATCACTACCGGAAACTTTAAACTTGATTAGTGAGAAATTAGTTTTTCCCGTATTTAAGACTTAAGTCACTAGATATAATTTCAATTAGAGTCAACACACATTTTGATGTGATTCAAAGTGCATAATACAAGGAAGGGTACTGAACTAGGTTATAATACATTCATAAAAAGTTTAATGTTTAAATTAATTTTTAATCTTGATGTTTTATAAAAAGTGGGTAATTTAATTAAAAAAAAAAAAAAATATTTAAAAAAGCTATTTAAGTTAGATTTACAGTTCTAGTAAGCTCTCCTTTGAAAATCATTATGTATATTTTGTAATTGAATTTAAAATTATAAATAAATTACAAATTGAGTTAAAACTTATGTAAATGAACCCTAATTGGTTAAATAATTTTTAATTAATCTATTAAATATTATAAAACGAAGAGACTTTTATTTATCTATTTAATATCATACAACTAGCAGACCCGGCCACGCGTTGCTGTGGCTAAGGTTTTTGTTATATTACATAGTAGTAAAGTATTCAAGGGAAACGGTAAGAACACCAGTCATGGGGACCACCATGCTTTTTCACACAGATGCTATTTGTAAAAAAACATGGCGACCTCCATGATTGATTTTCTACTACCGTTGATATTGAACAAAAATCAATACAAAAGAAATAAATTTAAATTTTTTTATTTTTTGTATTCAAGTTTGTAACAAATGAATACATTACAAAGTTGTTAGTAAATAACAAGTGACACTTAAACTTATAAATGAGGTAGGTAGGGCAGATAGTTTTAAATCTTTAACAATAATGTTTATTATTTGGAATTATAAATACTTTTAATTTCAATTTAATTTAACACTAATCGGTGCACAATATTTTTGGTTAACCTGTCTTTAGCTAACACAAATAGATTCGACGGTTTTCCTACACGTGAACATGCAACATATAGTTGCCCATGAGAAAAACATGGATTTTCCAAATCTAAACCACAAATGGACATTGTTTGGCCTTGAGACTTATTTATAGACGTGGCAAAAGCTAAACGAATTGAAAACTGTAACCTTTTGAAGGGTATCGTAGATTCTGATGGTATCATCGGAATACGTGGCAACAGGACCACTTCTCCTTTAAACTTTCCAGTTAAAACGGTAGCTTCAAGTATATTTCGGGTGATCTTTTTGATGACCAAACGCGTACCGTAGCATAATCGAGGTGGATTCAAATTACGCAGGAGAATAATAGGTGAACCAATCTTTAATCAAAGATTATGTGGTGGCATTCCAGGTATTAACTATGTGATAATACTTATATGTATGTATTTTAAATGAAGAATTTTGAACAATGAAGCAATAATAATTAAAAAGCAAGAAGAATTCCACTGTATTACTTTTACTATAATATGAATTCAATTTATACTTCAGTCTAAATAACACGTGGCCGGCTATGCTATTGCTCGATGAAAGGTTCATTGCTGCGTAAGCGTAAGGTCGCTTCACACACTAAAAACTAATTGTAAGGAAAGCCTTAATATTAGAAGCTTCTCCCTTGTCGAGAAACAATAAAAAAAAAAGCCCCGTTAATTATAACACAACACTCCTTTAAGAATATTTTAACACGTGATGTTTGTAAAAAGCAAAATTAGAAGGTCAAAACTATTTACGTTGACACTTTCAGAGTTCTAGGCCTATTAGAAATCACTTTTTGTGAAAATATTAATTAAAAATTCATTAAAAAAACAATTAAAATTATAACGTTCTTTTTGTCAAAAGTCCAATCAGAAGGCCAAAACTATTTGTGTTGAACATTTCAGAAATGTAGCCCAATTAGAAATCGTCTTGTAAAATATTTATTGATTAATTAATTAAATTAATTAAAAAACAAATAAAATTTAAAAATTCTGTTTTTCAAAAGTCTAATTAGAAGTCCAAAACTACTTATGTTCAAAATGTCAGAACTGTAGCCCTATTAGAAATTGTTTTGTAAAATATTTGTTAACTAAAAAATTAATCAAAAGAGAACTAAATAAAAATTTGAACGTTCTTTTTGTCAAAAGTCCAATTAGAAGGCCAAAACTATTTGTGTTGAAAATTTTAGAGCTAGAGCCTTATTAGAAATCATTTTGTAAAATATTTATTAATTAATTAAAAAAATTAATTAAAAAAATTAATTAAAAAAATTAATTAAAAAAATTAATTAAAAAAGAACTAAAAAAAAAATTTTAAATTTTGTTTTTCAAAAATCCAATTGGAAGGCTAATGTTGAAAATTTCAGAGCTGTAGCCCTATTATAAATCGTTTTGTAAAATATTTATTAATTAATTAAAAAAATTAATTAAAAAAGAACTAAATAAAAATTTAAAATTCTGTTTTTCAAAAGACCAATTAGAAGACCCAAAGTACTTATGTTGAAAATTTCAGAACTGTAGTCCTATTAGAAGTCGTTTTGTAAAAAAAAAATTGTTAATTAAGAAAATTAATTAAAAAATAACTAATTAAAATTTTAACATTCTGTTTTTCAAAAGTCTAAATAGATGGCTAAATCTACGTATGTTTAAAATTTCAGAGCTGTTTCTCTATTTGTCTTATGTTGAAAATTTCAGAGCTGTTTTTCTATTTGTCTTATGTTGAAAATTTCAGAGCTCAATTCCAATTTTAAGTAGGTTTCTATTGATCCACAGAGCCACAGACAGACAGAATTGAAATAAAGAACTAAACCCTTTCACAAAAATAAATAAATCAGTTGCGGTAATAAATCACATGCCATTAAATTGCTCACTACCTCGGTGCAGCGTGTATTAATATTGAAATAAAGAACTAAACCCTTTCACAAAAATAAATTTTTCAGTACTGCGGTAATAAATCACACGCCATTAAATTGTAGCTTGCGTGAAATGTTGGTACTTTCAACAAAGCGCCATCTGTTAGAATCATTTGGAGCTAACAGATAATTATGACTGTCAAATAAGAAACAAATAATTTGCAATAAAATAATATTGCGGCTATAAAAATTGATATGTAAGCTATCCTATCTTTTAAGTTAGATCAAAATGCACACGGCGTGCAAATTTGATTAAAATCGGTTAAGTATTTTTGGAGTCCATTGGGCTCAAACAACGTGACACGTAATTTATATATATTAAGATAAGATGAAATTCAGACATGCTAGTTTTCTAACACTTTTTCCAAACAATAACAACTCCAGAATGGCTAGAGGTTTTCTAACATATCTGCATTTCTCCTTTGAGAAGTGTGAACAAAAGTGTGAATCTAGTTCAAATAATAAAGAAAATTTTTCCAATGAATACTGCTTACCTTAACTTACCTTTGGTAATGTTTCATTATTTTTCATCGTTTGGAAAATTGATTTTCCACTTGAATAACTCCTTCGAATAAGTGATTGAGATTATTAAATATTTTTCCCAAAACTATTTAAATTTTTTTGTGTATTTTGATTACATTTTTTTCTCTCCTTAGTGGATAAAATAAAATTTAAATACTTTGTTTCTCAAATTTATATTACATCGTATATAGTATACAATATATAACTTAAGTAATCCGCTTCCTTACGTGTATTTGTAATTAATCTTTTCAACAGCCAAAAAAATACAAATTTGACAAGAGCATGTGGTATTTGAAATGAGTTTGTACACATTTGTATAGTTTTCAGTATAAGCCAAGATATACAATTATTAATATAGCCCATAAAAATAGTTTTAAAAAAATCCTTTATATGCATTGTCAATTTTTCTATTCATTAACACAGCGCTGATATCAAAAACATTTCCATCAGCAAAATGTGCGGCAAACTACGTTTCAAAATTTATTCATTAAAAATGAACGTGAATTTATGCTCTCACATCTATGCCTCATTTATTTATTCTTTTTAAAGTAATTTTATTATTTATTTATTTAAACAAATTTGGCAACAGGAAAGAGTTTCAACAATGATCGGCTCAATGCTATTGTTTATTAGTATTCCGTAAAAGCAACCTTTTAGTAACAATAACAGCCCCGAAATTTGATAGAATAAATTGACATCGGCACCGAACCTATCTTCCTAGTTTCAACCCAATTGCATGACGGCAAAAGGGTTAATTAGGCCTCCGCAGATTTGCCTATTATCGATAAGCATACGCACAACATCGAAGTTAATGTAAAGAATTTAAAAATTACTTATTAATATATTATTTTGGGAAAATAGTGGTGGTTAAGTTACTAAAATATATAAGAAAATACTTAATTTTTTTCTAAATTGTGCTTGGATATTGTTTGACATCCAAGTTAAAATTTAATTTTCCGTTTATTTCTGTAATAATTTTTAAGTTTCATCACGTACCATAAAGACTTCTGATGAACAGGCGTTCACTTCAGCTGTATCCCAATGTAAAACCATATACAGCAAATATGTTAGGATAACATTCTTGCCACTCGGAGCAAATAATTGGAGATATCGGTCATCCGTATTAGTAACTGCCTTAGGCCTTTCCTTTTGTGTATCTCGGAGTATCCTGGCTGATCCTTCTGGAATAGTTACCTAGTTTGTCAATTTCAAAAAAATTTCCCCATCAGCAATTTTGCTTCGATTTTGTCAAGCGTTAAGAGTTCTAATTAATCTGTATATAATTAGTAGTCTCCTAAATGATAACCAGGTATAGTTAGTGACGAAGATGATTGCTCTGTTACGACAGTCTCATTTGGGCATAAAGTGGGCTAAATATTAAAGGTCGGCGATATATCGATACGATGATACTTTTATCGATATTTAAAAAAATATATCGATACAAATCACCAATATATCGATATTTTCAAATTTTTTTTAGTTTTTTGATGATTGTTTTGTAGCGGCATGTGTTTTTTCGATTTTCTCCATTCTATTTTCAAAAACTTCAAAACTAAAGTTTGGACTTGGCTGAGAGACAGTTGAACACTAACTAAAAAGAAAACATAATGTAATGGAAAGATAAGTTCATTTATTAGTAGTCATTAACATTGGGCCGTTTCTGTTGCCAGCGTGTGCCTGGAATTTGCATCTAATTTTAAATATTAAAAACATCTCTCTTAACAAAGTGACCACTTTTCAAAATTTCTTCTTTAAAAATGAATGTGAATTTATGCATTGGCATCCAAATGTATTTTATTTATTCTCATTGATAATATAATTTATTTATTGAAACAATTTTTATAATCTATTTATTGAAACAATTTTTACAATCTATTTATTGAAACAATTTTTATAATCTATTTATTGAAACAATTTTTATAATCTATTTATTAAAATAATTTTGGCATAAATTCATGAAAAGTAGAAATTTGCCCTTAAAAACTTCGTTTCAAGCAAAATTGAAAATCAAAAAAAAAAAAAAAAAAAAAAAAAAAAAAAAAATCAAGTATCAATGTATTGATATTTTATCGATTTTTTTTTCTATCCAACGATATAGTATCGATGTTTATTTTGATCGATATTTCCGACCTTTACTAAATATATGCTAAACCTCTATAATTCAAATTTGCAGATTGTGTACATTTACATAAAAATAAAATTACCTATGTAGAAATAATATTTTTGGCAAAACTACTGAATGTACTTTTTTGATACATAGTTTTTCATATTCTAGATATTATTAGGAAAACGGACTGATTAGTACACGATGCAAAAGTAATTTACCTGTTTTTTAAATAAAACTATCTAAGGCGCGGCGCTGTTCCGCCTCCAACGGTTTCATTGTCAAAACTTAAGAATCTGCAAATTTAAATTATGATGACTAAGTTCAGGTGGGTTTTTGACACCTCACAGATGAACTTCCATTGAGGCTAGAGCCATGATTTTTTTAATCCTGTTTCCTGAAGTCAAAATATAATATCACAATTGTAGGGCAACGGCAAAAAACGATCAGTCTAATTTTTTCGAAATTGAGGGCTCCCCTCCATCTGCAAGGTTATAGCAGATAGATTAACCACTAGAGATCGGCGATATATCGATACGACGATATTTTTATCGATATTTTAAAAAATATCGATAAAAGTCACTGATATATCGATATTTTCAAACGTTTTTAGTTTTTTGATAATCGTTTTTTCAATTTTTATTATTCTCTTTTCAAAAACTACAAAATTAAAGTTTGGACTTGACTGATAGACAGTTAAAATGGCACCCTAACCAAAAAATAACATAATGCAATGAAAAGATAAGATCATTTATTAGTAGTCATTAACATAGCGGCGTTTCTGTTGCCAACGTGTGCCTGGAATTTGCATCTAATTTTAAATATTAAAAACATCTCTATCAGCAAAATATGCGGTAAACTACTTTTCAAAATTTCTTATTTAAATATAAATGTGAATTTATGCATTGACCTCCAAATGTATTTTATTTATTCTGATTGATAATATAATATATCCATGAAAACAATTTTTATAATTTATTCATCAATACAATTGGTATGAATTCATGAAAAGTAGAAATTTGCCCAAAAACATTCATTTCTGGAAAAATTGAAAATCACATAAAAAAAATAATGTATCGATATATCGATATTTTATCGATAATTTTTTCTATGCAACGATATAGTATCGATATTTATTTTGATCGATATTCCCGACCTCTATTAACCACGCGGGGTCCTCAGGGAAATAAATTTCATGTTACGTAAGATTTTGAGCAACCATTTACCTCAATCCTGATACAAGCCCTGAGACTTGAAACTTAAAATCAGCTTTCTTGGAGAATGGACAATTCCAGCATTTTTTTTTTTAAACGAGTGAAATTAGTTTATATTTATGAAGAATTTCCCTCTTGATTCCAAATAATCAAGCAAAAGTTCTCTACAAAAATTAGTTTTTTAAATATTAAGAAAAGAAAATGCGCGAAAACCTCGTTCGATCGCTTTCCGATTGAAACGCTACTTTAGTGCTGTGACGTCAAGAGATCCTATCGTTTCCTTGGTTATCGTGAGATTTCTGCCAATAGTTGGGGTGTGAGTTTCTTAGACAATTGCCATATCCCTTTCTGGTTGGTGGGATTTGCGAGAAACTTGCAAAACTGGTTTCAGCTGCTGCGTTTCAAGCCAAGTTGTTTGAGATGTAGTGACGTCACATTTGCTTCGTGCCGAATGAGCCGTTTTTCCCGCTAAAATAAACTAACGAACTTTGGTTGCAAATTTAAAAAAAAAAAAAAAAAAAAAAAAAAAAAAAAAAAAATGCAGTGAGCTGAAATTTGTGTGTTTATGGTCTTTTCGAAACATTTAGAGTTGAATAAAAAAATAAAAAAAGGTGTGGGAATTGTTCATTAAGAAAAACGGATTTTAGTCATTGGCGCAGCCAGAAAATTTCTGTGAGAGGAGTTTTTACCTAAGTTTGTTCCATTATTTCTTTGTATATAAAAAAAATTCAGTGAAAAACTTTCTCCTCCCATATTTTTCACACGTCATCAATACTTTTACAGTTTCTTAATCTCTCACCTACATTATAACAAAATATTAAAATGTTTTTTTTCCAGTTTTCAAATTATACGGAACAACTCAACATAGGAAAACGTTTTATCTAGATCCCGTATTATCCATATTTTTTAGATTCTAAATGAAAATTAAATTTTTCTCGTTTGTTCAAATTCAATTACAGAAGGAATAATATTTTTGGTTAACAGACAAACACCAATATTAGGAGGATTTTACTATATATTTATGGCGCTTGAAATTAAAGGTCGGCGATATATCGATATTTCTAAAAAAAATATCGATATTAAAAATATCGATAAAAGTCACCGATATATCGATATTTTGAAACATTTTTAGTTTTTTGATGATCGCTTTGTAGTTCCATGTGTTTTTTCAATGTTCTTTATTCCCTTTTCAAAAACTTCAAAACTTAAGTTTGAACTAGGCTGAGAAACAGGTAAAATGGCACCAATATTCAATATTTTCCATACACTTAAAAGCTATTGAAAATTATCAAAAATTTTTTCTTAAAATCACTGTACGAATTAGGCGAATATATATATATATATATATATATATATATATATATATATATATATATATATATATATATATATATATATATATATATATATATATATATATATATATATATATATATATATATATATATATATATATATTTGTAATAGATCCATTCCAGTTGAAAAAGTAGTCGCCTTGCAAAAAAGCAATCATGAAAAGTAGAAATTTGCCCCGAAAAAGTTTGTTTCTGGCAAAATTGAAAATCAAATAATAATAATAATAAAAAATCATGTACCGATACATCGATATTTTATCGATATTTTTTTCTGTGTAACGGTATAGTATCGATGTCTATTTTGATCGATATTTCCGACCTCTACTTGAAATACAATTGCCTGTAGCACCGATTCCTTATACCAGTTATAACAACATTTGAAACACCCTTATTTTCTTATTTCTTTCAAACAGTACTTTATTTTGTACTTAAGTAGATCAAAAGTAATGCTTAATGATTTTTTGATGATCGCTTTGTAGGTGATTTACTAATCAGTTATTTTTTCCCAAGTTCTTGGACTTAATACCTACTTCAGTGTGATACAGTAGGCAAACTCTGTTTGAATAATGGTAGATTAAAAAAGTATAATTTTGAAATTATTTACGATTGATAAATGTTTCTTATTCAATCATTACAAAACACTGGGATGTTAGGGATCCTAAGGGGTTTCTGACCCTAAAAACCCTCCCCCTGGTTGCACTCCTAATTCTGGTCGTTCTTTGCCATAACCCTTCAATCTTCAATTATTAACATTGAACAAGGATTCATAGCGAAAATTTACTTTGAAAATCACCGATATCATTGGAAATTCGTTCTGCTTCTCACCAGTTGAAAGTTTGAAGAATAACATTTTCTATGATTTGGAGAGAAGCTTAAGAAGTCTTCTGTGTTGCAGTCATTAAGGTGACAAGGTGTATGGTACAAAACCAGACTGGCAACTTTATGTATGAAAACTTTATTTTAAATGAAAGTGGTAGTCTATTGTGGTAAAGGCACAGTGATAAATTAGTTCGTATAGTGGATTTCGTAGTATTTTAAAACACCAGATATTATACCATCCAAATTTGCCATAAATTAAAGTCAAAGGAATGACAGCAGCTTGAACAAGAGTTAAATACAATTCATTTAATCAACAAATGGGTCACAGATTACAAATAATTCGGACTTACCCGGATAGTGGTCACATCTACACGACCCAACATGGTCGGAAGTAGATCAAATTAAGTTTGATTTTACTAAGAAGCAGGACTATGTCCCTCAGTCTAAAGAGAGTGTTTGAACTAAGAGAGCTGGGAGCGAAGTGGTTTAAAATCTGAAAAGTCAATTCTCCTCATTGCTTTTCAAAATTACTCTAAGGTCCAGCATTGGTGGCATCATCGAGAGGTGTGTCATATTCCCTCTATTGGTGATTTCCAAGAGTGAAGGTGGCACAAAAAAACACGCCCTTGTTCTCTGGTTGGTAGGTCGGTAGGTCTTTTTTGTGACCCGCGAGAGGGACCCTAAATTCGTAAAAACCATCAGAAGTGTCCAAAAGGGGCGCCAATGTCCAGCTATGTCTGGCTTCCAAGACAACTGGATTTATTATCCATTCTTCTGAGGAGAGATGTTTCTTTTGATCAGTGAGACACCGAGTCTACTCGTAGTAGAATTGACACAAGAAGGGGAAGGGAGGGGGGGGGGGGAGGAAAAGTCGTAAACTTTTGAAAATATGTGGTAAAGGCACAGTGATAAATTAGTTCGTATAGTGGATTTCGTAGTATTTTAAAACACCAGATATTATACCATCCAAATTTGCCATAAATTAAAGTCAAAGGAATGACAGCAGCTTGAACAAGAGTTAAATACAATTAATTTAATCAACAAATGGGTCACAGATTACAAGTAATTCGGACTTACCCGGATAGTGGTCACAGCTACACGACCCAACATGGTCGGAAGTAGATCAAATTAAGTTTGATTTTACTAAGAAGCAGGACTATGTCCCTCAGTCTAAAGATAGTGTTGGAACTAAGAGAGCTGGGAGCGAAGTGGTTTAAAATCTGAAAAGTCAATTCTCCTCATTGCTTTTCAAAATTACTCTAAGGTCCAGCATTGGTGGCATCATCGAGAGGTGTGTCATATTCCCTCTATTGGTGATTTCCAAGAGTGAAGGTGGCACAAAAAAACACGCCCTTGTTCTCTGGTTGGTAGGTCGGTAGGTCTTTTTTGTGACCCGCGAGAGGGACCCTAAATTCGTAAAAACCATCAGAAGTGTCCAAAAGGGGCGCCAATGTCCAGCTATGTCTGGCTTCCAAGACAACTGGATTTATTATCCATTCTTCTGAGGAGAGATGTTTCTTTTGATCAGTGAGACACCGAGTCTACTCGTAGTAGAATTGACACAAGAAGGGGAAGGGAGGGGGGGGGGGAGGAAAAGTCGTAAACTTTTGAAAATATGTGGTAAAGGCACAGTGATAAATTAGTTCGTATAGTGGATTTCGTAGTATTTTAAAACACCAGATATTATACCATCCAAATTTGCCATAAATTAAAGTCAAAGGAATGACAGCAGCTTGAACAAGAGTTAAATACAATTAATTTAATCAACAAATGGGTCACAGATTACAAGTAATTCGGACTTACCCGGATAGTGGTCACAGCTACACGACCCAACATGGTCGGAAGTAGATCAAATTAAGTTTGATTTTACTAAGAAGCAGGACTATGTCCCTCAGTCTAAAGATAGTGTTGGAACTAAGAGAGCTGGGAGCGAAGTGGTTTAAAATCTGAAAAGTCAATTCTCCTCATTGCTTTTCAAAATTACTCTAAGGTCCAGCATTGGTGGCATCATCGAGAGGTGTGTCATATTCCCTCTATTGGTGATTTCCAAGAGTGAAGGTGGCACAAAAAAACACGCCCTTGTTCTCTGGTTGGTAGGTCGGTAGGTCTTTTTTGTGACCCGCGAGAGGGACCCTAAATTCGTAAAAACCATCAGAAGTGTCCAAAAGGGGCGCCAATGTCCAGCTATGTCTGGCTTCCAAGACAACTGGATTTATTATCCATTCTTCTGAGGAGAGATGTTTCTTTTGATCAGTGAGACACCGAGTCTACTCGTAGTAGAATTGACACAAGAAGGGGAAGGGAGGGGGGGGGGGAGGAAAAGTCGTAAACTTTTGGAGTCCCTCCATGAATTTCTAGTGTGATGATACATAGCTTCATCACATCTATATTGAAAAACATGTTTTCAGAGCTTTGATAAACATGCAATTTACTTAAAAAATACGTAAATTTTTCTTACATCTAATTTACTGTTTTAATAATTCAACTTGAATTGTCGAAGTCACTTCCTTCCATTCAGCAAAATAAGACTGAAATCCGTTGACCCGTTTTAATTAGTCATTATCCTCTTCTAAACTTTCCAACTTCCGGAATCTTTTCTGGAGGGGGGGGGGGGTACAAACCCTCGTACGTATTAAATTATACTCAAGGTACATTTGTTTGGTTTTGGTTTGAACAAGCCTTTCAGGCACTGGTCGGCCTTGCTGACGTCATTCTGTTCAGCTTATTTCTTCTCCGTTTTGAATTTTTATTTTGGCTCATCTGGCAACGAACGAGATCTTCAGTACGCTTTTCGAACAAGCCATTTTGCGCTTGAAAAAGTTGCTCAGCAGTATTTTATTTCTGAAAAGGCTAGACAGTTCTTGGTTGAACTTGCTCTACGAATATGAGAATAAATTTCTGGCGAAAAACCAGGATGGTCCGTCCAGTTTCTTAACTGATTCAACATATATGCATCATTTTGGTCCGTCGAGCCGGAGTTTGGAAACCCAGCGAACATTGATATCGATGGATTGCAGCTTCGGCTCAATAAGTTTCTTCCCTGTGATTCAAGTTTGAAAGTACTCGTCATGGAGGGCGGTGAGTAATTGATTCATGCTATTTACAAATAAAAGGATTCATTCCTAATTGCTCGTCATGGATGGCGGCGAGAAAATTCTAGTTCGTGTTCTACAATTAGGCTCTTACTCTGGATGCGAGTAATTGATTTCATGTTTTCTACAATTAGAAGGATTCGTTCCTAATTGCTCGCGATGGATGGCGACTAGCAAATTCTAGTTCGTGTTGATTAATTAGGCTCTTAGTTTCGATTCGCGAGTGTAGGTTGGTCATCACCATTATAGTTAAGATTGATCATTATATTCTTTTTGTAATTAGTTTTGGTTGCCCCTATTATTGATTAGCTTGTTTATTTTTGTGTTTTATAATGAATAAATTAAAAATTGCCAAAAGGGTGCTCAATGCATCCCTCTCAAAAATTACTGAGAAAGTGGAATGTGAAATCTTTGGTGCGGATAAAGTAGAAGTCTCCTTATACTTAGCAAAGGTTGACAATTTAGAAATTAAGATTAATGAACTTTTTGAGAAAATCTTTGAAACGTGTAAAGAAAATGAAATTGATTCTTTTGTGGAGGAATCTTGTGTCATGCAAGGGTCCATTGATAAACTTAAAATAACTCTCATGCATTTGGAATCTAAAATTTCTGATTCTACCAAAGTGATTACTTCACAAGATGTTGTTAATGTAAAGCTACCAGAATTTCACATTTCTAAATTTTCTGGGGTTTCCAATATAGAGTGGATTTCATTCAGCGATTTGTTTTGGGCAAGTGTTGGCCAAAATAATAAGATTTCTCAAGCGCAAAAGCTTCAATATCTTAGGGGCTCCTTGACTGGTGATGCTCTACGAGTCATTCAGTCCTTACCCATTTCTGACACAAATTTTGAAATTTCTTGGAATCTTCTGTAGGAAATATACTCTAACAAACGTGAACTAGTGTTTGCATTGCTGGAAAGGTTCATGTCCATGCAACAACTCAAAACTGTGAGTGCTCAAGGGTTGCTGAACATTGTCGATACATCTAAAGAGATTATTCGGTCTTTACAAAGCATGGATATGAGAATTGAAAGCTTTGCAGATACAATATTTGTATTTAATATTATGCAAAAGTTGGATACATCCACCAAAACATGGTGGGAAAGAAATTTAAGTGATGACAATTTGCCTACTGTTGAAAAGTTACTTACATTCTTGACCTCACACTCCCGAACACTCCAACAAGACAGAGTGCAAATACCAAGACAAAAAACAAAGTTCAACTCCTTCACTTCACAAATAAGGAAGGAAAAAGCGCATTGTGTACTTAGTTCGACAATGCACCATGTGCAGCCTGGTACATATTTTTTAAACCTTTCAGTACAGCAACGGTTTAGCATTGCAAGGGCTCATGGCCTTTGCTTCAATTGTTTATCCAAGCATCATGTATTTGCTTGCAAGAGCAAATTCAAATGTCGTGAGTGTAAGAAGAGGCATCATACACTGCTACACTATACTAAAGAGCAAGCTTCTACCAGTGCTTCACACTTGTCAGTGAATGCTGCTGAATTTTCACCCCAAGTTTCAGCAATTCCCAAGAGTAGCGAGACTGAGCTTACTACATTTTCTTCTTGTGTGCAACACTCACCCAAACAAGTACTTCTGTGTACTTTAAAAGTCAAAGTGCTTAATTCTTCAAACCAGGTCCAGAGTTTTCGTGCATTACTTGATCCAGGTTCAGAGGCTTCCTTCATTTCAGAAGCAGGATTTCAGCGTTTAGGAATTTCTAAGAAAAAGTGCACGTCTTCAAATAAACTGCCTTGGATCTTCAAATGCCCTCACAAATGGCATCACTAACATTATATTCTCTCCACATTTCTCTACAGAACCAGTCTATAGGACATCATTCTACATTGTTAAGAAAATCATAGGTGACTTGCCCCATTCACCACTTGATGCAAGGTTTACCGATCAATTCTCAGATCTAATTTTGGCAGAACCTAACTTTAACAAACCAGATCCTGTAGACATTTTGTTAAGGGTTGACTTGGCCTTACCTCTACTTAAAGGAGAAATCATTAGAAGATGCCCATGGTCTCCATTTGCTATTAGATCCCAACTGGGTTGGATTGTCGCAGGTAATGCTGACTTGGCATCTGAAAATACTGTGATTCATGTAAACAACATTCAAGTAACCACTGATACCTTAATATCGAACTTTTGGAAACTAGACTCGGTATCCGCTGCAAATCTGCTGACAGAAAAGGAGCAGGCTTGCGAGACTCACTTTTTAGATACCCATTCAAGAGATGAAGGTGGAAAATATGTTGTAAAGCTGCCATTCCACACAATGCCACTCCATCTAGGAGAATCCAAGGAAATGGCTATTCGTCGGTTCTATTCCTTAGAAAGGTCGCTGTCTTGTAGACCTGAAGTCTACGACCAATATAAAAGCTTCATGAGAGAGTATTTGCAGCTGGGCCATATGGAAAAGGTGCCCGCTTCAGAACTTGCCAAGAAGCCTAACTTTTACTTGCCCCACCATGCAGTGCTTAAGGACACTAGCACTACCACTAGTCTGAGCGTGGTTTTTGATGCTTCAGCAAGGTCTTCTACTGGGCTGTCCTTAAATGACATCTTAATGACTGGGCCGAGAGTGCAGCAGGAGCTCTTTTCGATTCTTCTTCTTGGTTCAGGACCTTTAGGATTGCAGTTTGTGCTGACATCGAAAAGATGTTTAGACAAATCTGGATACACCCTGAAGATGCTGATTGCCAAAGAATAATTTGGAGGGATACACCAATGGATCCAATAAGTGTCTATCGCTTAACAACAATCACATATGGCAGTGTATGTGCACCCTATTTGTCTACCCGAGTTATGAACCAACTTGCCTTAGATGAAAAGCAGTCCTTTCCTCTTGCATCCAAGATTTGCTTGCGAGACTTTTATGTTGATGACCTGCTTTCAGGAGCCTCATCTGAAGAGGAAGCTACTGAGTTAATTAACCAGATGCGTCAAATGATGTCTCGAGGAGGCTTTCCCTTGTGTAAGTGGGTCTCTAATTGTCCCTCTGTTTTGGAGAACATTCCAATGGAATTAAAGGCAAGTGATGTTGCACATACAATCGACAATGACAGCTCAGTCAAGGTTCTAGGAATAGCTTGGTTTCCTAGTACTGACATGTTCACATTTACCATTTCAGTTAGTGATCATAAAGAACTTACTAAACGTAAGGTGCTTTCTGACGTAGCACGAATATTTGTTCCTTTGGGCTGGTTAGCACCGACTGTAATTATTGCTAAAGTCTTCATACAAAAACTTTGGAGTTACAACTTGGGTTGGGATGAAGTGTTGAGTGAACCTCTTGCTACTAGATGGAGGAATTTCCAAGAACAACTCCCTCTACTTACTAAATTTAAGATCCCATGCTTTATTCTTGCACCACAATCCTTAGACATTCAAGTTCATGCTTTCTGCGATTCATCTGAAAGAGCTTATTGTGCAGGTCTTTATCTTCGCTCTGTTAATTGTGATCAAACTGTAAATGTTGCACTTCTAACCTCCAAAACCCGTGTTGCACCTGTTAAAAAGCAATCGTTACCCCGTTTGGAACTGTGCTCAGCACTGTTGTTGGCGAATCTTTTGGAAGTTGTCTTACCATTATTGGAGTTGTCAATAAGTAGAACTTTTGCTTGGTCAGACTCGACTGTTGCACTTGCTTGGATTGCTTCAGAGCCTCGCCGTTGGTTGCCATTTGTTGCAAACAGAGTTTCCAAAATACAGGAGGCTACTCCAGGAATTGTATGGAATCATGTATCTTCACAAGACAATCCTGCAGACTGTGCCACAAGAGGTCTTCTGCCAGAACAGTTGTTGAATTGCACCCTTTGGACTTGTGGTCCTCAGTTTCTTTATAAGGCATTTGACCATCTCATCAAAGGGCAATCATCAGAGTTTAATTTTGAAGAATCACATTTGCAGGAGATGAAAAAGAGTAGTGTTGTTACAGCTACTCGTGTGCACACTGACTCCCTTACTTTTAAATTTTCTTCTTTCATGAAGTTGTGCCGAGTTGTTGCTTGGTGCCTAAGATTTCGGAATAACTGTTCCGTAGCTCATGCTGAACGAGTTTCAGGTCATCTTTCTTGCGATGAAATATCAAGGGCAACACTGGTCATTGTCAAATGTGTACAGGAAGCTGAGTTTCACGAGGACTTGAACAATTTAAAAGCAGGAAGGCCTGTGAAGCCTTCTAGCAAGTTGATGTCTTTGTCACCATTTCTAGACAGTGATGGGATTTTGCGTGAGGGTGGGAGACTGAGACATTCAAGATTACCTGAAGATTCCAAACATCCCATGATAATTCCTAAGTTTCACCATCTTACTAATTTAATTGTTCAATATTTTCATCGCAAGCATCTTCATGCAGCACCTCAGCTTTCTTTATCCGTCATCAGACAAAAATTTTGGATTCCCTGGGGAAGAGATGTAGTGCGCAGGTTTGTCAATTCTTGCGTTACCGGCTTTCGACTTGCTGCTTCTTCCATGACTCAGATTATGGGTGATCTTCCTGCATCAAGAGTGGTTCCATCTAGATCCTTTTCTAAATCAGGTGTAGATTTTGCAGGTCCCTTTCTGGCTAAGGAGAGAAATGGAAGAGGAAAAAGGTCCTGTAAGGTTTATTTGGCTATTTTTGTTTGCTTTGCCACACGAGCTATTCATCTGGAAGTGGTGAGTGACCTTACCTCTCAAACCTTCATTGATGCTTTAAAGAGGTTTTTTTGCAAGGCGAAGAAAGTCCGAAGAAATAATTAGTGATTGCGGTTCCAATTTTGTGGGAGCTAATCGGGAGCTCAAAGCATCACTGAAGTCCTTGCTCACATCGAAGTCTGACCCCCCTGGTGCTCCACATTTTGGAGAATTGTGGGAATCTGGCGTTAAATCAATGAAATACCATTTGAGGCGCACAATGGAAGAATCTCTACTCAGTCTTGAGGAGCTGAATACACTCACTGCACAAATTGAAGCATGCCTCAACTCCAGGCCATTGTGTCCTCTTTCATCTGATCCAAATGATCTTGCTCCATTAACACCAGGTCATTTCTCATTGCTACTGCATTAATGGCTATTCTTGAGCCAGATCTTTCAACCATTCCACAGTCACGTTTGGGAGCTGGTGCAGCGTTTACTTCAACAATTTTGGAAGAGATGGAACATGGAGTTCCTCTCTAGGCTTCAACAACGTCCAAAGTGGTGTAAAGCTAAAGCCAATATCACCGTGAATGATTTAGTGCTTGTTAAAAATGAACTGTTGCCACCTCTAAAATGGAAACTTGCACGAGTTATTCATATTCATCCAGGAATTGATGAAAAGGTTCGTGTTGTAACTGTGCAAACAGATTCTGGACAGTTAAAGCGACATATTTCTAAAATTTGTAAATTGCCTTTAGACGACTAACTACTTTGTACATTTAATGTTATCTTATTTTTGTATGTTTACCCTTTTTCTTATGTTGATTGACAATTTATGTTTATTTTAGTCAATTGCTTAAAATTTTGCTAATTTGTAGTTTAATTTTAACATTTCTGATTTGCTTCTTTGTAAAGGGTCTCGTTGGTTGCTATCATGAATTTATTCTCTTTTGAAACTCTCGGAGGGTTTCAAGGGTGGGAGAATGTTTGGTTTTGGTTTGAACAAGCCTTTCAGGCACTGGTCGGCCTTGCTGACGTCATTCTGTTTAGTTTATTTCTTCTCCGTTTTGAATTTTTCCTTTGGCTCATCTGGCAACGAAAGAGATCTTCAGTAGGCTTTTCGAACAAGCCATTTTGCGCTTGAAAAAGTTGCTCAGCAGTATTTTATTTCTGAAAAAGCTAGACAGTTCTTCTTGGTTGAATTTGCTCTACAAATATGAAGTCTTCAATTGGTCTCAGAATAAATTTCTGGCGAAAAACCAGGATGGTCCGTCCAGTTTCTTAACTGATTCAACATACATGCATCAACATTGTCTAATCATACTAAGCAGAATAAAATAAGAATCACCCTAAATTCACCAAATCAGTTAAATATTAAATTAAACTAAAAGCATGATAGCATTATTAATTATTAAGAACTTTAGGATAATCTAATATATTTCATTTATAATAAAACTGGATATTTTATTACATTTCTATGATTGTATTGATGGTTATTCAAATTGTTAATTCTGTGAATGGTTAGTGTCGTCTATCTATGTCAGTGTCGTTTATATGAAAATTTGTCAAAATATTTCTGCGGACGATTGTATACATCATGTTCTTGAATTTTACCTACAGTAGTTTATTAGAAAGCATGTGCAAGTGCACGCTTTGATTAAAGTAAGAATAGCGACACTATAAAAAATTGGTGATAATTGTGGAATATTCTAAAATGTTGCCAAAAAAAATTGAAATAGAAATTTTAGCCCAATATTTTACAGTATATCATTCAAATACTTGGCAATTTCTTCTGTCCTCGTCCAGGTAGGAATATTATTGATTTGAAGTTCTTACTGAACTTTCGACTTCGGTACGGATTCTGCGCTAAGGTGATTTATGCCAATTAATGTTAGCAGAACTAATTGTTAATAACAATTGAATTGAATAAATTAGTTGCTATGTTGGTGGTGATCAAACGGAGTTAATCCACACTAGAGTGGGAAATGGAAAGGAATATTGGTTAAAATTCCAAGTCCGGTATGGATTCTGTGCCAAAAGTTGTTTGCACAAAACAACTCCAAGTCATGGCAAACATAGGCAGTTAACTTGTTATTAAAAATATGGCAGAGCTGCCATTTTTTGGCGAAAATCACCATGGCGTAGAATTCTTACCGGACTTGGAATTTTAACCGAACTATCTTAATAATCAAAGACGTGAAAGCCGGTACTTCTTAAATTTATCCTTGATCGCAGCATGAATTCTTTAAAATAGTACTTATTAGTACAAATTTATTATTAAAAATAATCTTTTATCCAATTTACATACGACCTCTACTTTTTGCGACTTGATGACTTTTTCTTCTTTTTCTGAGTTTTTGGTTTCTTTGTACCTTTCTTTTGCCCCTTCCCTAGCTTTTGTAAAGGTTTAAATTTCTTGTAAGCTGTCAGTTCTTTGCCCAATTCTTGATCAGCCTCCAAAAAGTCGCCAAAACTGCGAGTAATAATTGTATTGGGAATGCTTCCGTATCCATCTTTCATCGTGACCATTAATGGTGGCATCTTGGGTGGTTCATGTCTTTTAGGATCTGCAAAGACCGCCAAATTGGCTAGTGTGGGATCGATGACATAGAAAGAAACCTGAGATCGTGTCACAACCCTGTTGTTGCTTGTGCCAAGTTCGTAGTTGTTATGGTTCTTCCATTCACGGACTTGTTGCCAATCCCACTTATTGGCGACTTCTGACGTGGACATATCGCACAATTGTGAGTAAAACTGTTGGTGATACAAAATTTAGAAGAAAAAGACTGAAATGTATAGGTTTGTCTATCGAACTAAAAGCTGTAAAAGGACATCCTTGAAGTACTTTAAATCAAATAGCGGAAGTTCAGGGGAATTTTGATAGTGTTGATACTACTTTTGATAATAAAATTATTTAAGTAAATAATTAAGGTTGCCAATATTTTTTTATCTAAACATAATTTTTATAAAAATGATTATTTGATTGAAAAATCTCAAAAATAACAAACTTAAACTGCCTGCTCAAACTTGAAATTCAAATACAAGCATCTACGGCCATTCTAGTAAATGTAAAAATCTCAATGGTGTCTGTCCGTTCATTTGTTTGCCACGCTTGAAATTGTGGTCTATTCCTAGTTAACGTGTAAATATCGTCAAGCCAAGTTGGCGTATTTTTTGTAGACTATAAAGTTCAACATTTGACTGCCCTTTTTTTTATATATATCGCGCATGCGCAACCGCGATTTTACGTTAACCTTATCTGGAATGCGTAGGAGTAGAGGAGATTTGTTTTTTTAGTGGCCATTTTGAAATTTGCTTTCGGCTAACGGTTTACCGCTGAAAAATTTTGGCCTTGTAACCGACTTTTCAAAATTGCGCCAACCCAAACACGTAAACTGGGAATTTACCGAAATGGTACCTACTATACCTCTGAAACTATAAAATTAGTTTTAGTAACTAAAACTGATACTTCATTGACGGCTCTAGGGATACAGCCAGTGCAGCCAGGATGCATCTAAATTTATTAGCTCAAAACTAAAATTATATATTTTACAATGTTCTAAAATGAAGATCCAATTTCTATGTGTAAAAAAAAAAAAAAAAAAAAAATCCTATAAATAGCAAACTTGTTGACTCAATACTTAATTCCCGAGAGAAAAAAAAAACGCTTCAAATGAACTCAAATTGGTGATCTTCCATCAAACTGAAGTTGAGTGTTCCTGAAACTCAATTTGGCTGAGATGTTGCAATGGTAATCGATGGAACCTAACAGAGCCTTTCCCTCCACGTAAAGAAAAAAAAAACCCGCTTCAAATGAACTCAAATTGGTGATCTTCCATCAAACTGAAGCTGAGTGTTCCTGAAACGCAATTCGGCTGAGATGTTGCAATGGTAATCGATGGAACCCAACAGAGCCTTTCCCTCCACGTAAAGAAAAAAATGCTTCAAATGAACTCAAACTGCTGATCTTCCTTCAAACTGAAGCTGAGTGTTCCTGAAACGCAATTTGCCTGAGATGTTGCCATGGTAACCGATGGAACCCAACAGAGCCTTTCCCTCCACGTAAAGAAAAAAACGCTTCAAATGAACTCAAACTGGTGATCGTCCATCAAACTGCAGCTGAGTGTTCCTGAAACACAATTTGGCTGAGACTTTGCCATGGTAACCGATGGAACCCAACAGAGCCTTTCCCTCCAAGTAATGTGCAGCGAGACAGCCAGTTCTGCAGTTTTCAACTTCGGCTGTCCTTTTGAATTCGATTAACTGATTGGCTACATTCGATAATCAGCGTGGGTAAGTGAGAGAGGTAGGAAACCGAACGTTTCTAAAAATCCCTCCTAACGGAATGTTAAGTTTACTCTGTTTTCTTGTAATTTGTTAAGTTAACCATTTTGAAACACGGAGTCACTTTATGATACAGTGTGAGTATTGTTTGAAACTCCTTTTAGAAGATGGATAGAAGATGTTAAACCCCAACTACTTAAAAAAAAAAATAAAAAAAATACGTAAACCTCTTTTTTTAAATTTTCAAAAAATTTCGGTTTCCGGACCTGAATCATTTGGAAGCCTCAAAAATTCGGGGCCCCTGGGCACTTGCCTCAATTGCCTTCTGTAAAATCAGGCCCTGATTGACCCTGAAACGTCATCCTATATAAAAAAAAAAGCTGCAATTCTTGCGAAAAACTTTCGCCAATATCACCTTGAAATGAAGTTATTAAATAATATAACCCATAAAAACAGAGTTTAAAAAAAAAAAAAAAAAAAAAAAAAATTCTTTATATGCATTGAAATTTTTTATATTCATTAACACAGGCCCAATGTCAAAAACATTTTTATTAGCAAAATTTCGCGTCAAACTATGTTTCAAAATTTATTTATTAAAAATGAAAGTGAACATCATCTAAATATCATTTATTTATTCTGATTGAGATAATTTTATTATTTATTTTTTAAAAAAAATTTTGGCAACAGGAAAGAGTTTCAGCAATGGTCGGATTTTAATGCGGTTGAATGACGGCAAGTTGGTTTTCTAGTATTCCGTAAAAGCGACCTTTTAATGACAGTAACAGCCCCAAAATTTGATAGAGCGTATTGTCATCGACATAGAACCTATCTGCCAAGTTTCAGCCTGATTGGATGACGCCAAGAGGGTTTTATTAGATCTCTATTGATTCCAACCCATCGACAATATTTCCTTCGTTGCTATGGTTATTGTGAAGTTTCTTCCAAATAGTTGGCGTTTGTTTGGTAGACCATTGCCATGTCCGTACAGGTTGGCGCGATTTGCGAGAAACTTGCAAAATTGGTTTTCCGATGCTGCGTTTCAAGCCAAGTTGTTTGAGATCAAGTGACGTCACATTCAATTCGAGCTGAAGGAATAGCCAAAGTCTAACAAGGGAGCTTTGATAGAAAATTAAAAAAAAAAAAAAAAAAAAAAGGAAAATGAGCATTGAGCAGAAATTTTTTTCCTTATGGCCTTTTCGAAACATTTAAAATTAAATAAAAAAAATTTAAAAACATGAGGGGACTGTCTATTGCGCAGAATGTCGTAATGTCTACTAAATCATATTTTTCATGATTTTAGAAATACTTTATGTCTCCCCTACCCATATAAAATACATGAAAAAAAATTTGTCTGAAACAATACAAAAGAAGCTTTCATAAATGAACAAAGTTCAATTTTATATTAATAGTATTTAATATAGCTAATAACCAAATACCCTATTTCGTATTATTTTGATCATTTTTATATAATTTCAGTGACCTTGAGGGGCCTCTAAATATATATATCTATTTATATTTTTGAATTCTGAAAAAAATTCAAGGTTTTTTTTATATTTACAGAAAGAACATTTTTGGAGGGTGAGAATTCACATTTTTAAAAGTTGAGATTTTGGAAACCCTAATGGATATGAGTCAAATAATTTTGATATGCGTCGATAAATTAATTTGAATAATTTGTAAGATGAGTGATTTCTTAATTGTCAATACTATTGGAACTTCTGTAAAAATGTAAGAAAGGGACAATGTTAAAAAGAATAATTTAGCTTTTGAATCAATAAAAAAGAATGAACCAAACTTTTCGATAATAACTAAATGAAGTAATAATAATAAAAAAAAATTTCATCCTTATATGTGATAACAAATATTCAAAAATGATAGTAAAAAAACTTTTAAACAGAGAACTTTTTCAAATTATGATAAGGATTTCAATTGGAAAGAAGGGGGTAATAAAATAAGATATTTAATAATACTTCTTATAGATGGCAGCACGATTAAAAATGAAGGACTTGTATACAACGAATGTTTGTTTATCTTATGCTGTACAGATGGCAGCACCAGAGCTAATCTTTCAAAAATTAAGGAAGAAAGGGGAAAGTTTTTATCTGTGAGATTTGGACATCAATCACAATGAACCTAAAATTTGAGTATCAACTAATTTTAATGGGATTGACTCTGAGATAGCTGAATTTTTACTTTCAATTACCCATATGCATACATAGAGTAATAAAAATATTTAAATTTGGCAAAAAAAAAAAAAAAAAAAAAAAAAAAAATGTATATTTATCCACGTTTTGAAACATCCTGATTTCAAAAAAGTGATCTCTAGAAAAAATGCTTGTTTGTCTGTACGTGATCAGCATAACTGCCGAACAAATTGACCCACGATGCTCAAATTTGGTGAGCGGGTTGGTGATGGTATAAGGACCTACTATTAGGTTTTCGTCAAAATCGCGCATGCGTATAAGAGGTAGCTGCTAATGAAAAAAATCATGTTTTTCAGTAATTTCTAAACAACGGGTCTAACGATTTTGTTAAATAATTTTGTAAATAGCTGTGGTAATGCCTCTAAAGGTGTTCTAAACATTTCCCCCTCCGAAATTCTCATAAAAATGCGATAAAAGAGTAGAAAAATGAAAAATGAGTGCCCTTAATACAGAGATCTCTGCCAATAATATCGCCAAACTGACCATTTTTATTGAAATGATTGAAAATAAGAAAATCGTAAGCCACCATGTTAAATTTTACAGCAATGACCAATATTAAATAGTGTAACTGGAAGTTGTGCGATGTTCCACACCCTTATTTTAAGAGCGGGATACAGCATACTGAAGTTGAAGGGCAGGTTAAGGAAATTAGAGAAAAACTTGATAGGGTAGTGAAAAAGCACATTTCATTTACCAAGAAAGGGAATTCTCATAAACTAGATCCAATGTGGTTTTAACTTGATACAAGAAAAGAACAAAAGGAAAAAAACTGGGGGTGTGGAACATCGCACAACTTTAAATTACAATATATTACTAATGTTTTTCAACTTTTTATACCATTAAACATTTTTACATCAAATTTCGGAGATTTGGATGTTTAGAGCACCTTAGGAGACATTATCACAGTAATTTTGGTCAAAATCGTTAGAGCCATTTTTTACCAATCATTGAAAAGCATGATTTTTTTCAATGGCAGCTACCTTATGGGCATGCGTGATTTTGACGAAAACCTTAATGGTGGGACCCATGTCCACCACCTACCCACACACCAAATTTGAACATCGTAGGTCAATTTGTTCGGAAGTTATGCTGACCACAGACACACATATACATTTTTTCTATATCACTTTTTACTTTCAATTACGCATATGTATACAAAGGGTAATGGAAGTATAGTATTTGGTCACAATTTTGTTGTTGTTGTTGATTTTTGTTTGCATTTCTCCTTGTTTTGGAAACTTCTGATTTAAAAAAAAGTGATCTAGAAAAAACATTTGTCTGTGTGTACGTGGTCAGCATGACTCCCGAACAAATTGACCAACGATGTTCAAATTTGGTGAGCAGGTTCGTGATGGCCCAAGGACCTACTTTAAAGGTTTTCGCCACAATTGCGCATGCGCATAAGGTAACTTCCATTGAAAAAATCATGTTTTTCAGTAATTGCTAAAAAACGTCACTCACAATTTTGTTCAAAATAGTTGTGGTAATGTCTCTTAGAGTGTTTTAAACATCCCCACCTCCAAAATACCCGTAAAAATGCTTTAATGGCGTAAATAGTTGAAAAATCAATACCTTCAACACAGAGTTTTCTTTCCTTGAGCATTCCTCATCAACGATCATTTTATCTTTTCTCCTCAGCTTCACTTATAATAAAGGATAATATAAGGTTTATCGAAAAGTATATCGCTAAAATCACAATTTTAGCGATTTTTTTTTTTTTTTTAAAGATCCATATAAGAATTATCGCAAAAAATTTCAGCAAACTGGCAATTTTTTCTAATTTAATGATGAAAATATAAAATCGGTAAATGGCACAAATCCACGTCAGTATTATAGCGTAATTGAAAGATGTACTATGTTCCACACCCCTAGTTTTAAAGTGGATGTTCCAAAATGTGGGGAGACGTGGGGAAAAAAAAATGATTTTTTGTTTATCTAAAACAATAATTTTATTACTCTATGTTAACATATGTGTAATTGAAAGTAAAAAAATGCTTGGGAGGAATATTTTACTCGAAGTTTAAAAAAGTAATATCCGAGTATCGAAGTATGAAACTGTTAATACGAGGGCTTCTGCCAAGTTTAGGTACGCCTTCTACCATCATTCTGAATTTTGTATGGAATGTAGAAGAATGCTAGTAGATCATGAACCTATACGGTCTGCCTTTGAAAAAATGGCCGAAACAGTTCAAAAAACGATTTTAAATGAGTGGAACTAAATAACATTGCCAAATATGTCATAACATGCCAAATAACATTCTTGCTTATTTGGTAACCACCACTCTTTAATTTTCAATGGGGAAGGATGCAGATTATTTAGATATCTGGCGACGTCTTACTTGTAATTTTAAAAAATCAGCCAAGTTTGGCGTCACCGGTTTCTTTATCAGAGACTTAATATTTATTCGTTCACAGTCGTCTTTCAGTCTCGTTAGATTTAATTTAGAGTCAAGCCACTTCCAGTAACAAACATCACTGCTATAGTTAAAAAGAAAAAGGATTTTCATTTAATAGAGCTTTTCGTAAAGCAAATTCAATTTAATGCATAAAGTAAACGGAATACCTTCCGTATGGAAATAGAAAATGAGACAAGTGTAACTTTATTGAATTTGAAATATATCTCAATTAAAGTAAGAAAAACATTACGAGGAAAATATGACACAGTGATCATCAAAAGTAAATTACTTCTATGTTTTCAAAATGAAACAGATACAATTTAGGGGAGTTAATTGATTACACGAAAGACCATATTCCATTCATAAGTGTATTTTAAATTATACATTGTTCTTATTTAAGATCAGTTCCTAAAGGAACATAAAAGTAATTCAGTTGATTTTTATATTTTTGTCGAATAATTGCTATCTTTCTGTAAGGTTTTCATTTTTTCCACATTTAGTGGATATAATTCAAATATTGAGCTTAAATCTATAAGGAAATATTCCAAAATATATTTCTGAAAATTCGGATTTATTTTTTGTATTCCTCAGGAACAATAAGGCATGAGATGATATTTATGAAATAATGAATGACTACCTATTGTTTCTCAATCTTGATTTTAAACTTTTATTTACTAACGGGACTTGGAAGTCCCGTCAGTTTTCTCATGGTTCTATAATAGTTTAAATACTTTAATACCTATTTTGACTTTGAAATCCACTTGTATGCAGTTCGTTCATTAATTGTTAGATGGTAGTACAAGCTTATTTATCTTAATTTGAAAACACACTGACGAATTTTAATGCCTTTCATCGTCTTTTATTCTTGAAGCTTCCAAATAAATAAATAAATAAATAAATAAATAAATAAATAAATAAATAAATAAATAAATAAATAAATAAATAAATAAATAAATAAATAAATAAATAAATAAATAAATAAATAAATAAATAAATAAATAAATAAATAAATAAATAAATAAATAAATAAATAAATAAATAAATAAATAAATAAATAAATGAATGGATGAATTTAAAAATAAACAAACAATCAAACAAACAAACAAACAAACAAACAAACAAACAAACAAACAAATAAAACACTCAAATGTGCCTACTCTCTTTTTAATTTGCACTGTGCACACTTGCTGCGTGCAATAGCATGGGAAGAAGTTAAAAAGTGAAAAAGACTTTGCTGCACCTACTTAAGTATCGCAGTCTAATTTGAAAGTATATTTTAAGGTATTAATGAAACTAAATTAACATTAGCACTATTTTATATATCTGTGTACGTTCAACAATGATTGCCTCAGTGCCAGTGTTCCACACATTTCATCAACTACTACAATACACTTAAAAACAAATGCTTACATATTCATTCCACAATCATTAGGATCCTTCCTGTTTACGCGATGAAAAGTGTTACTTTCCTCACGAAGCAAACCAACTGCCCTGCTTCTTATAAACACCATTAAGCAGTAATGTGCTCAAAGAAATCTGAACCAGATTCTTCATTACTTTGGGCTTCACTCTTTCCGAGGATTTTTAAGGCTGATTTTTGCAAATTGCCATTGGTTGGTCGAAGATTTACTGCCAATTACCAAGTTGATTGAAGGTCTACTGCCACTCGTTGATAGGAATGGTATCTTTTGGCTTACACTGAGACAGCAACTGGAACAATCAAGCTCTTGGGTGATTATTACGTCACTAGTCGAGGGTCACGGAAGAGGATTACCATTTTTATATTTTCATCATCGGATTAGAAAAATTATCCAGTTTGGCGGTAATTTTTATATTATACTTTCTTGTAAGTGCAACTGAAGAGAGGAGAAAAAACGATTGTTGATGAGCTATGTTCAAGGAAAGATAACTCTGTGCTGAAGGCATTTGTTTTTTAACTTTTTACGTTAATTTCAACATTAAAAGGAATTACCACAGCGATTTTGATCAAAATCGTTAAAGCCGTTTTTAAAGCAATCATTTGAAAACCAGCCAGTTTGGCGATATATTTTTGCGATAATTCTTATATTGTCTTTTCTTATAAGTGCAGCTGAGGAGAGGAGAAAAAACGATTGTTGATGAGCTATGCTCAAGGAAAGAGAACTCTGAGTTGAAGGCATTCTTTTTTCAACTTTTTATGTTAATTTCAACATTAAAAGGAATTACCACAGCGATTTTGATCAAAATCGTTACTGCTGCTTTTTTAACAATCATTGAAGAGTATGATTTTTTCAATGGCAAATACTTAATGCTCATGAGCGATTCGGACAAAAACAGCAATGGTAGGTCTCATGGTCATCAATAACCCACACACCAAATTTGGACATTCTAGGGCAATTTGTTCGGGAGCTATGCTGACCACAAACATACATTTTTTCTAGACAACTTTTTGAAATCAGGATGTTCCAAAATGCGAAGAAACGCTAAAAAAAAATAAAAAAAAAAATATCAATTTTTTTTGACCGAATGCTATACTTGTGTATACATATGGATAATTGAAAGTAAAAATTGTTTGATCAACTGGAGCTGATAGTTACTGACTTGTCAATGACAAATTGACTCCTGGCTTTTACATGGTATTATTCTCTGGCATCTCATAGTGACTGGAGACCTCTAATTGTATGCCAACTGGCAATATGAAAATCAGCCTATAGCGATCGGTATATTCCTTTGAAGAAATTCTCGTTTTGCTCTCTTTTGTTAACATTATTTGAAACTGAAATTATAAATAAGGAACAAAATCATGGTGTTAGTTTGTGTTGTCGAAAGTCTTTATCAGCCCAAAGGCAAGATTTTCAGACACAAGATTTAAACTTACAAAATTTTCCATAGTTCATCCAACATTAAGCTACAATGGCCCGCATCCAGATTGACCAGTACCGAGTGATATTGGCCAGCGGATTTGTGCTACTGAGATATAGGCATAAAACAGCAGATGGGACACTCCATTGACGATAGTTGTTATTTAAATATTAGTGAAAATTTTGTCTACGTTTTGATTACATTAATGTCATGGTATTAACATTTTTAATGACTAACTAGTATTAAAAATATTGTTGCGTGGATGGGTTCGAAAGATTTGAAGCTAAAGCAGATCAAAACTTGCAGAAGTTTATTCCGATATAACTCTTCGCAGATTCTTTTACTATTCCAGAACTTTCCGGTTTAATAGACTCAATACAGCTCTTTACACAAAAATGGAGCATAAAACAGCAGTTAAAAACTTGATACACAACTGCTAAAATCGCCTCAAAAGACAATGCAATACAGTTCCCTTTCGGAACTCTCTGAATGCTCGCTGAGAGATAACTAACTCAGTAACTCCACTAACTCCCCCGCTCTCTTGGTCGGCCTGATATAGGAAAGGCGAATCTTCGCGAAACTTCCAGAGATAGAAATTTGGAGAACTTTCCAGATCGTAGTCGAAAAGCCCTATACAGGTACATGGGGACCGAAAATGTCGCCAAATGGTCGCCAAGTTTGGCGACCAAAATTAGTTGCCTAAACCATCGCCAACTTGGCTCTATATCGCCAATTTGGCGAGATTGTCATTAACCATAATGTTAAATGGCCTGCTCTTTGTAAAACTCGTTTTCCAGCATGATCCCTGTAGAACTCGTTTTCAAGCAATAAGAGATGCATTGCAGGAAAGCGAAGACAAAGAACTCTTTGCACTGCCTCTTATTCGAAGTGTACATAAATTTTCCTTTTTACATTATTAATACTACGAAATATTTACAAATATACAGAAATTCGCAACAATATGCTTTCATATTTTATGGCATTAAACAAGAATGAAACGAATATTTACTGTTACACAATAATTCATAATTTTTCAGGCACTTTAGGGCCAAAATTCAAGTGGCAGAGGCACGAGTTTTGCGTGCCTTATGATAAATAAGGCCCCGAACATAATTTCGTAAATTTTATGCTATTATGCTATTTAAGAGGAATAATATCTGCAAAAATAAAAAGAAAAGATAATTCAAAATTCTCATCACCCAAAAAGAGTATGGCGTTTTAAATATTCACCCGTAAGTTAGTTTTACTGGCTAAATCTTATCGGGAAAGTTGTAAATGATATTTTAGGGGGATGTAATAATGGTTTTATGTATATCTACACATTTGTTGTCCTTAAAACATAATTTGCAAAATTATTTTTTAAATATTTTTATTTTCTTTCTTTTATTTTGAGAGCTATGATCTTAGTAAAACGTAGAAGATGCTTTATAATGACCTGCTGATAGCTACATGTTCGCATCAGTGCCAGTTGAATTATGGCTTGAAATGTAAAACCATTAGTTATGCTAATTACATTGAAGTTTAAACTTTAAATAATAAAAAAAACGTAATAATTTTAAATTTATTTCAACAGATGGCGTTACTATCTCTTATTCTAAATTGAAAGTGTCTGGATGAAATATTTATAAAGGGAAATTTTTGTATTATGTGTAATTGGGTGGAAAAAGTCTTTGGACACTTTTATAGTGAAGAATGTTATTATTCAAAGGAAAAGAGAATATAATTCATATACTAGTCTTCATTTAAAAAAATTTAGTAGAGGTGAAATTAAGTATTCAAGCAACACAAAACAAACAAACAAAAATAAATAAATAAACGAACGAACGGACGGACCGACAAACAAACAAACAAACAAACAAACAAACAAACAAACAAACACATATAATTTTTTGAAAAATCCGATTTGTAATTCAGCAATTGAAATGTAATAAAATCTAATAAGTCAAAGCATTTAGATTACGATTTTTTGTACATACGTTTGCATTTTAATTTTCTTGTTGCTTACTTGTATAGTTTATTACTATGCGATAAAAATTCTTGTTTATTTTATTTTCGTGCTGCCATCTATACATCAATATGTGAACTATTTTCAGTGGTCAGTTAAGAACGGAATAATCCATTCTAAAAATTGGGCCTGAATACATTATGATAATTTTCAAATTCATAGAAACTCGTTTGTGAAGTTTAAAAAAAAAAAAAAAAAAAAAAAAAAAAAAAAAAAAATCAAATGTATTTATATTTTATCAAGACTTATACTTGCAAAATTCCAAAAAAAAATCTGCCCATCAAAATGGAAATTTTTTAAAAATAAATTGAAGCTTTAACTTTATAATATCAGTTGTTGTATCTGATACAAGTCAGAGTTTTAAGAAATCTAATGACCTTATAGTAGATGAAAAGATATTGGAGAATTTTTAAGGTACTCTTTATGGATTGAGCATTTTAAATACTTCAATGTGTGTATGTACTTTGTACAATCCAATCACAAAGTATCGATTAACTATTTCTCCTTCATTAACTTTTAAATTCTTTAAGTAAGTTTTTAACATTTTATCCTTAAAATATGTTTCATAAAACTATATCATACGCTTTCAATGTACGAATTTAAGGGATCTTTGTCTTTATGTTTTTAAACTAAATACAAAAATGCTTACGAGCAGATTCAGAATGCCATTTGATAAATGGATTATTTTATTGATTTGTTAAAATGACATTTTTGATTTGAAGATTTTAATTTTTTAGTTTGTAGCTTGAACAAATGGTTTAGTTTTATCTTATTCCTTCTCTATTGATTCATAAATAAAAAAACGCAGCACTTTTGATATATTTTTTTGGACATGCCCTAGTTTATATCTAGATATAAAAGCTCGAAAAACGTATTTTTCAAGCATAATAAAAGATGTCATTATTGCCTTTCATTCTGCCCTGGATACGTCATTATTAATGAATTGCAATGAAAATTTACATTGAATTTTCTCAGACTTTCGATGTTTTATTTATCAAAAATAAGGTCAGAATAATTCATCTTCAAGACACACAATACTCAATCATTAATTTAATAACCATATTTGGTGTTAAAAAGTTGTATGGTTAAATTTTAAAAATAGGTTAATGCTCATAAGTAAGGTTTAATGGACATTTAACGGGCATTTGTATGTTTTTTAACAAATCATCCTAACCGTAGTTACTCCCAGGAATATTTGCAATGGGTTGCAAGATTAGATTTTTATCAAAATCATTAATTTTTTTAGAAATGTTAATTAATAATTAGGCATTTTAAGTTATACTCTTTGAGAATAGTAAAAATTCATGGTATATATTTTTGAAAGCGCAACCCTGTTAAAGAGAAAAAAAAATACAGAATTTTTTCCCCCCCATTTTTTCCAAGTTTCGGATATCATGGGGAAAAAAAAAAAAATGAAACACGAAGGCAGTATTGGAATATGTTCAATTAAATTCTAAAAATAGATTTCAAAATAGTATATCTGATGACTTAAAAAGCAAACATTTTCCTAGTATTTTGAGAACTACACAGGAAATGATTATGCATTAAAAGGAATAAATACTTCTACTCATCAGCCTCTAATAATCATAGACAACAAGCGTCAGAAAATCGTCAAGCAAGTAGCTATAAAAAAACTACACAGGAAAGAAACAAAAGACTAAATTAATAGGAAAAAAAAAAAATGCTCATTGTAACATAAAAGTATAAACAGCATATGCACTTTTTTTATCCTGGAATTTACATCTGTTCCTTCATTTTTGTTTAAATTTTCAAGAGCCAGGGGGGGTGCAAGTGCACCTCCTTGCACCCTCCTAGGGGAGTCCATGATCCTAAATAACTAAGATTTTATGTGTTTTTTAATGTAATGTGATTATTTGTACATAACTAGCCTGAGACACACATTGAGAAAGCAAACTAAAGAAGGTTTGAGAAGGATATTATCAAATAATAAGATTTTCTGAATTAAAATTCAATACTTTAGTATTACGTGCATAAGTGGTAATACTTTACGTGATACTTTACATTCACTGTGTAATTTTTTCAAAGTACTTGGAAAATAAAACAGTAATCCATTATCTATAGAATATATTTTATTTCTATAAGACTTCGTTTTCTATCAAAAACCTACAATTAATAACAATTATTTTTGAAAATTTTGCTAATTAATGATTAACATTGAGATCTGATCATATAATAATTTATCGTCTCTTAAACATAATTCGGAAATATATTTGAATCACTGCTCTTTCAAACAAATTCAATACATTTCAACAGAAAACTGCTTGAAATGAATATGTAAATCCATATGTTTCTGTATAATATGGATTGGAACGATAAATAAAACTAGAATATTCACCCGCATTGGTAAAATTTAAGATGAAAAATATTGTCAAATTGCTGTAATTGGCGCTAATTTTGACAACAAAATTAGTTGTGAAATTCTACTTCAAAAATAGAGAAATAGCAACGATAAATTTGAAACTTAAGATCGACAACCGTTGTATCACATGACCATTTTCTTTATTATTACTATTCAAAAGTAAACGCAATATCAATTTCTCAGCGCACAAGCCATCTATCCATCTGATCTTTTGTTAGGATCCACTATATTCACAACAAAATTCAGCGACTGACGCCATTTAGATTGTTGCATTTTTGTAATCTGATGTGAACACTTACTGTACTTATTAATTAATTAATTAATTAATTAATTAATTAATTAATTAATTTATTTATTTATTTATTACGCTGGTTGGTTGGTTTATACGTTAAACGACCTATTTTTTTGCACAATGACGGCTACTCGCCGGGACCTACAGCTTAACGCGAATTCCAAACCACAAAGAACATCCATGCCTAACCTGGGTTTAACTGTATTTGGTTGGCTGAACTCAGGCTGGGAGTGGAAAGAAATGACTTTGTGAACTAGCACCTGACTCTGCGTACATATGTGAGAGAACCACCTCTCTGGAACAGGTTGAGGTAACAAAAAAAAAAAAAAAAAAAAAAAAAGGGAGAAGGGGGGGCCGGGGGTTGTCAAATAATTTTGGTGCAGAAGCCATTTCAATGCCTTATTTAACTGTATTTATTACATCTGATACGCTAAAAAATAAAAACCCTCTAAAAGCCAGAAATTTCTTATTTTTTCCCCACTGATTAAATCTATCAATTCCCACTGCAAAAATCTACATACCTAAGAGGTAACACGTCCCCTTGTTAAGCATTCCCATTTCGAATCCTACAATATGGATCAGGAAGCCCACATCTGCTTTCATTAGAAACTCATTTAGTAGAACAAGAGCATTGCGAAAGATGCAATGAAGAAAAAACTAAATGGGTTATACACATCCTCTAAGAATCTTCCTGTCATTGATCTATCTATTTATCAAGCAATCGCCTTCGTTTCGAGTAGATTTCGTCCAGTGGTCCTGAGGGTAGACTACATTGTATGGTGAATTAATTAAGGATTCTCGACCACGCCGCTGGATTTCCCTTTGAGTTGGCTTCGGGGAGGCGTGATTTGAAGTAAAAATAGTCTTGATTTGGCGTCTGGAAGCTTGTTGAAGTCTCTTGAAGGTTGATAAGGATGCGTTATAACATAGGGTGGATTGTTTGGAATGTCAGAACAGAAGCCAATGTCAGAGAAAGGAATCTTTGAGAAGGATAGAGATTTTTGGTTTCGATTAGGGTTGTTTTGTTGGTGAGTTGAAAGAAGTAGATGTATTGTGAATATTGCGTGAATTGTTTTGGGAACTGTTTGTAAATTCGCTAGCTGAGTGGCACCGCATTGCGGGTACCGGTCATTGTGTATAGGTTCCAACTTTCGATATCAGAATTTTTGAATAGGTTTGCTTTGCTCGCTAAAATAACTCATAGACAACCCTTATTAGTAGAACCTCCTGTCGAGTAACAAAAAAAAAAAAAAAAAAAAAATTCACCGTTTATACAATAATACAATGCTCCTTCACCCCTTTGAAAATATTTTAACGTTCTGTTCGGGAAAAGCGAGACTCGAAGGTTAAAAATACTTATGTTTAAAATTTCAGAGTTATACGCTTACTGGAAGTTATATTGTAAAAACATTTTAAGTAATTAAAAAAAATTAAAAAACTAATTAAAATTTTAATATTCCGTTTGTCAAAAATCTAATTTAACGGCCAAAACTACTTATGTGGAAATTTTCAGAGCTCTGCGCCTATTAGAAGTCACTTTTAAATTATGAAAAAATAATTTAAAAAAAAATCTAATTTAACATTCTGTTTGTCAAAAGTTCAATTAGAACGCCTAAACCACATTATATGTTATAAGCTGATTGGAAGTAGCATTTAAAGCCGAACATACCCACAGACTCTTGGATTATAGATTGACTTTTGTAGATGTTATATGGAGATAACCTTTGGGTTTTGTTAAATGATTATCGTGAAGATGAATAATACAACTTCATTGAAAAGTAGCTGTTACTATATTTAAATGTTGTGTGTTGTTACTGAATGGGGGAAGGGGATATGGTGTGGGAAAGATTGAAGAGATAAACACAAGAGAAAAGAAATTTATTATCGAGAGATTATTCATAATTAAAATAGATTGAAAGAGGTAACAGTGACAAATAAAGTGAGAAAGAAGGTTTCAATGTTTCAATAGAGACGCAGATAGAAAAGAGCCCAGAGTTAAATGCTGAGAAGAAAAGGAAAGAGGACGAGGTGAAGAATAGAAAAGAGCCCAGAGTTAAATACTGAGAAGAAAAGGAAAGAGGACGAGGAGAAGAATAGAAAAGAGCCCAGAGTTAAATGCTGAGAAGAAAAGGAAAAAGGACGGGGAGAAGAATAGAAAAGAGTCCTGAGGTAAATGCCGAGAAGAAAAGGAAAGAGGACGGGGAGAAGAATAGAAAAGAGCCCAGAGTTAAATACTGAGAAGAAAAGGAAAGAGGACGAGGAGAAGAATAGAAAAGAGCCCAGAGTTAAATACTGAGAAGAAAAGGAAAGAGGACGAGGAGAAGAATAGAAAAGAGCCCAGAGTTAAATACTGAGAAGAAAAGGAAAGAGGACGAGGAGAAGAATAGAAAAGAGCCCAGAGTTAAATGCTGTGAAGAAAAGGAAAGAGGACGGGGAGAAAAAATAGAAAAGAGTCCTGAGTTAAATGCTGAGAAGAAAAGGAAAGAGGACGGAGAGAAGAATAGAAAAGAGCCCAGAGTTAAATACTGAGAAGAAAAGGAAAGAGGACGAGGAGAAGAATAGAAAAGAGCCCGGAGTTAAATGCTGAGAAGAAAAGGAAAGAGGACGAGGAGAAGAATAGAAAAGAGCCCAGAGTTAAATACTGAGAAGAAAAGGAAAGAGGACGGGGAGAAGAATAGAAAAGAGTCCTGAGTTAAATGCTGAGAAGAAAAGGAAAGAGGACGAGGAGAATAGAAAAGAGCCCAGAGTTAAATGCTGAGAAGAAAAGGAAAGAGGACGAGGAGAAGAATAGAAAAGAGCCCAGAGTTAAATGCTGAGAAGAAAAGGAAAGAGGACGAGGAGAAGAATAGAAAAGAGCCCAGAGTTAAATACTGAGAAGAAAAGGAAAGAGGACGAGGAGAAGAATAGAAAAGAGCCCAGAGTTAAATGCTGAGAAGAAAAGGAAAGAGGACGGGGAGAAGAATAGAAAAGAGTCCTGAGTTAAATGCTGAGAAGAAAAGGAAAGAGGACGAGGAGAATAGAAAAGAGCCCAGAGTTAAATGCTGAGAAGAAAAGGAAAGAGGACGGGGAGAAGAATAGAAAAGAGTCCTGAGTTAAATGCTGAGAAGAAAAGGAAAGAGGACAGGGAGAAGAATAGAAAAGAGCCCAGAGTTAAATGCTGAGAAGAAAAGGAAAGAGGACGAGGAGAAGAATAGAAAAGAGCCCAGAGTTAAATGCTGAGAAGAAAAGGAAAGAGGACGAAGAGAAGAATAACAAGTTACCCCACATAAATATTGAGAAGATGAATAAATATGGCCTAGGAGGATCGAAGAGGGTGACTTAAACTCTCTTGACCTTTGGAAATCTAACATAGGAGTGGTTAATTTACAGGAAAGAAAAGTGTGATAAAAGTTTTAAACAGTTTATTTCAACAGAAAATGCATTCAGAACTAGTAATTAACATTTCATTATTATTTCCAACATATTTGCCTATCCAAAGTTTGAATAAAATTTTTAACTGCCTTGGTCTCCCCTGTGTGAGATCTGCACCGCTTGTAAATATTAATGGTGCCATCCATTTTTATAATTGAGAGGAAAGAACAGAAGCAAATAGCATTTTTGTAATAGCAATCAAAGAAGCAATAAATAAAGAAGGTTAAAGATGGATAGAAGAGTAAGAAAAGAGACAATTATAGTAAAAGACCGAGAAAGTATAGAGTAGAAGTATCTAATAACTGTCAGAATTTATAAATAGATTTTAACAGTAAATTTAGAGAGGAGTAAAGATAATTGAGAAGTAGATAAACTGGTTTTAGGAAAAGATAGAAGGTAGAGAAAAGGATATAGTAGAGAGAAAATGAGAGATTAGAGAGAAAAGGATAAAGTAGATAGAGAGAAGAGATGTGGTGTGGTAAACATAATAAAAAGAGCACACTAAATATAGAGAAGAAACTAGAAAGTTATATAGGAGAATATGATAAGTAATGAGAGGAAATGAAGGAAAGTAGAAGAGAGATAAGATGTAAATAGAAAGAACAAGGGAGAAAAGTGAAAAAGAATTAGATAAATGTAAAGAAGAGAACAAAGAAAAGTTTTTAGCAAATAAAAGGCCTTTAACTCTTTAGAGAAGTGTTGGACCTGTTCTACCTTTAAGATAAACTTCTTGGCTCTCTCCAGTTCACTTCTCTGAAGGGGATCACTATGAACTCTGCCTTTACAATTTTTAATAAATCTAGAAACAAATGCAAATACTCTAATTAGCTTAAGATAAGAATGAGCTATATTGAAAGTACAATCATAGATATAACTGAGAAGTGTTAAGTTGTCCTTAACCTCTTCCTGATAACATTTTCTCAATTCCCTCGTGTATTCCTCGTCATCACCAGGTACCTTAGAGTTCATTGAAGATTCATCAGTAAGTACGTTCTTACCAATAAATATTGGACCTTTAAGTACAGGTCCAACATTTCTCTAAAGAGTTAAAGCTTTTAACAGATAAAAGGCCTTTAAGAGAGTCAAATCTCTGTAGTTTAGCTCTTTTTTTAGATTATGAAGGTCTCATTCGTGTTGGTGGACGACTCGAGATCTCTGACCTACCCCTTGATTCAAAACAACCTGTCCTGTTGTCAAAAGTTCACAAGCTGACTGAAATGATTTTTAGGTATTATCATTTAAGAAATTCACATTGTGGACCCCAAACATTATTACATAGTGTACATCAAGAGTATTGGGCCTTAAGCGGCCGAGATATAGCACGGCGCATTGTACACAATTGTGTTACATGCTTTAAGGCGAATCCAGGAATAATCAGTCAGATTATGATACCCTTGCCTATGGATAAAATAATGGTGCGTCAATCATTTTATAAAACTGGATTAGATCTGTGTGGCCATTTTTTGATAAAGTTTAAAAATCAGAGAAAGGGTATATATTAAAAGGTTTTTGTATGCATATTTGTGTATTTAGTTACAATGGTAGTAGATCTCGAAGTATTAAGTGACTTAACAGCTGATGCATTAATTGCTTGTTTAAAAAGGTTTGTAAGTCGAAGGGGTTTGCCCTCACAATTACTTTCTGAACAATGCAAAAAACTTTTGTGGAGCTGCATCAAAGTTAAAGAGGGCCCTTGCCTTATTCAAACAAGAATCAGTGAGTGACTATTTGTCTTCTCAAGGAATTTCTTGGTGTTTTATACTTCCTCATTCTCCTAACTTTGGAGGATTGTGGGAGGTGGGTGTCATAAGCTTTAAGCACCATTTAAAACGTTGTGTAGGAGAACAGAAACTTATCCTTGAGGAGTTTCTTACAATAACTACTCAAATAGAGGCTATGTTAAATAGCCGTCCTTAAACCCCAATGTCCTCTGATCCGAATGATTTTTCGGTTTTGACAGTTGGCCACTTTTTAATAGGTAGACGGTTGAATGCCTTGCCTCAATCGGATGTGTCAGAGATTCCGTTTGTTTCGTTGGCAGATAACTGGCAAATTGTCTCAAACTATATGGAAAAAGTGGTCGCTTGATTTCTTTGCCAATCTGCAATAAAGATCTAAACGGCAGGTTGATAATGGTAACGCAGCGCCAGGTATGGTTGTCTTATTAAAGAAAAATGGGTTGCCATTGTGCACCTGGAATATTGGTAGAATTGGCAACGTTACATCTGGAAGAGATGGTACGGTGAGAGTTGTTGAAGTAAAAGCTGCAACGGGTATAAGAGAGGCCTATAAGAGAGTCTATAAGAGAGGCCTATAAGAGAGCCTATAAAAGAGGTATCTCTAAAATGTGTATTTTGACAATTTGTGAAAACCAAGTGTAAACTTGTGATTTTTCTTGTTACCTCTGTGAGTCTATTGCATTTATATATATAGCTCTTGTATTAATTTTATTATACTTGAAACCTTTATATGTTTCACGGAAAAGGGGAGATGGGGAAAGGGGGGGGGGGGGTGTAATCGCATGTTTACTTAAAAAGAACTGAAGGAAATTGTCAATTGCTCTTTGTTAAGGCAATGTAAACAGGTTGCTTAGCAACGGTTTTGGTTATTCTTTCAATTATTGTTACTGTAATTGTATTTCTTGCTGTTGATGTTTTAATTTGCATTGATAATGAAATAATATAAATAATCTTGGCTTATGCTGAGTAATTAAAATTAACAAAGTGTAGAAATTACTCCTCTGCAAGGAGATAAGACAGCTAACAGAAAATAGTGGATTTTGGAGGGAAAAGGAAGAAATGAAAAAGGAAATGAGAATAAAAAAAGGAAAGGGAATGGAGGATTATACATGAATAATAATATAGGAGAGAGAAAAAAAGGTAACAGAAAATGGTGAATTATGCAAGAATAAATATAGAGAATAAGGAAAAGTCAAATGGGAATAAAATGAGGGAGGGAAATGGTGGATTATGCATTTATAATAATATAGGGGCGAGAAAAAAATGTGACAGAAAATGATGGATTATGAAGGGATAAATAAAAAGAAGACAGAAAAGGGAAGAGAAAATGATGGATTTATCAGGGAAAAATATAGGGAATAAGGAAAAGACTAAATGGGAATGAAGAGGAGGGAAAATGGAGGATTATGCAGGAATAATAATATAGGGGAGAGATGAAAAGGTAATAGAAAATGGGGATTATGCAGGGATAAATATAGAGAATAAGCAAAAGACCAAATGGGAATGAAAAAAGGAAGGAAAATGGCGGATTATGCAGGAATAACAATATAGGGGAGAGAAGAAAAGTTAATAGAAAATGATGGATTATGCAGGGATAAATATCCAGAATAAGGAAAAGTCTAAATGGGAATGAAAAGAGAAAGGAAAATGGAGGATTATGCAGGAATAATAATATAGAGGAGATAAGAAAAGGTAACAGAATATGATGGATTATGCAGGGATAAATATAGAGAATTAGGAACTGACTAAATGAGAATTAAAAGAGGAGAGAAAATGGAGGATTATGCAGGAATAATAATATAGGGGAGAGAAGAAAAGGTAACAGAAAATGATGGATTATGCAGGGATAAATATCCAGAATAAGGAAAAGACTAAATAGGAATGAAAAGAGGAAGGAACATGGAGGAGTATGCAGGAATAATAATATAGGGGAGAGAAGAAAAGGTAACAGAAAATGATGGATTATGCAGGGATAAATATAGATAATAAGGAAAAGACCAAATGGGAATGAAAAGAGAAAGGAAAATGTAGGATTATGCAGGAATAATAATATAGGGGAGAGAAAAAAGTTAACAGAAAATGGAGGATTATTTAGGGTAAATATAGAGGAACGCGAAAGGTGAATAGAAAATGAAGGATTTTTTCAGAGATAAATGTAAAGAAATGGGAAAAGAGAATTGAAAATGGGGGATTATGCAGGGATGTAATGATAGATTGGGAAGAGAACAGAGAATATGGAATATTATGCATTATACTGAAATACTTAAAGATGAGAGATAAAAAAAAAGTTAAATGGTGGATTATGAAGGTAAAATAATAGAGTTGAGTGTGAAAGCAAGAAAAATTTGGTATATAAGAAACAGAAAATTATAGAGAATAGAGAATGAAATGATATTGTGGAAGTGAAGACTAGAGTGGAAATTGAAAAGAAAGAAGAGAGAGCAGAAAAAAGGAGAGCAGAGAAAAAATTAACGAAAAAGGTGAGGAGGGAACAGAGACAAAGATAAAGAAAATAAGAAGAGATAAAGATAGATAAAGTAGTGAACAGAGGTAAACAAACAAAAAAACAAACAAACAAACAAACAAACAAATAAATAAATAAATAAAAAACAGAAAAAGTGAAAAGCATTGAAAACAGAAAAACACAAAAAGCACTGAATAATTGAATATAGAAAAGAAGTTATCCAGAAGGGTGTAGTGGATGGAAGTGAAGATAAATGTATCACAAAGGGTAATTGATACAAGGTGATGGAAGAAAGAAAAAGATGCTTAAGAGAGGTAGATTAAAATAAGAGGAAAAATATAAATCTAAATTAAAGAAAGATAAGAAAGAGACATTCTACTAATATTAAAGTTATATAATAGAGGAAAGAAATAGAGGAGAAAGATGAACTTGAATACACAAAAGAGAAGAAATATAGAATAAAGAATAAAGTATATATATATATATATATATATATATATATATATATATATATATATATATATATATATATATATATATATATATATATATGTGTGTGTGTAGGAAGAAACAAAAATTGGGGATTGATATTGGGTGTTAAGGTAGAAAAAAATATGGGATAGGTATTGAGCATTAAATATAACCTTTAAATATAGAAGATTTTATTACAGAGTATTGAATCATCTATTTTAACAATGAAAGAGTTAAGTACCAAGAATTTAACGTGTAGTTTAAAAATAGAAGAGTTACTCATCGAATCTTGAACGCGTACCTAAAATGGAATATTGTTCTATAAAAATAGAAGTGTTAGCTATCGAATATTAAATATGTACTTTAAAAATAAAGACATGCATTGAACGTGTATTTTAAAAATAGAAGAGTTAGTTACCGAGTATTTAATACTGCACTTCAAAAATGAAAGAGTTCGGCATCAAGAATTGAGCTTGTATTTGAAAATAGAAGAATTAGTTACAGAGAATTTAATACTGCACTTTAAAAATGAAAGAGTTAGGCACCAAGAATTGAGCTTGTATTTGAAAATAGAAGAGTTAGTTATCGAGAATTTAATACTGCACTTTAAAAATGAAAGAGTTAGGCACCAAGAATTGAGCTTGTATTTGAAAATAGAAGAGTTAGTTATCGAGAATTTAATACTGCGCTTTAAAAATGAAAGAGTTAGGCACCAAGAATTGAGCTTGTATTTGAAAATAGAAGAGTTAGTTATCGAGAATTTAATACTGCGCTTTAAAAATGAAAGAGTTAGGCACCAAGAATTGAGCTTGTATTTGAAAATAGAAGAGTTAGTTATCGAGAATTTAATACTGCGCTTTAAAAATGAAAGAGTTAGGCACCAAGAATTGAGCTTGTATTTGAAAATAGAAGAGTTAGTTATCGAGAATTTAATACTGCACTTTAAAAATGAAAGAGTTAGGCACCAAGAATTGAGCTTGTATTTGAAAATAGAAGAGTTAGTTATCGAGAATTTAATACTGCGCTTTAAAAATGAAAGAGTTAGGCACCAAGAATTGAGCTTGTATTTGAAAATAGTAGAGTTAGTTACAGAGAATTGAGCGAGTAACTAAAAATAGAAGACTGTACTTTAAAAATGGAAGTGTTAGGTATCGAATATTAAGTGTGTTCTATAAAAATAAAAGAATTAGGTATTGAACATGTAGTTTAAAAGATAGAAAAGTTAGGTATCAACTAATGAACGTGTACTTTACAAATAAAAGTGTTACTTATCGAGTGTTAAACATGTTCTTTAAAAATAAAAAGTGTTAGGTATAGAGTGTTGAAAGTGTACTTTAAAAATAAAAGTGTTAGGTATCGAATGTTGAACGTGTATTTTAAAAATAAAAGTATTATTCATCGAGTATTGAACATGTACTTTACAAATAAAAGTGTTACTTATCGAGTGTTAAACATATACTTTAAAAATAAAAAGTGTTAGGTATCGAGTGTTGAATGTGTACTTTAAAAATAAAAAGTGTTAGGTATCGAGTGTTGAATGTGTACTTTAAAAATAAAAAGTGTTAGGTATCGAGTGTTGAATGTGTACTTTAAAAATAAAAGTGTTAGGTATCGAGTGTTGAATGTGTACTTTAAAAATAAAAAGTGTTAGGTATCGAGTGTTGAATGTGTACTTTAAAAATAAAAAGTGTTAGGTATCGAGTGTTGAATGTGTACTTTAAAAATAAAAAGTGTTAGGTATCGAGTGTTGAATGTGTACTTTAAAAATAAAAAGTGTTAGGTATCGAGTGTTGAATGTGTACTTTAAAAATAAAAGTGTTAGGTATCGAGTGTTGAATGTGTACTTTAAAAATAAAAAGTGTTAGGTATCGAGTGTTGAATGTGTACTTTAAAAATAAAAGTGTTAGGTATCGAGTGTTGAATGTGTACTTTAAAAATAAAAAGTGTTAGGTATCGAGTGTTGAATGTGTACTTTAAAAATAAAAAGTGTTAGGTATCGAGTGTTGAATGTGTACTTTAAAAATAAAAAGTGTTAGGTATCGAGTGTTGAATGTGTACTTTAAAAATAAAAGTGTTAGGTATCGAGTGTTGAATGTGTACTTTAAAAATAAAAAGTGTTAGGTATCGAGTGTTGAATGTGTACTTTAAAAATAAAAGTGTTAGGTATCGAGTGTTGAATGTGTACTTTAAAAATAAAAAGTGTTAGGTATCGAGTGTTGAATGTGTACTTTAAAAATAAAAAGTGTTAGGTATCGAGTGTTGAATGTGTACTTTAAAAATAAAAAGTGTTAGGTATCGAGTGTTGAATGTGTACTTTAAAAATAAAAAGTGTTAGGTATCGAGTGTTGAATGTGTACTTTAAAAATAAAAGTGTTAGGTATCGAGAGATTTGCCGGATACTTTAAAAATAGAAGTGTTTGATGTCGTATGTTGAACGTGCACTTTAACCATTTATTTTCCTTTAGAACACAACAAATACCTATTAAATCAAATGTACCTGCAGCTTCCTTTGCTGAATGATAAGATGAAAGACAACTTCTAGAACACAATGCCCTAGGCAAAAGCAAAGTTTAGTTTTATTACGTGGCACTAATTGTTGGAGGAAACAAATTGTAAATAACTATGGCTGTGCTAAATTGTTTCTTTCTTTTATATCGCCGATCGACTTTAATTTGTAAAAGAATCCAATGAAAAAGGAATCGCAGTTAAATCATAGTTAATGTTTGGGGGTTTTGAGTATTTTCTTTTTTCTTTTGAGTTTGAGTAATAATTCACATAATAACTTTAATACAAACTAACAAATTGACTCATTTTCATAGTTTTTTGTAAAATAAAAGTTAACCAAACAACCATTGGGAAACATAAGTTGCACCAGAGCACTACTATATTTAGTTTAAATATGGGATTAGCGAAAAGTTGTTAACGTTAATTGACAAATGCTTATATTGTACTTTTACAGTTGAATCGATTAAAAAGTAATGAGATATATATTCCTTTAAATGTCGCTATGTTAAATAAATTTTCAAAAATGAAATTCAAATCGCCCTAAAAATTATAACACATTTCCTCCTTCAACTCTCCAGACATTTTTTTTTTAAAAGTAAATAAGTGATCAATTTTAAAATTCAAGAACAAAAAACTATTGAGTATATAATAATGAAACAATAAAAATTTCAATATCAGTCACTACACATTCTACAGGAAAGATACACTACAATATTAAAGTTAACTAATTTAACCTGTAATAAAGACTAAATTCTTTTTTAAAGTATAAAGAAACAGGCGCCTCTTTTGAAAGATAGAGATTTGTCGGATTTGAAAGGACATATAAAATATAATCCGTTTTATATTAACCATATAAAACGTAGGGATGTTTTGACGTCACAGCTAATATCTAGCGTTTTGATCGGACTTCAATCGTACGAGGTTTTCGGGCATTTTCTTTTCTTAATATTTAAATAGCTAAGTTTTTAAAAGAATTTTTGTTTGAATATTTGGAATCAGAAAGAAATTCTTCTTAAATATAAACTAACTTCACTCGTTTTAAAAAAAATGCGGGAAGTGTCCATTGGTCTAAATTTCTAAATTTTATTTTATATTGTCATTTTCAGCGTACGAAAGCTAACTTATGCACTAGAAACCTTTCCTGAAATTTGTTTTTTATGAATTTGACTTGCACGCATAAAAAAAGCTTCAACAATATCAAATGAGTATTTTTCAAGGTAGTCAAATCCTCAATTGCCAATCAAATATATAATAAGTTGGTGCACGCAAGTGATGGCAGATTCCTATAGATCGGGTTTGGAAAACAATGTAAATTATAATGATTTAGATAAACAACCTTAAAGGGTAAAAATTTCTACACAATGGAAAATTAAAATTCCTTCTTCCCATATAGCCACGACGTTAAAACGTAGTAAAAATATATAGAAATATTAACAAGTAGCAATTTTAATTAACGAAACATTTGAGGTGGTAGGGATACACATTTACACAATGTTCTAAATACGGAATATTGAAATGTTTCACTTCATAAGTTCAGGACAATGGAATGCTGTTGAAATATTTTGTAGAAAGTGTAACCTAACGTAACTGCATTTTCCCCCAGCTAAGATATTGGAAACGCAAATTGTCTCAAATATGGAATGTTAAAATACCATACTTTATTTACTGCTCCCTTGCTGTAAAAGTGCCACAACTTAAAATTTGTAATTTTGAGCTAAAGCGCTTGTTTAAAATTTCAAGTCTGGTGAATTTCGTGAAAAAAATGGCGGCCCGGCAATTTTTTTTTAATGACAAGTGAACTGCCTATGGTTTCCATAATTTGGCGGGGTTTTATGTAAACAATTATTTGCACAGAATCCGTACCGGACTTGGAATTTTAACTAAGCGTTTATAGAATCACAAACTGCATGTACTTGATACTGGTTGAGAGGAACAAGACAAATTGAATTCAAGTTAAAATTGAATTTTTAATTGTGTCACTTTAGTCGTAAGGGTGGGATATTTCAGGGCATTGAAATGTTCTGTAAATAAAACTATCACAGCTTCCTTTTACCCCCACTAAAAGATTGGAAAATGAAGAACCATTTCAAATATTGAATGTCAAAATACCTTTATTTGTGTACATGACAATGAAATTCAGTAGAAATATTCTGTAGATAGACTAAGCTATATTTCAGCCGCATTATACCCCAAATAAGGAATAGGAAAACGAAAATCGTTCCAACTAAGAGATGTCAAAACTCTAAATATATACAGGATATTGAAATTCAGTAGAAATATTCTGTAATTAGACTAAGCACTAAGAAATAATTCAACTGCATTTTATCCAGATACGGTACAGGAAAGGGACAAATCGTTCCAAATATGTCATGTCGAAATACCTTACTTTACTTATGTACAAGACAATGAAATTCAGTGGAAATATTCTATAGATAGACTAAGATATATTTAAGTTAACTATATATCTCAAATAAAGAATAGGAAAATGAAAAATCATTCCAAATATGAGGTGTTAAAATACTTTACAAATGTAAAGAAAATTGAAATTCATTAGAAATATTCTGTAGATAGACTAAGCACTAAGCAATAATTCAACTGCATTTTATCCAGATACGGTACAGGAAAGGGACAAATCGTTCTAAATATGTCATGTCGAAATACCATACTTTACTTATGTACAAGACAATGAAATTCAGTAGAAATATTCTATAGATAGACTAAGATATATTTAAGTTAACTATATATCTCAAATAAGGAATAGGAAAATGAAAAATCGTTCCAAATATGAGGTGTTAAAATACTTTACAAATGTAAAGAATATTGAAATTCATTAGAAATATTATGTAGATAGACTAAGCACTAAGCTATAATTCATCTGCATTTTATCTGAGGTACGGTACACGAAAGGAACAGGTCGTTTCAAATATGGTAGGTCAAATTACCACACTTTATGTTCCGAACAATGAAATTCGGTAGAAATATTCTGCAGAGAGACTAAGATATATTTCAACTGCATTACACCCCAAACAATGTATAGGAAAAGGATAAATTGTTTCAAACACGGGAGGGCAAATTACCTTACTTTACATATGTACAGGAAATTGAAATTCATTAGAAATATTCTGCAGATAGACTAAGCACTAAGCTATATTTCAACTTCATTTTATTCCATTTAAGGAATAAATATATATTTCAACTTCATTTTATTCCATTTAAGGAATAAATATATTTCAACTTCATTTTTTCCATTTAAGGAATAAATATATTTCAACTTCATTTTATTCCATTTAAGGAATAAAACGAGACAAATCGTTTTAAATATGGTATGTCAAAATATCGTACTTAATGTACAGGACAATGACATTCGGAAGATATATTTTGCTGATAGAGGAAGGTTATATCCCTACTGCATTTTACCTCAGCTAAGGGATAGGAAAAGAACATTTCGTTTTAAATATGGAACATAAGATATTGAACTGGGGTTGAATTTTTCTTGATCATAGCTTCTTGTATAACGAAGAATAAAGCTATATTTTTAAAGAGATATCCATTAAAAATCTATAGGTGATGAAACATTTTATGTTTATTGATTATTTTAATCTCATTCTTCCAGCAATGTCTGTTATCTGAAATGTCTCATAATGTTTTTCTACGTTGTAGAGGGTAGAAGGAAGCTTTTGCGATTTTAGTTTATCTTACTCAACCTTAAGTGTTGTCAAAAAGGGATTGTTTTAAATATTTTTAGGTATTTTATCCCATGTATATCGAGAACCCTCTCATTTGGTATGAGTTTTGAATGTTACATTTCTCATTTTCAAATCTTTTGCCGACTCAGTGTTTTATATTACTATACAATCGTTAAAGCTAGTACTGTTATTTAAAGGTTGGTTAAAACAAGTATACAGACACTAATATTTAATGAAAACTTTGCCTTTTTAAATAAAGGTTTTAATTGAAATTTTCAGAAATCAATACCTACAAAATGTGAGACTCTTTATTTCAAATTTTAGCACTCATTTTAACATTACTGATTTCTTTGTTCGCGATTAAAGTATTAAGCTTCGTGAATTAAATTAATTTTCATTTTGGATCACTCATCAAAGACATCATTTTTGCTTTGAATTTATCCCCAAGCAATCCACAATGCAGGAAATAATAATTAGATCATACTAGTTAATATTCACGTTGAGAAAACGATTCGACGAACTCTCACAGCCACTTCCTAAGCAAACAACTTAGTAATTTTAATTGCTTTGCTTTTATACTGCCATAAAGATCACGCTCCGACTTTTTCAATTCCTCCACATTTATTTTCACCTGAAGGGTAAAAAAAAAACAATATTCTGCCCGAAATCTTATTTAATTATACAACTGCTCTGGATTTTATAATTAAACACAAGTTTATGGTGAGAAGCGGGCTACTTGACTGCCCAGATATGAAGACGGCAGCGCAATTAACGTAGGTCCTCTGGCTATGTCTTGATTTATGAATAGCAGTCGGATCATACGTTATATGTTGGGGACGGTGAAATGTCGGCAATGAATTCTGAAAATGGTTTCTGGTGCCGTTTTAGAAAGAGGTTTATTGACTCGGTGGCTTGTTGCCAATGCGTGGAAGATACTATAGATCTTGTGGTAGACAGGTGATGTGTGACTTGAGTTTCCGTCATGGGTGAGATCGAGAGTGTGCTTGAAGAGTGTTAGTAGCGTACTTGTTAAGGGAGTATAAGCGAGTTTCGTTTTCGAAGAGTACGTTCAAATTTCTTTTTGTTTTAAATCTTTTTTTGGCTTATTTATTATTAACATGTGATTAGAGACATTGTTATAGATGAGCGATTAGCATTGATAGCCATTGATTTCCAATCTGTGGGTACTTTCTGTCAAGGATGATGAGCTATCAGTAGTTGTGAAGTTGTTTCTAGTTTTTTTTTTTTTTATAGTTTTTTTAGTTAGGGGATTATTTTCCTGGTTAATACGTGGAAGATACAAAATTTTGTTGAATAATTAATAGACAGCAGTCTGTGCATACTTTCTGTCTGCGATGGTGAGTTGTCAGTAATTCTGAAGTTGGTTTCTATTTTTTTTTTTATAGTTTTTTTAGGTAGGGGATTATTTTCCTGGTTAATACGTGGAAGATACAAAATTTTGTTGAATAATTAATAGACAGCAGTCTGTGCATACTTTCTGTTTGCGATGGTGAGTTGTCAGTAATTCTGAAGTTGGTTTCTATTTTTTTTTTTATTTTTTTTTTATAGTTTTTTTAGGTAGGGGATTATTTTCCTGGTTATTTGTTTTCAATACGTGGAATATACAAGATTTTGTTAAATAATTAATAGACAGCAGTCTGTGCATACTTTCTGTCTGAGATGGTGAGCTGTCAGTAATTCTGAAGTTGGTTTCTAGTTTTATTTTATAAAGAGTGTTATTGTCTCTGTTATAAGTTGCAAATTGGAAGACTGTATTGAAAAGTGATAAGAGGCATTGAACGTCAGAACGGACAATCCCGCAATTTGATTTTTGCCACTTCAACTGCGTTTTTTCAAAACCATTAATGCAACAACGGATCAAAAGTGGTTTATTAATGGCCAACATGCACTTTCATGGCTAATGTAGAACCACATTTAATTCGTTCTGGCATGAATGGTTTTGGAAAAAAAACAGGATAGAAACAGGAAAATAAAATTCTAGCTAGTTTCGCGTTCTACACAAAAATTCAAATTTGTTACTCTTAAATTTTTCCTGTTCTTTATTTTAAACCAATGCGTTCAACCACTGTGCATATTGACGTGAGTTGGTGAACCATGTATTATTGTGGCCTTGAAGGATTTCTGAAAATGTGTCAATTGTTATGTAACTATTTAAAAATTGTGTGAGGAATTTCTTACAAGCAAAGTAGAAGAGAAAATAATTAGTAAGAATTATTATTATTGTTATAATTTAAACCGAGGCCGTGCGCGAAAAACCAAGTATCTTGCTAGATGCTCAATTTCACGAGCGGAGTGTTATTAGTTGTATCAGGCCCGAAACAACCAGATCGTGACGTCACAGCGCAAACCCATCACAAATCACTGCTTAGATAAGATTGCATACGAAGATGGATTAAGAAGCATCAAAGTTGGAATATTTACAATGCCTAACTACATAATCTATTCTAAATTAAAGTATAGGAATAAATTAAAAATTCTTATAATTTTAGGGAATAATTTAAAAAAATTAATTTGTTCAAAATTAATTTATTCAAAAGCTTGTTGTTTCAAAACTGATTGGTGGTTACACTGAAATAATTTCAGTTAAATTTTTCTTAAAAACTAAAATACAAAAACAATATTAAAAAAATGATTTTAATAATCTTTTCCTTCAATAAATAATCTTTCATTTAAAACCAGAAATTCCTTTACGAAAAAATTGAACATTTATCCACAAATTCTTCCTTTAAAGAGACTAATTATATAAAAATATCTTTTAATATTTAAGAAACTTCTCTTGCCTAGATTTAAAGCAAAACATAATTTATATAATTTAGTGAGTAATTAAACAAGTTATATTTTTATAATTCAAAGGCATTTTTACAAAACTTTTTAAGAGTATTACTAAGTAAATTAAATTCATATTAATTTTTTAGAAATTGGTTGCTTTTCCATGAACAGAGTTCTAGAATGATAAAGAATATCTCATCTAAATTGAAACTATCATGTCCAAACAAAAGACATTTCCAAGAATCTAGGGCGGATGCCTTTTGGGTGGACTTTTAAAGAGAAGCTGCCTCACATTTATGCCTTGATTAGGAAGAAACCCAGAAAACTCCGACGGCAGCTTGGCAATGAACGCAAGTGTCTCGATATGCTGTCATGTCTGTTTCGGAAATCAAAAATTGCATAGCGCTAACAAAAGAAATCAAACTCATCGATACCAAGACTTAATTTTAAAATAGGTTAATTAAAAAAAAAATACATGTATAATCATACAGAAAGAGTGGCTAGTTTTCTTTTCATACTTTGAGATTTCACTTTGTCATTATGAATTTTGACATAAATTTTTAAATGTATGTTAATGCTAAACTTGAAATTTTTCAAAATAATTGTATTAGAAGAATCCTTAAAATCTTTTGGCCTGTTAAAATTATTAGCGAAGTAATTTTAGAAAGGGCAGACATTACTTCAATTGAAGAAATCGGTGAGAGAAGGTGGCGATGGACGGGTTATGCATTAAGAATGCCAAAAGAGAATCTAACACACACGTTTCTCACTCCTGGGCTCCTGATGGCAAGAGGGAAAGAGGAAGGCCTAGGACAACTTGGAAAAGTCAAATGCAATCAGACCTAAAAAAGGATCGCATAAATGGTCTAGAGGAAGCAAGATCCCTGGCCAAAGTTTGGTTGTTTTCAGATTATCTGGCGCCGTCAGCAACACGAGGGCTATAATGCGCCGAAACATTCGTCATTAGACAAGCCAACATACATTTACAAACACCCATGCCTAACACGGGACTCGAACCCGCAACCTCGCGGTCTAGAAGCTAGCACGCTAACCACTATACCGTTTGGTCGGCGATCCCTGGCCAAAGATCGGAAGGTATGGAGAGGTAGGCTGGAAACCTTAACATCGTGAAGAGCCTAATTAAGTAAATAAGTAATGCTCACTGACAAACGAAATTGTATTCAAATTTTCATCTTCGTTCCACAATCACATTGTCGATCAGGAATTTCAGGAAGAAGATCCATCTTTTTCAATACTAATTCCGTCAAAAGTTGTTTCTGATTTTTGAATTTCAAAATTTTTTCTTCATGTTTAACTCAGATAACTTTTTGAAATTCCTAGAAAATATGGCCTCGAACTACACAGTATTTGAATAAACATTTCTAATACTTTTAGAATATGAGAATAAAAATCCTCATGCGTTTGGTTTCTTATAGGAAAATTTGTTATTTAGTGTTCGGTACTTATACTATCATTATACATATATACAAATTTATTGTACAGAATCCCACCTTATTCACCAAGCCAACATTTAAGTGAAGTGAAGGCTTAACTTGTGATCCTCAGGACAAATGTAAATTTTAACTCTAGCTGCTTGACAAACACTGCCAGACAATGTCAACAAACAGTACTGTTTTTTAGGTTTTCTTAGTCAGACGTTACTTAAACGGTAAAGAAGATAAGTATCCATAGAAAGATCTCAAGTTAATCCTTGGTACAGATGTAGTATAGGACATTTCTTTGGTGCAATTTTATCTGGCATTTTTTTTTTATATAAATAAATGTTGTTTTTAGCGACGGATTTTATTTTAAGTTATATTTTAATTCAGTTAATTATTTATATTTTAATCATCTTTCAGTTACTGTGTTTTTAATTTCGGCGAATTTTCTAAACGCCAAAAGAAAGGGGGGGGGGGGGAATCTAAGTGTCCTATACCACATCTGTTTTCAATCCTTACAAAAATACACTTACATTAAGAATGCCATAAACAATAACTAGAAAATTACCTCAAAACTTGGTTAGATTCCTCAGTTCAAATATTGAAAATCATTAATAAATTACTACCTAATAAAATCTGAAGGAAAACAGCTTAGGCTTAATATATACATATTTAATGCTGTATACGTTAGAGATTTCTAAGACCATTTTTTAGAAGTGGCTTTTGAAATAGAATTCAACCGAATCGCATTTGGTGCGCTATACTTTTATATTAATATTCTGAAAAAAATGTACTCACCGAAAATATTGTAAATAATAATATCCGTAAGAAATAAGTTAACCATTTACAAGTGCTAACAACGTCAATAGAACATCAACCAAAAATTTCATAGCTTTTTGCTGTGACGTCAAACTCGTTTAAAAATTCAGGATTATGGCCTTGTAGACTGAGCATCTAGCAAGACATTTAGGTTTTCGCGCACGGCCTCGTTTAAACCTTGCCCCGTTTACTACTGCTTGTGGATGATTGATAACTGATCAGATTAGGCTTGGTTTAAAAAGTTTTTTTATAATATTTAATTGTTTTCTTAGAAAAGAGTTACTGTTTTGTGGGTATTCTTAGCTGGTGTACTGTACATTTTGTTACAAGTACCTGCTATCAGATTTGCTTTTTGATTTCTGGCAATTGATTTAGCTTATTATAAGTTGCAAACGACAGTACATTATCGGTTTCTCAGTTTTATATGTTAAGTTTATTCACAGTGGTTAACATTTGGCAATGTTACACAAAGAATGCACGTGTTTAACATTTTATTTAAGTTAAATTGTTTAAGTATTTTCCCTGCAATTTTGTAACAGGCAATTTTATAACAGAATTTCTCAAAAAAAAAAAAAAAAAAAAAAAAATATATATATATATATATATATATATATATATATATATATATATATAAAATTAATGGACAGTAATAGGAGTTTTATTGTTTGTTTTACAGTGTAAATAAATACAGGTAATATCATCAATAAAATCTAGACCAGACTTTTCATTTTTTATACCAGAAAATTTATATTTCTAATAAGCACCTATGACCTTTACAAATTAACTTCTTTGATCAGGAAAAAATATTATAAACAAGTTATCAAATTTTCAAAAACGTCGATATTTTTTGTTTAAAATTTTAATTGTCACAATAATTTTAGAAATCACAAAAACTGTTGCACAATCGAAGCATATTTTAGCAACATGCATATAAAAATAATTTAGCAGCATACAAATAAAAATCGCCCAACGCTTATAAAAATTTATAACAAAGATAAATATAAGTTTTGTTGTATGGCCGAGCTTTTGAAAGTATTGATCTTCACTTTACAAGAAAAAGTTCTATTCTTAGTTGCCATTTTCTTCAACGAAAGAAAATCCCTGTCAAATATACAATTACAACTTCAGTAACTAATAAGATTCAAAAAGCCACTGAAAGGATAGTCAGCTTTTAAATATCAGCATTGCTACATTGTTGGCAGCATAAAGGAATAATTTATCAGTTGTTCCAGTTCCAGACATCGAGTTGATTGAATGAAGACATTTTCCTGTACCAATGGCCCAACACTTAAAAACATTCCTGATTGGAAATTTCAATAAATTTGTTGACCCTTTACAAAGAAAGATAACATATTATTTGAATATGCTGCAAATTGCATGGGCTCAGCTGGGATGAAAGGATTACACAGATAAAGTTGTTGAAAGGATACTTTCAGTCGGATGTCAAAAGCGTCTAGACGACAATGGACTTTGAAAAAAAAAAAAAAAAAAAAAGTTACTTTTATTTCATTATTCTATACTGAAAGGTCCATCTTTACGTAACGGTGATTTGAAAAGCATGCAAATTAAAACGCGTTCCAAATGGATTTCACTAGAAGAAAGCGAACATGCTCACAAATAGAACTCGATTCAAGGAAGCCAACGATGCATACAGAAGAGTTTTCAGAACACTTTCTTCTTACGCAAATATAAAAGCGTGTTCCATTTGTATGATACGTTATCGCCTAAACGCTTCCCCAAAATAATTATGTTTCATAGAAGGAGTTATATACTTATCCCATGAGATCGGAAAAACAACAAAAAAAAAAAAAAAAAAACAAAAAAAAAAAAAACATCTGAGCGTGCGGGCAATTGAAATATCAGCTTCCTTCATACTGCGCGCCGCTGTTGTTCTGTTCGTTGAAAATGGCGCAAAAATAAATAAACATTTCAGCACGAATTGACAGAATAACAATGGCGGTAGAAGACGCCACTTCCCAGATATTTATATTTCCGATGTAATTTCCGCCCCCCACCCATAAGCTTGTGTTTTTTCTTTTGTGTTGGAAAAGCAAGTTCAATTAAACATTTGCTTGACCGCATTTTCTGAAGACAAACAAGATGGCGGAAGCGAAAGAAAGTGTTTGTCTGCTGACACTCGAAATGTTGTTCTTTTAAAATGTATGTAGAAAAACTAAAAATCACGGCCGTATCCAAGGGGGTTTTATAATGTTCAAATCCCTTCCGAAATATTTTCAATAATATATCATACACGGTGCCCAGTGAAGGAATCCCTCACTTTAAATAACTCAAAAACACGTTGGTTTTCACAACTTCCATTTTTGTGCAGATGGGTAAATTATTTGGGTAAAATATTTTTTGTTTTTTAAACTACTCCTCCTCTCCCGAAATGAAAGACTAGTTGCGGCTTTGCTGAAATTTTTTTGATATAATGCTACAGAGATACTTTTGATCTTATCGATTGTGAATAGTATGGGCAAATATTGGAAAAAGAAGCCACATGGTTCAATAGAACGAGAAAAGGGAGCGTGTTTTCTAAAATTGTAGATATAAATCCTCGAATATATGAATATATATATATATATATATATATATATATATATATATATATATATATATATATATATATATATATATATATATATATATATATATATATATATATATATATATATATACATATATATATATATATATATATATATATATATATATATATATATATATATATATATATATATATATATATATATATATATATATATATATATATATATATATATATATATATATATATATATATATATATATATATATATATATATAAATTCGTTAATTGAGTTAAAATTGATTTTTTTGGGGGTTTTAATTTTAAACAATTAAAATATTTTACTAAATCCATCAATTATGGACTAATAATTTTACATTTTTCTTTCCCTTATTAATATTTTGATCAAAATAATAACTGGTTTAAACTTAATGACCTGAGATTCAAATTTTTCTCATCAAAACAAAACGTTTCAGAAATTGAAATATTAATCTATTTCAAACGTTTTACCCTTTTATTAATGAACATGGCATATGGAAAATTCCACACGGCATACTGGAAATATGCGTAGTTCCCATTTTTTAGCTATTTCAATGAAGTCTTATTTATCATTTTGAACTATAACAATAGCGATTTTTAGAAAAGAGAGGAATGATATATGTTTGAAGGTTATATTGTCTGAGGTGTAACTAATTGAAATTATTTTAATGATTGATTCATTTCATTAGTTTGTACTTGACCTGCTATTTAATGTAGGTCTATAAACTGCAATACACATTTTAATAGCATTTAATAATTGTGATAGCTTACAATAGCTCATGCTAGATGGGAAACAAGTTAGTTTTGTTTTTGCTTTATTTTATACTATTTGCACCAGGGCCCTTGGAGCAAGTTTACTACTTTTGCATGAGTAGCTGGCAGCTCCAGTAGAGGTTTTTTTCTATTTCTGACATGAAAACTCTCCTCACCTTTGTTTCACTCACCACTGGCTGGTGGTGTAATACTCGCTCAATAGCTGGAATGCTCCAGCTGCTGGTTCTGTGTAAACTCGAAGCTAGCACTCCAATCAAAGCGAAGCAGTGACCTTCCAATTAACTTGCTTGCTTTCAAGCCACGGAAATCAGCTTTAAGCGTTTTTGTATATCTTTCTGTGTGTTCTATGTTGCTCCAGTAAATTTGATGTTCTTCATATATCTTTTTCAGGACCATTTGTGATCTAGTTGATGGGACATATCAATTGCAGTTATCCAGAAGGATTATGCACTGTTCTATATTTTGAATGTGATCCTTACATTTATTGCATTTTTGAGATTCATGTATGTGAAATGTTCATTTGTCACATTTAAATTTAAATATCGATTTAGTAAAGTTTTCGTGTCAACAAGTATATTTTTTAACTTAAATAAAGTTACAGCTGTTTCATATCAGTCTTACCTCAGTAATTTGTAATTAATGAGTTTTTCTCTCTTCAATCCACTTTCAGCAGAGCAAACCAATAAATCAAGTGCCATTTGCAAACTTTAATTCCTATCTTCTTCGAGATATCAGCAAGCCTCAAGGCATTGATTTAGATTTCAGTTCAAATCCTACACTCGTGTCAACAGGTGATTAAGTATTCGAATACTTTCAATTGAGTTTTTTTTTTTTTCTATCAGAACTACTAAAGAATCGAATCGGAATATGGTCACGAACCAGATGTCGAACTGTTTGAAGTACCAATAATTGATTCGCACGTGCGGAAAATGTGTAAATAAGAACCAAAAGACAAGATAAGGAAGAAAAAGAAGAAGAAGTGAAATCCTAATGAGTCCTTTCAATGAGAATCCGTTCCATATATTTGTTGAGTCACGTCAGCGAATCTGGATCGAACGGAAACTAAGACGTCGGGAGATTTTAAGAGATAATAAGGAAATATGGAGCAATTAGAAAACGTCAATGAACCACGGAAAAGATCTTTAAAAACACAAAAACAATATTGTTCTTTTAGTTTAAAATCTTTCAAAAGCAATAAACACAAGAATGTGGGGGTGAATTATATCCCCAGTACGATCTTTCTCCTGCAATAATTGACCATCAAAATTCCTTTGAGTATGATTGGGGCCAAGTGTATGTCAGTATGTCGGGAACATGTATTTAAATTAACAATTGCAACTATTAAGGGTTCTTTTGCTTTTTTTAGTTTATTTAGTTGGTACTTTCAGTAACTAGGCAATTATAATTAAGTATTCCTTGGCATGTTACATTCTTTTGAAATCTTTGACAAATTTAATAGAGTTCACAAATAACTTGTTGAAAAAGTAATTGGTCATTAACATTTCTTTTCTTACGAGTCAAGCGTATTTGTAAAAGGTCATCAGCTGTACTTGAACCTCTTTGTCAAAGTATATTATAAAACGGAGCTAAGTCTTAGAGCTTTTAAACAGCGTTTTGAAAGAAATGATGTTTTAAACTTGCTATTGTTTAAAAAGTAAGCAAAGTTCGTGTTATTGCCATCAATTTGGTGAACTTCCGGGTACAATAACTGATACTTTCAGAAAAAAATCGTCAATTTGAGGGCTTCAAATTCAAACCAAATTGGTATCCAACATATCTCTAATATCATTAAATTAACTCCACAATCACCTCCATTTTACTCTTAAAATGTTAGACTAGAAAAGTTCGTGGTGTTGCCAGCAATTTCTTTAATTATTATCCAACTTTGAGTTTTGACCTTTAATAGCTGTTTTTTAAAAAATGAGCCAAATAAGGAATTTGAAAATCAGGTCAAATAGGTATCCAATATAACTCCGTTATCATTCAGAAGTACAGTGAGAAAATTGACTGGATACTGTATGCAAATAACGTTTTCATACTTAAAGTAAGCATTAAAAATCGCTGCTTTTGTTGACAGCAATCAATAAAATAAATTCAGGTTCTTTTGCTGATGTATAATCTTCATCAGAGATTAATGGATTCATTTTAATAAATTTAAGCCATCACAGAAACTATCTTTATTCAACCGAGGGTGATTTGATATCCCCAAAAGAAAATTCTGCCAACACCATCGAATGAGAATTGAAAAATCCATTTAAATGCAAAATGTGTAAAGTAATTTTATTTGTTCCATTGCCAGTTCTCTTTTCTCTCCAGAACTTTCCAGGTTATTGCATAGTATCTATAGATAAAATTATGATTAAAATTATTAACAACTTACTAAACGTATTCTGATTGCATAACTCTAAGGCTGAAAGTGACTACAAAAGTACTGCAATACCAGAAAAGTTATGCAATAAAAGTCGTGAATTGTAAGGATATTAAACTACTTTGTCAAATAGGATAAGTTTGCCAGTTTTTGAACGAAATAATGTTTGGTGTCCAGATGAGCTCTTGAACCAAATAATGTTTTAGATAGATTCTGTAGTGGTTGGTTCAAGACCTTGACAGATCGTCAAACACTATTTTGGTCAAAAACTGGCAAACTTGTCCCATTTTAAGGTAATGTGATCTATAAGAAATTCATATTAGAAGTACCTTGAATGTTATTGGAAGAGCTGGTTTTATTTCACTTTTATCACTCTAATTACTAAGCATAAGCAGGACTTTGATTTTCAGCCTGACTGCGGTTGTGATTTCTGATGTGAAAAGGAATAAGCTTATACTATAGTTTAGAAACAACTTTCTATGCAACTTTGAAATTTGGTGAGTAGGTTCGAAAAAGATCACTTAATGAAATGACATAAATTGTTTTCATCTAATGTCTATCTATTAATAACGAAAATTAATTTATCAATGGACAAAATCAGGTGGAGCTACTGCGTATACATTGGCGCAAGGATTTCGAATATAAAATGAAATATATTAGACGCTATTTTTCAATTTTTAATTTATGCCGTTCCATTATGTGGTCATTTTTGTAACTACTCACCAAATTTTAAAATTTTATACAAAGTAGTTTCTAAATGCACTGGGTTTAGAATATTATAACATAGCAAATATAGGGAACTAGCAGAATACCCTTGCTTCGCTACGAAATTTTAATATGTGCAATATTTTAGCCAGCTGTGAGGCCCCATGTTGCGGAAATCCGTCATTGGTGTATAGGCCCCAATTTTTGGCGCTTCACTCGTTGGAAGGCTCATCGCAAAGCAAAATCGAGCTCGCTTTGCCATATGAAAGATTCATTGCCGCGTAGGCATAAGGTCGCTTCACACACTAAAAACTAATTGCTACGTAAAACCTTATTATTAGAAACCCCTCCCTTGTCGAGAAACAATAAAACAAATTTCCCGTTAATAAATATCATACAACATCCCTTTAAGAATATTTTAACACGTGATGTTTGTAAAAAGTAAAATTAATAGGTCAAAGCTACTTATGTTGAAACTTTCAAAGCTCTAGGCCTATTAGAATACGCTTTTTGTGAAAATATTAATTAAAAATTCATTAAAAAACAAATTCAAATTTTAATGTTCTTTTTGTCAAAAGTTCAATTAAAAGGCCAAAACTATTTGTGTCGAAAATTTCAGAAATGTATCCCAATTAGAAATAGTTTCGTAAAATATTTGTTAATTAATTAATTAAAAAAACAAATAAAATTTCAAAATTCTGTTTTTCAAAAGTCCAATTTGAAGGCCAAAAAACTTATATTGAAAATTTTAAAGCTGTAGCCTTATTAGATATCGATTTGTAAAATATTTATTAATTAATTAAAAAAATTAATTAAAAAAAAAACTAAATAAAAATTTAATATTCTGTTGTTCAAAAGTCCAATTAAAAGGCTAAACCTACATATATGTTGAAAATTTCAGAGCTGTAGCCCTATTAGAAATAGTTTTGTAAAATATAGATTAATTAATTAATTAAAAAAAACTAAATAAAAATTAAAAATTCTGTTATTTAAAAGACCAATTAGAAGACCAAAATTACCTATGTTAAAATTTTCGGAACTGTAGCCTTAGTAGAAGTCGTTTTGTAAAAAAAATGTGTTAATTAATTAAGAAAATTAATTAAAAAATAACTAATTAAAATTTTAACATTCTGTTTTTCAAAACTTCAATTAAAAGGCTAAAACTACTTATGTTGAAAATTTCAGAGCTTTATCTCTATTTGAAGTCACTTTGTAAAAAATAAATTAATTAAAAAATTAATTAAAAAAGAACTAATTAAAATTTTAACATTCTGTTTGACATACATAAAATTAGAAAGCCAAGATTTCTTATGTTGAAAATTTCAGAGCTCTACTCTAATTTTAAGTATTTTTCTATAGATCCACAGAGACAGATACACAGCTTGTTTTATTATTATAGATTATCATTACTAGGACTTCCTCTGAAAGGAGACCCCTTCTGTATCCAAATAAATTCACTTTAAATATTTTGAAAAGCATGCTAAAGAAAAAGTTCAACTGACCTTTATGTGATTGTGGAGACAACCATAATGGCAGTTAAAATGCAACGTGCTTATATAAATAATTCATTTGAAGGAATAAGTTTTCAATTGACTATTCAACCAATTTTTATGATGAAGGTGTCATTTTAAAAAGATTGAACTGTAGATTCGCCATAACGTTACAAAAGTAGCATTAATTAGTTTAATTAATTACGGCAATGATTTTCGATAATCTGAGTGGTAATAGTGTGTTGCTTAGATGTGTGATATTTTTGTAAACAGCATTTTTAGAGGAGATTAATAATTCATTTATTTAAAATCGAATGGTTTCAAGTTTTGCTTTTAAAAATAAGGTTGAAATGCTCTATACGACTGCCCCCCCCCCTCGCCTGGCGACTTTTCAAAATGCCGTCAAGTTTAATTCACACTACTACTGAATTGAACTACAGGTTTGCAAAATGGATGCCAAGTTTTAATGGAACCATATAGGTGCCGGGTTGCCATACTTGGCGCAAAATTGCCAAAAAAAAAAAAAAAGCGAGGGGAGGGGGGAAGGGCGTATAACGCATTCTAACCAAAAGTAATTGTTGCTCTTACTGGGATATTGATTGCCATTTGGTTTTATATTTGAATAATGCAGGGGTTATATTCCGGCGATTCATTGAAATGCAGTTTCTGCGACATTTCCAATCGGACATTATAATTGGATTTTAGAGGTTTTTCAAAGAAAAAAATTTTGACTTTGCAAATATACATTAAATACAGCAGTAAATTTTAGTAATTTTGTTTGGAGATGAAATATACTATACTTACACTTACTATCACTATCTTATTTGTTTGAGAATCGAAATGGTAGGAAAGGGCATCATGATACTTGCATATTTTCAGTAAACCACACAGAGTAAATCTCATGTCAATTAATTTGTCAATCGCTCCGAGAAACCACTCGAACCAAAACATACAATCTAATGGAGCTTATAATACGGGACCAGTGCTGTGGCTAGAGATTGTGGCGCTCAGATCCGAAGCGAAACAGGCAATCCTATGGAGCTTATTGTACTGAGACACAGCAGTGGCCAGAAGCGGTGGCGCGCGTTCGCCACTCAAGTGGCTCTGTATAATAAGACCCTAAGATGGAAAGTTTGATTCACATTTTTTCGGGTACTATCCCATTAGTAGGGTATGAGATAAAAAATTACAAAATTGTAGAACTAGCTCAACCAAACTAACAACCTTTAAATAATTTATAATTTCTATAACAAACCGTAAACATTTAGGCTTGGTGATACATTTATGAGTAATTTAAACGTGTAAACATTTAGGCTTGGAAACAACTGGTGTCTGTGGTTTTTTTTCATTCACATTTTATGATAAAGCATTGTTTCGGTGCGTTATTGAAGGAAATGTGATTTTTCATTAAATGCTTTTGGGCAAACCTGAATAGAGAATGAAGCCGAAGAGTTGGGTGGTTGGCGAGCGTTATCGAACACAGATGGAGGAACCAGCTATTTAAAAAATAAATTGTCTAAATAAATAGTTCAATTGACTACCTCCATGTAAATATGAATTCAATTATAACAATATTTTTCAAGTTATTTTAGATATTGACTGCCGCGTGCTAAAAAAGAATCAATTTACTGAATATATAATTCAATTAATGTGAATGGAGTCAATCATAAAAATATGTCTTCGAGTTATGTCAGTTAAAGTGTCACTCGCTTAACTCTTGGATGACGGTATACAATGTTCCTGATTCCAGTTATATACAATTACATTCTTGGAAAATATTTCCATTGAATAAGTTTATTGGTCCATTCATATTTTAAACTCGAGAACCATCCATCAGTTAGAAAAAGTATGTGTTAAGAGTAACTTCAACATGGAACAACAGATCAAATATAGCACTTAACAAAGGAACGAGTCAAAGAAACTGTCCAGAGGTTGTTGAGAGGTCAGGTGCGTGCGAATGCTGTCACATACTTATAGTGCAGTCTGTAACAATTGGACGGAGATAAGACGAGAAAAAGCAATTAACATAGTTTTCGACGGGAGTCACCATTTGGCTCTAAGAAGGTCATGTTAAAGAAAAGTCAAAGAGTTTCTTTTCAATTTCATTTGTAGTTCAATTTGAGTAGTAGAATTAATATTTTATGCATATATGCTTCTCGTCAAGTGAAAATCACCCTGATGCAGGAACTAATTATTCCAATTTTACGTTATGGGTATTTTGGTGCTAAATTTTATTTTTTATTTTGTAATGGACTGAAACAAACATAAATATAAAATAATAGAAGGATATGCTACTCAACCAAACTTACTTTAAAACAGATAAAAATTTAACTCCACTATGACTTATCCAGAAGTTGCAATTAGAGATCCAGAAAAGAAACTATCCAGAAGTTGTAGTTAGAGATCCAGAAAGGAAACTATCCTGAATTTGTAGTTAGAGATCTAGAAATAAAACAATACAGAAGTTGTAGTTAGAGATCCAGAAATGAAACTATCCAGAAGTTGTAGTTACAGATCTAGAAATGAAACTATCCAGAAGTTGTAAATTGAGATACAGAAATGAAACCATACAGAAGTTGTAGTTAGAGATCCAGAAATGAAACTATCCAGAAGTTGTTGTTAGAGATCCAGAAATGAAACTATCCAGAAGTTGTAGTTAGAGATCCATAAATGAAACTATCCAGAATGTGTAATTAGATATCCAGATATGAAACTATCCAGAAGTTGTAGTTAGAGATCAGTGGATAACACTGATTTCGAACTACAACTTCTGGATAGTTTGTAAGCAGTTTCTACACTGAAAACAGATGAAGCCAATTGAATATTGTCCACAATAATGGCATGTAATATGTTGACCATGGTAACAAATTGATTCTATCTAATTTGATAACAAATAGATTCTAATAAATTCTAATTAATTGGTAACAAACAGATTGCAATTAATTTTGGGGTGAGGATGCTAATGATTGTTAAGCCTTTTCCTCCTCCAAGTCAATAACCAAGCATGTACTATTCAGTAGTTGTAATTACTGCTAGAGATTAATGGACTTATCCTGTTTTAAATAAAAACACTATAATTTTTTTCTCATTTATATATAAAAGGTGTGAAAACGCAATATACATAGATATGCATTCGATTTTTTTAGTATCTCGGCGTAATCTCGGACGTTGATTCCAAAAATGTAAATATCTCAATACTGTCTGTTTGCCTATTTCTCTAGAAACTGTACTGTCCATAAGTCTGAAAACACTGAATTCATTTGATGAAACTTTTTCATTAATGTAGTAATAAGCTCATTCAAAATATATGCTCCCCCTTTGTCTGTAATGAGTCAATTTTCTTAACCATTACTAGAAACTGAAAACTATATTTGTCCCCTGAATCATCAATTTGGTAATACTTTTTACACTTCAGTATATATGCCAAATTCACTAAATTTGTGTTTTCTTTTGTTTCTATATTTCATTTATATCTTCTATTCGGATATCTATACCTCTTTTGGTTGAAAAACTTCCCGGTCACTTCACACACCAATTTTTAAACAGGCGTCAACGTGGAAGCAATTGTATAGCTAAGGCAAATTGTTGTTACGATATTTTAGTTCATGGATTTCAATCAAATACAAATATTAAAGAAGTCGACTAACTACATGCACGAAGCCCAGCAATGTTGGTCCAGCCAAAAGTAATCAATGGCCTTATCCCAATGAATATTCAATTTTCTCTTAAAAACACCAACCCCCAATTGGATTCACTGATTTAATACTTTATGTTAAGTGAAGCGTTAAAGTGAAAACAAGATCTTTGCCGGAACAATAGCAACGTTTCTGTACGGCTAAATCAACATAATGTTATTTATTTATTTTTCGATAGCCAAAGAATCAAGTTGACACAATCAAACAATCAACAAATTAGTCGAAAGAACCAATCATCAATCAATTAAAAAACTACAATATAAAGAATCAAACCATTAATTCTCTGGGTCCAGTTCCAATTTCCTTCTCTTGGATTTTCAATCTCTCAGAAGATACTTTAAATAAAACTCAAGCTCTCGTGAAATTCATAAATTGTATAGTGAAAGATTTATGATCCTCTTCGTTTTCTAATATAGAAGTTGTTTCAACTCAAGAATAATGAGATAATGCAGCCAGGCGAGCAAAAGCCTCACATCAATCAACCAATCAATGAAATGATTAAAAATATTGTTACAATTAAGGAAATTAATTTGCAAGCATATGATAAAATTATGCTTATTTATTAGTGCAATCTAAAGATTTAAGACACTTTGAATTTCAATTTTGTAATTGATTTTTGAACTAACTATTCGGAAGCCGTTAGCCTTGGTAAAATGCGGAACACTCTTGATTCCTCACTTTAACTGGGCATATCAGTTAATCTGCTGATTACCTATGTAGTGTGTGCAATAACGGCTTCCAAGCTTTAACGGTAGCATATACATTTAGAAAGAACATGAAAAACTTATTCATAAATAATTGATGATCGACAAAATATGGAGATTATATCCTCTACATTCCCATATAACTAAAGCCGCTCAGATGGATTCACTAAACGCTTCTCAGATGGATTCAAAGAAAAATGCATATAAAAATAGACATTGATTTGTTTATGTCTTATAATGATAATGTCGCCATTATGTAGAAAAGCTTACTGAAACGATAATTAATTCTTTTAAATTCTTTACCGATAGCAATTAAGCATTTTGATAATGTTCCGAACTTTTCATGCCAACCATTTGACTCTTTATATTTACAGGAAATGATATGAATATAATAATTGTTTCGAGACATCATTTCGAATACAAGGAAATCGAAACTGAGAGTGACATAGATGAAAGAACAGAGAAAAAGATGTCTTCATTACGAATGCTAATATACGCTGCAACGTAAACCTGTTTTGAAACAACACCTTTGCTTCATTTAATCTAGAAAACAAAACTGAAATAGACCACCATTTTCACACAATCACAGATTAATAATGTGCATCAATTATAATTTTTTTTATGTTTTTTCTCTCCGCAACTTCGAAAATCTATTTTTAGCCTATTCCATAACGCATAATGGCAGCTGTAAATTGACCACTCCGCCCAAGAAAGTAGGTCAGAAAAGACCTCCAGATAGCTACCAACGAGCAGTTAAATTGTTGAGTTTAACCTTTTATACATAGCTACCTAGTTAATTTCCAATGGACGCTTAGAAGTTGATTTGCTCGAGCATCGATACCATCGCTATGACCACAACTAAAACGAATCGGTAATTTGAAACAAGAAAGCCCTCTTCGAAGGCAGAAACTGGAGCATCGACCAAAGTGGTTGGCACAGTGGGCATTGGTTATTGGCCCGGTCAGTTCTTGCTGTAAGCCTCGCATAATAGGATCCACTTTCAAGACGAGTTTTTAGGAAGTTCTTCACTTCAGTTGGTCGCTTTTTTGTTTTCAGTTCGTATTTATCAGTTGAAGGTCAATACACTTCATTCCGTTAGGGGGAACGGTCACTTTTTATTGACTTTTTTTATCGCCTTCGAAAGTGTTCGATGCTTTTTCTCTAACCTTTCGGACACGTCCTTTTCTGGCGAGGAAGTGAATTCGAACGGCTCCATAAAACGCAGCTTATAAATAGCGCGAAAACAACTATAAATCATTGGTTATCTTCTTGGCTGGATGAAATTTTAATTCTGAACAAATTTAAACTTCCCTTTGCGCATACTGAGCTCCTTATAATAGAATTGAATTGCGAAATAATTCAAATTCAGGAGGTGTACATACATAGCTTGTACGCTTTTAGAGTTTGCAATTTAAAATAACTTTTCATTTCATTAAACAGTTTTGACCTTTTTTTTTTTTTTTTTTTTTTTTTTTTACCATGCTTGTTTTTACATTTAGTGGTTGCCATTTATTGTTATTTTAAGTTTTATTTACTTAAGAAATAACAGTTCAAAAAAAGTAGTAGAGAAAATTCTATTAACTATCTTTAAGAGGTTGAAATGGAATAAGCAAATCTATTTTTTTTTCAATCTTTGTAAGTTTTTTTTTTTTTTTTTACAATTAGAACACATGATAAGACGTTGAAAGTAGTGACATATGGGATGAAAATAGCAACTGGAGAAATATATTTGGAGTAAACTTTCAATAGTTTTGCAGCGTATTGATTTATATAAAGCACAAATACTAAAACCATAAGTTTTTTTTTCTATAAAACCCTAAATTTCTTTTTAATATAAAATACAGTTTTTCTAGAGGACTAGTTTCAAATATAGTCAAGTTTAACTTTGTTGTAAATTACTGGCAATAAAGAACTTGACGCCTTTTTACTCCATATGTTAACATAGGGTAATGAAAGTATTGTTTTCCGTCAAACTTTGTTTTGCCTTTTCTCCTGTTTTGGAACATCCTGACTTAAAAAAGTGGTCTAGAAAAAATGTAGGTCTGAGGTCAGCATAACTCCCGAACGGATATACTTACGATGTTCAACTTTTGTACTCGGATTCGTGGTGGTCATGGAGTATAGGGATGTATACGAATTTTTATATACGGATACATGTTTTGTATATAACTTAGTGGATGGTAGGTTTTCGTCAAAATTGTGCACGCGCATAAGGTAGTTAGCTATCTCTGAAAAATTTAATTTTATCAAAATCGCTGTGGTGATTCGTCTAATGTGTTCTAATTATTCCCTCCTCCCAAAGACCACAAGGTTGAGGGTTCGAGTCCCATATAAGGCATGGGTGTTTGTAAATGTATGTTGGCTTGTCAAATGACGAATGTTTAGGCGCATTATAGCCCTCGTGTTGCTGACGGTGCTAGATAATCTGAAACCAACCAACCAACCAACCAACCAACCAACCAACCAACCAACCAACCAACCAACCAACCAACCAACCAACCAACCAACCAACCAACCAACCAACCAACCAACCAACCAACCAACCAACCAACCAACCAACCAACCAACCAACCAACCAACCAACCAACCAACCAACCAACCAACCAACCAACCAACCAACCAACCAACCAACCAACCAACCAACCAACCAACCAACTAAATTCCTGTGGAAATGCAATAAAGGAGAAAAAAGTTGAAAGACGGATGTCTTTAACACAGAGTTCTCGTCATTTGAGCATCGCTCATCAACGATTTATTCTCCTCTGATTCCCTTATAAGAAAGGATTAGGTACGAAGTATTAAGAAGTATTTCGCCATTTTGAAGGTTTTTTTTCCTTTTCTTTTTTGTACCAATGAAAATTATCACTAAACTGGTTACTTATTTTTGTAATGAATGAAAATATGAAACGGCAAATAATACCAACCCACGTCAAATTTAAACGTAGTGTACAGTTCCTAAATTTTGAGTGGAACTTTTTTCCTCTATGTTCAGACGCCATCTTGAAAGTGCATTCCACTTGTTCTATTACTCTTGCGTGAATGCAATTGTCAAAGTCAATTACGCAAACGATAATATTTTTTTATAGCCCGAGGATTTATTTGTCTGGGATTTACATAATATCACTTCACGCGCACGCACATTCAGAAAGAAAGACGGACCATTAAACTGAATACTAATAAAAACGACAGGAAGCAGATTGAAATTTGTTAACTAGCAATTTGTAGAATATGTAGACAACTCGGGCAGACCTGATTCGAATAAGCTATTACATACATTAAAATAAGCTTTAAATCTGTTTCTGAGTTTGCGATTTTAAGTTCTGGACTGTTTCGGCAGTGTGAAATTGTGGTACTTATCATGCAGTAAAATATTCGCCTCCTTGAATGGCATGGGAAGGAAGTTTTAACGTTCTTTGCGTTGACAAAATTATGAATTGCAAATTTTTAGACTGAACTGGGATCAACTCCATTGTTTTGTTTTACTATAAAACATAATGAGACATCTAAATATATTTTTCCTTTTATCTAGAGACATAAAGTTAGATCATTATGCAAAAAACATGTGTCCAGCTGGTGTAAGAGTTCTCTATCCTTACAATCAGTTGTAAGAATGCTTTATAGACCAATGGACAATTCCCGCATTTTTTTATTTATTTTTTTACTCAATTCTAAATGTTTCGAAAAGGCAATAAACACAAAAATTTCTGCTCAATGCGCTTTTTCTTTTTTTTTTAAATTTGCAATCAAAGTTCCCCTGTTAGACGTTGGCGAGAAAACGATTCATTCGGCTCGAATTGAATGTGACGTCAAGAGTATCCAAACATCTTGGCTTGAAATGCAGCAGCGGAAACCAGTTTCGCAAGTTTCTCGCAAATCGCGCCAACCTATACGGGATACGGCAATGGTCTACAGAATCGACGCCAACTATTTGGCAGAAACTTAACGACAACGATAGAAACGGAAGGACCTCTTGACGCCACAGATTTTGTTCAGTGTTTTGATCGGACTGTTTTTGGTTCGGTTTTGGAACATTTTTTTTCTTCTTAATATTTAAACAACTATTTTTTTTATAGAACTCTTTTTAAATATTTGGAATCAGAAAGAAATTCTTCATAAATATAAACTAATTTCACTCGTTTTTAAAAAATGCTACAATTGTCCATTCCTTATTAACGTACATTCTAACATAGCGTTCCGTACAGCTTTTCCGGCAATCCACCGACATCACAAAAAACAAACATCCGATTTCGTGGTATAGGTTTTTTTCTTTTTCATAAATTTGTGCAAAATAATATATAATAATAAAAAAAAATAAAAAAAAAAACACGTGGAAGAGGCGCTCCATTATTTACTGACAGTGTTTGCTGAAATAAATTTCATCTTTATTTTGAAGTTTAATGATAACCATTTTCTAAACTCCAAAATCTCACAGCAAAAAATCAACCAAAATGTAATGCACTTGAATTTTTAGCTCATACTTTTTCGAGATTTGTTTAACGACTGCTGCTTTAAATCAGTTTAAGGTTATATTTTCGTTAAATTCAAAACGTAATTGAAAATATTTATAAAGGACCAGGGTTCTATTTAACTACAACTTTATAAATTTTGGGCCTCTCAAAATGTCGGGGCCCCAAGCCTGGGATTTGTTGGCTTGTGCGGAAATCAGGCCTTGGTCCAAAGAAACTATATGAAGGAACTTTCAGCAAGATGGTTTTCATCAAGAATAAATACAGCAATAACTTAACTGAGTTGCGACAAATATTACCTATTTTTATAGAGGACACAAAAATTTGAAAAAGAAAAGAAAATGAAGGGGAAAAAAATTATCGAATCCGATACGTTCATACTTTATGTTAACATATGGGCAATTGAAGTCAATAATATTATCATTTTTAGTAATAACTAGCTAAATAATCGTGCTTGGCTACAAAATTTTATCATGTGCAATATTTTAGCTAGCTGTGAGGCCCCACGTTGCGGAAATCCGTAATTGGTTTATAGGCCCCACGTTTTGGCGCTTCGCTCTCAGCAAGGAACATCGCTACGGAAAATCGAGATTGTTTCGCTCGCTGAAAAATTAATTAACACATAAGCACAGTCTTACCTCGTCCCTCCCCTGTCGAGGAAAAAAAATCCCCGTTAATACAATAATACAAGCTGCAACACCCCTTTAAGAATACTTTAACATGTTTGTGAAAAGAAAAATTAGAATGCCGAATTCCAAAACTACTTATGTTAAAACTTTCAGAGCTCTAGACCTATTAAAAAAGTAGCTTTTTGTGAAAATATTGAAAAAATTAAAAAAACAAAGAAAATTTTTAACATTATTTTTGTCAAAAGTCCAATTAGAAGGCCAAAACTACTTATGTTGAAAATTTCAGAACTGTAGCCCAATTAGAAATTGTTTTGTAAAATATTTGTTAATTAACTAAAAAAAAAAAAAAAAAAAAAATTATGTTTTTTAGAAGTCCAATTAGAAGGCCAAAACTACTTACGTTGAAAATTTCAGAGCTTTAGCCCTATTAAAAGTCGTTTTGTAAAATATTAGTTACTTAATTAAAAACAATTAATTAAAAAAAAAATAATAATGAAAACGAATCAAAATTTTAAAATTCTGTTTTAACTACAATTTGAAGGCTAAAACTATTTATCTCAAACTTTTCAGAGCTGTATCTCTATTTGAAGTCACTTTGTAAAAAAAAAAATTAATTAAAAAAGAACTAATTAAAATTTTAACATTCTGCTTGTCACAGGTACAATTAGAAGGCCAAAACTACTTATTTTAAAAATTTCAGAGCTCTACTCCAATTTAAGTAGCTTTCTATAGATCCACACATAGACAGACAGCTTTTTTTATTATTATAGATAAGTAAAAAGTAGAAAGTTGAAATATAATATCACATTTGTGAGTTTACCACGTAAAATAAAATAATTTTTACCGCAAAAAAAGATAACTACGCATTTCCTACTTTCAATTAATGCAAAATAGATACTTATAAATGAAACCAAAGTGAAACTAGTGACCTTTTGAGTTACAAGGTATAACCATGCATTAAAGAGAAATTAAATTGCATTTGATTTTATAATAAACCTATCAAATTCACGCATCAAACATCTCGAAAAGATTGAAAGGATGTTTATAATTTCCAGACTCGTTGTTTTCAAGAGCGCTCGTGCCTTAACATTATCGGGAAGAATTAGAATATTATTTCTGCGTTTAAGCTGTATCAAGATACCTGAGGGTCATTTCTTCATATTCTTTTGAAGTTTTGTCTCTTAGAAACTAAGACAACTAAACTCTTTTAGGAAAGGAGGGCCACACAATCTTTTTGAAATTCATCTGCGAGCTCTTTCATACTCTTTTAATTAAATTTTTAGCTGGAGTAATTGTGTTGTGCAACAAAAATAAAATTATTTCCAGTTGAAATGAAAACTTTTGATCATTTAATGGACAATTCCCGCATTTGTTATTTTATTTTTTTATTCAATTCTTAATGTTTCGAAAAGGCCATAAACACAAAAATTTCTGCTCAATGCATTTTTTTTTTTTTTTTTTAAATTTGCGATCAAAATTACCTTGTTAGACGTTGGCGAGAAAACGATTCATTCCATTGGCATGTGACGTCACGGCTTTGAAAACATCTTGGCTTGAAATGTGGCAGCGGAAACCAGATTTACAAGTTCTCTCAAATCACGCCAACCTGTACGGAATGTGGCAATGGTCTACCAATGCCAACAATTTCAAAGCCATATATTTGGCAGAAACCTCATGATAACCATAGAAACTGTAGAAACCCTTGACGTCACGTATTTGCTGAGTGTTTTGATCGGACTGGTTTTAGATCGATTTTTAGGCAATTTATTTTCTTAATATTTAAATAACTAATTTTTTTAAAGAACTTTTGTTTAAATATTTGGAATCAGAGAGAAATTCTTCATAAATACAAACTAATTTCACTCGTTTTTAAAAAATGCTGGAATTGTCCATTAGGAAATTTTCAAGCAAGAGAAGTTACAAGAGGAATTTAGAAATAATGAAACTTTTGTGAACCAAAATTTTGTCTCTGAAATGTTGTGACTTTTTGTAAAAATTTTGTCACTGAAATGTTGTGACGCATTTTAAAAATTTTGTCTCTGAAATGTTGTGACTTTTTGTAAAAATTTTGTCACTGAAATGTTGTGACGCTTTTTAAAAATTTTGTCTCTGAAATGTTGTGACTTTTTGTAAAAATTTTTTCACTGAAATGTTGTGACACTTTTTAAAAATTTTGTCTCTGAAATGTTGTGACTTTTTGTAGAAAATTTTTCACTGAAATGTTGTGACGCTTTTTAAAAATTTTGTTTCTGAAATGTTGTGACGCTTTTTAAAAATTAATATTTTTGCTATTCTCTGTATTCGGAGCTGCCGCTGGATTTTGAAAGTAAGGTATTTTTTTTTTTTTTTTTCATATAGGCTTTAAAAACAGGGATTTTAAGAAGGTTTGTTTTTGTTTTGTTTGTAAGCTCAGGCGAGGACATTCAGCAACCGAACCTACCTAAAAACAACGAATATCCATGCCAAACCCAGGAGTCTAACCTGGCTCCTTTGGCATGCTATGTCAGAGCGCTAACCCCACAGCCATCATGTTTGCCTTTAAGAAAGGATTCCTTAACATTGAAATGACATAACTGAGAAACAGTTAGAGACAGAAAGAAGAGACCAGTGGCACGATAGATAGACAGGTACGGAATTTTAAATTAATATTGAAATGTAAAATCTGAATATAACGGAATGAGTTCATTATTCCCTTCATGGAAAAGTGTGCTCTATGATCCCTTTACAGGGTTGTGCAGCCAAAAATGTCACTTTTTAAGAATGTAGGGGTTTTGCCAGACACAAAGATGGGTTTTTAGTACCTCAAATTGACCCATTTTGAATCACATATTTGTTTTGTTACATTTCAATCAATCTCATAATTAGTTTTTTTTGGCCAAAAACCTCGCTCATTTAAAAACATTTGGAATATTAAAAATTAACTAAGAAAATAACAGGATATTTTTAAATTGAATTTAGGTCTATCTGTTGGCTATTACCACAGTTTTATAAATCTATTATTATCATCTATTATTTAGTTAGAAAAGGTGCAAAGGTGCGTACAAGTTTGAAATATCGCATTAAATAAAAATACAAGTTAAATGTAAAAAAGTCTTGTATAGTTAATAATTTATAGATTGCGTGTTTTAAAGCAAAATAAAACATACTTCTAATTTGAGTAGTAACTGAAACAATACATCAATGGAAAGGGAGAAGGGGGGGGGGGGAGGTTGGCTTGGTTGGTTGTTTTCAGATTATCTTTCGCCGTCAGCAACACGAGGGCTATAATGCGCCGAAACATTCGTCATTAGACAAGCCAACATACATTTACAAACACCCATGCCTAACACGGGACTCGAACCCGCAACCTCGCGGTCCAGAGGCTAGCACGCTAACCACTATACCGTTTGGTTGACGAGGGGGGGGGGGGCGGAATCTTAGAGCAACATGAAATAAAAATATCCAAATAATTTCTTTAAGGGTACGGAGTAATTTAAATATTTGTTTACGGTTCAACTCGCATGTATTGACAAATATACTTTCTTGACCATCTATAAATTATGCTTGAATCTAGAAAAAAAATTTCGAAACATAAGCTGAACAAAATGTTTGGAAAAATTTAATGGTCTCTCTGTTCATGAACTTCGCACATCAGAATAGGGCACATCCTCTTTCAGCAAGCGTGTGGGAAAACGACAATAACGATTTTTTTTCCCAATGCAATCTGACACTGAGGTTTTAGAAAAGAAATCTGAAACTACAAAAAAAAAAAAAAAAAAAAAAAAAAAAAAAAAATCAACAGCCTCGACCTAACCATTTTCTACAAACAGGTCAACCACGACAACGCTTCCCCCTATTGGTCAGTAATTGACAAACAAAGGGGAAAGGGAAACCCTTGATAGAATAGAATCCCTAATCAGAGAATGTTATTGTTTAAAAAAAATGGTGGACGAAACATACAGGATAACTATTGACGTGATTTTTATGGCGGAGTTAAATTTCCCAATTCTCAGTTCTTGGCGAGTTTTTTTGTCGTTATCTTTGTTCTGTGTCAGACTACTTGATGTTTTTTTTTAAAGTGTTTCGTGAGGTGTCTGGGGAGAATACTGATGGAAGAATGCATTGTAAATGTGCTGTGGCTAAGAGCACTTAATTAAAAAGAGTCTGGCAGACAATTGATACCGTAGGGTTGATATGGTTCGCTAGGGAAAGGGAACAGGCACGTGGGCATTTTGGGAACGCTTTGTGTCGAGTCATTATGAAAGGCTTTTATGTTTCGTTTAATGGAATTTAATAAGGCTAAAAGTGATGGGAAATCTTTCATGGTTTGGAGTTTTTATGGTTGCTCTTGGAAAATGCTACTTAGAATTTCGTTTCTGATGCGGTTGAGAAGTTGTATTTTTGGTTTTTAAGGTACTTGACCACCTTATAAATTAAAAAAAAAAATCGACTTTTTTTTTTTACATTTTCTCAATCCTTATACTTTTAAAAATCAGCCCCTCAAATATTTTTGTAAAATTCGAATTCAAACATAATGAAATTAGTGAAAGAGTGCTTGCGCTTCCAGCACTCCATATTAGCGAGTAAAAACTTCAAACGCGTTTTTCTCGAAACTACTTTTTTTCAAATGGCGGACACTTAATCTCCGAAACTACTGTGCCGATTTCAATGATTTTGGTCTCGTTTTGTTTTTTGAGATGTTTTGTATGCCAATTTATCACATTTTGCCAAAAAAGTTAATAATAACGTTTTTTTTTTTAGCAAAGTGTAGTGAAAAACAGTGGTGTTTTTTCAACCTTTTTTCAAACATCTGCCATTTTTTTTTTTTTTTTTTGGTAATTTGTGGTAAATCGTCACGTAAGGAATCTTTCTTTTGAAGATTCCGTTTTTTTTTTGTTTGTTTGTTTCAGATTCACCAATCCTGAGATTAACTGTCCGCTGTAGGACACCATTTTTTTGAGGCCTCAACTTTGGCGCCTCCTGGATAGTTGTTAAAAAATAAAATTTGAAAATAATAAAGTATTTTTGTATTCTAAAAGCTTCAAATAAAAGTTAGAAAAAAAATCACTGTAATATCTTATACAGGACCAGAAAAAAAAATTATTGAAAATGTTGTATTTTTTTAGTTTTCCAAGGTGGTCAAGTACCTTAAATGAAAGAAATGGAGTCCAGAATGGTTGAAGCATCAGACACTAAAATAATTGCAGTGACTTTATTAAACTTGGAAATTAAATTTAAAAAGATTTTTGTATTCGAAATCGTATGCAGCGTTTGGAAGGCAAAATATTGGAGACATCGCACATGATGACCTACAGATTCAAATTTACTCTCTGAATGATATGAATAGAATCTAATGGTAATTTCTCAACTAAAATAATTGACAACTAGTATAACAACCATCTCACTAGTTGTACGTGGTAGAAAATATTCGTCTTTTCGCAATTCGTTGATTTTCCACCTCTATTCATCATTTTGGAATCTATAAGCACAACCTTTAAATAACTTGCTGAAAGCAACGGCTTTTGTTCCGAAATGAACACTTGGAACACAAAACAAACTAAAATGAAAGAAAAATAATCGACTTAAGGACGATGCACAGTCCTCCTGGGTCTTAAGTCCAAGCCAATTACAAAGTTTTTTATTTGAGTTTTATAAAACAACGATATATCAATATAACTGAACAGCATCAGCATACATCTCTTTTTTTACTAGCAGGCGCATGTCCACGCAATGCCTTTCTTGCGCATGCCCAAACGTTAAGTGGGGACGGACACCGGACCACACTTTTGACCAATTGAAAACAATTCTCTTGTAGTCCGAGAGGAGAATGCAATTTTTGGACCCCATCGAACATCATTCTGAATTTTTTATAGAAATTGTAGAAAAGTGAGTAGATTATGAATCCACTGGTCTGCCGTGGCAAAAATGGCCGAAACTGATCAAAAATCGACTTGGAATGAGTTGAACTAAAATCCGATTGCCAAATATGTCATAACTTGCCAAAAAGAGAACAAACTTTTTCGTCTGGCAATCCACTGCATTTTGATTTTCAATGAGAAAAAGCGCAAACGATTTCTGATCTCTGGTCCGGAAAACTTGTATCTTTTAAAAGTAACCCAAATTGGTGACATCAGTTACGTCACCCGTGACGTAATGTTTATCGCCAATTTGGCTCATTTGTGAATTATGCAAGTAAGCCATAGCCACACATCCGAATCGTCTGCAACCTTCTTAATTGAAAATTAAAGAGTGAGGGTTACCAAATAAAAAAATTAAAAAAAAAAAAAAAAAAAAAAAAAAAACTCATTATTTGGCAAGTTATGGCGCATTTGGTAATTGGATTTAGTTCAACCTAATAAAAGACAATTTTTGAAGAGTTTCGGCCATTTGTGCCATGGCAGATCAGTGGATTCGTAATCTACTCACTTTTCTACAATTTGTTCAAAAAATTCAGAATGATGTTCGATGATGTCCAAAACTTACAGTTGCCTCTCAGTTTATTGGGCTTAAGGCCCTGGGTAAAAAAAATACACTTCACCCATGTAATAACATAGCGTTGTTATACAAGAAGATATAGCCAGAGAACATACAAGAAGATATTCACTCTAAGGCATCCAAATAAATCGATCCTGATGGTCAATGCGATTAAAAATTCTTCAATTTCAGCATCTATCCACTGGCGATTTCAATTTTGTAAGTCTGATCACACGCGATAAAAACACATCTCGCACACGTGGTAACATAAAAAAACTCGCTTGAGAGCATCCAAATTCACTCGCTGACCACCCAAATGAATCAATCCTGATGGTCATTGCGATTAAAAAAATAAAAAAAAATCGACAACGAGTACAGAGTCCATCCCACCAATTATACTTGGTGACATAAAACCGTCCCGGACTGCAGGCCAACCGGAAAGATGGCGCGTTTGGAACACACTCGATGTAATCAACAATTAAGGCATTTCATTAAGTGCAGTTTTCTGATGAGGGTTAAAATCGCGACAGCGTGAAATTAAATAAAGGAACTGTGACTTTTTCCGCCGCCAACCTGATGAAAAACACGGAAGGGGGGTTTCATTTTTCCAAGGTCGTTTGAGATTGACACCATACGTACAATTTGTGACAGAAGGTTAATTTATGACTGGATTTATTTCGAATGTCTTAGAGAGCCTCTAAATGTTCTTTTATGCGTTGAATCTGCCTTTTTTATGGTTTTGAATGGCGATAAAAATACTTTTTTTTTCAAGATATTCTGTAGATTGAGACCATTGCCCTGCGAGATTATGTCAGTTTAAAGTAATAAAATCTTTGAGTGAAATGACTTTTCCTGTGTTTCTGAAACGTATATGTACTTAAGTAAAAGGAAGCAGTGGAGTGGGCAGTTACTATTATGCACAAATATTAAATTCTTTTTATAATAGTATGGTTCAACTGAGGACAAAAGGTAATTTTCGGTTGGATTTTGCAAGTTTTTATGTATTTTTTTATAGGATGATTTTATGCGTTTGGATAAATTTTAAAGAGAGGCTTTACTTATTATACAGACAGTATTAATTCGATGGTTTAAAGTACTTTTTTTTAGATAGTAGCGATGGTATAAACTTTTGTTTTTAGAGCATGTTAGAGATAGTCACTATTTTAACGTACCTATTTGATTAAAAAAGGCAACTCTAAAAACAAAGATTTTACGATTACCACCTTCATGTGAAATTGTAATCATCATATTTTTACTTCTTTGTCCTTTCTTATAACTTTATATTTGAATTTTAAAGCGCAATAATGCAAGGAATAAGGTGTTTTTTTTCTCTTGAACATGTGGTTCCTACTTTATTTTTATATTTTTAAATAGTCAATTAAATACAAGAAAAGTTAGAATTTAACAATGAAAAGTTTGTAAAAAAAAAAAGAGCAGGCAATGAAAATCAGGTTGGCGGATTGCAGGAAAATTAGATCCCTATAATAGGAACCAAATATATAATTTCACAGCAATAGTTAACTCTAACCAGAAAATCAAGTTTAAATGAAAAACTAAACCAGGAAATTATGTCAATCGATAAGTAGTATTTTATAAAAAGTGAATGCAAAATCATATGTATCAGTATGTTATACCTTATTTGTAAATCCTCTCTCAATTATAGAACAAAATCTAAAACTTGGGACCTTATTTTACTGAGCCACCAGACAAGCCACACCAAACGAAATATGCAATGCTATGGAGCTTATTATACTGGGCCACTGCAGGGTTGTAGTACTAAAAAAATCGTTTTCTGTATGCAAACTTCCCGATCGTGGAGGTAACTCCAACTGTAGCTGGTATTTTTAATTATCAAATGCAAATTCACAATATTTTACGTAATTTACCATACCAAAAAAGAAAGCTAAATACCCTTAATTTACGTATTTATTTTCCCACTAACTTATATCACTATATATGCACAAAGATTTATGATTTATTATTAATTAGAAAAAAAAAGTTGCTGTACCCAGTACAGGCCCCACTACACCCCTGCTGTTGTGGCTAAAGGTTATGTCTGTTGCTTGCGGTGCTCAGATCCTAAGCGAAGCATGCAATTCTATGGAGCTTATTATACTGAGCCACAGCAGTGGCCAGAAGCGGGGGGCACGCGTTGGCCACTCGACTGCATCTGTATAATAAGGCTCTTAGAAGTAGCATTAAATATTCATGAGTAATGATATTGAGTGATATGGTGCCAAAGAAATCATCATATTGTTTCCCAAAGCATTTAAAACATTGTATCTTGAATTAGATTGCATTAAGATGTACATAGCAATGGACAATTCTCCGCATTTTTTAAAAAAGAGTGAAATTAGTTTATATTTATGAAGAATTTCTTTCTGATTTTAAATATTTAAACAAAAGTTCTTTAAAAAAAAAAAAAAAAAAAAAAAAATAGTTATATAAATATTAAGAAAAGAAAATGCTCCTAAAACCGAGTCAAAAACTAGTCCGATCAAAACACTCGACAAAATCTGTGACGTCAAAGCTTCCTTCCGTTTCTATGGTTATCGTGAGGTTTCTGTCAAATAGTTGGCGTTGAAATATTTGGCGTTGGTGGACCATTGCCATATGCCGTACAGTTTGGCGCGATTTGCGAGAAACTTGCAAAACTGGTTTCCGCTGCCGCATTTGAAGGCAAGATGTTTGGGAAATCTTGACGTCTTATTCAATTTGAGCCGAATGAATCGTTTTCTCGCCAAAGTGTAAAAAGGGAACTTTAATTGCAAATTAAAAAAAAAAAAAAAAAAAAAAAAATCCGCATTGAGCAGAAATTTGTCTGTTTATGGCCTTTTCGAAACATTTAAAATTGAATAGAAAAAATAATGCAGGAATTGTCCGTTGAACAATACCATTGCCATGTTTAACTTTTAAATATTAAGTAAGTTCCAAAACATTGGAGAGCTTTTCATGTTAAATTGTATAGCATTGCACATATTTTGAGTATCGTAGATAAAAAGATTCTGCCAATCAGACTAGGTAAGACGCCAAATGAATATGTAAAGTATCTAAAACTATTTATATCGAGAAATTACAGCTTGCCATAGAGAAACTCAAATTCTACAAAATTTTATTCTCCAACTTAAAATAGCTACAATTATATTTGTTTTATATATAAAAAGTATTTAAGGACCTTCACATTTTTTATATAGCCAAATCGTCCAAGAAAGTAACCTTAAACATTATTTAGTTTACAATGCGAAGCATAATATTAACTGTAGTCTGTACCAAAATATGGGCTTGGTTCTTTGAAGCAATTACTTATTATAATACAAAAACATTTTATATTTTAAACGTAATGTTTTTTTTTTGATAAAAGTGGAATTATCTAGAAATAGATCCGAGTTACTTAGGTTCAGGATTTCTTTGGTTAATGATGCCATTTATTTGTCTTGCTATTGTACTTACGATATCTCTGAGATGTTGTTTGGAAACTGCAGAAAATTCTTTGAAGTCAATTACCTTATTATATTTTATTACTCTATTTAATATGTAAACGGACTGATAGTAAACACAATGAGGTACTGTAGAAGTTTTACAATGGATAAAAGAGTGAAAAGCTTGAGTTATGTATGTAAAGTGTTCTTATCAAAACGTTAAAGAAATTACTATGCAAGCCCAACAATCATCTAGATGTAGTTAACTGTATGTTATTTCGTGCTGAGGATTTTGAATATAATGTCTGTTTATATACGCTTCTGAAAATAAAAGGGTTAGTTATTTTTACTCCTACAAAAGATGGCAGAAACTTTGATTTTAGAATGCTTACTTTCTAAACCATCAGATAAAATAATATTATCCATAAAAACAGTTTTTTTTTAAAAGTAAAATCCCTTATATGCATTGCCAATTGTTATGAGTCATTAAAACTTCTTGGACTCAGATAGTGTTTTCATAGTGTTTGACCATTAAGTACAAAAGATTCATTTCGAACAACTTACTAACTTCTTTTTCAGACTCAAAACTTTATTGAATACATGGTCATCCACAACGAGTCTATTTCCCATGATTCAGCTCGATTGGATGACGGCAAATGGTTTTATTAGCTTTTCGAAAATTTTGCTTCGTCAACCTTAATAGGGGAAAGTTCCAGACATTAAATATCACCAAATTGAACATGCTTGTATCTGGATAATGAACATGAATAAAAGCTGATAAGTAACAGAAACGTAATAGTCCGAGAGGCCGACTGTAATTTTTGCACCCCATCGAACATCATTCTGAAATTTTTACAGAAATTAGAGAAAAGTTAGTAGATTAGGAATCCACTGGTCTGTCCGATTGCCGAATACGTCATAACTTGCCAAAAATAGAACAAACTTATTCGTCTGGCAACCCACTTCATTTTGATTTTCAATGAGAAAAAGCGCAAACGATTTCTGATCTTTGGCTCGGAAAACATATCTTTTAAAAGTAAGCCAAATTGGCGACATCAGTTACGTCATAGGTGATGTAATATTCTTTGCCAACTTGGCTCCCTTTTAATAGATGCAAGTAGACAGTCGTCAGATATCTGAATCGTCTGCAACCTTCTTAATTGAAAATTAAAGAGTGAGGGTTACCAAATGAAAAATGCTCATTATTTGGCAAGTTATGGCGCATTTGGCAATTGGATTTAGTTCAACATATTAAAAGTCGATTTTTGACCAGTTTCGGCCATTTTTGCCACGGCAGACCAGTGGATTCGTAATCTACTCACTTTTCTCTAATTTCTATAAAAAATTCAGAATGATGTTCGATGGGGTCCAAAAATTGCAGTCGCCTCTCAGTCTATAAGGTAATAGAAACGTGTGTAAAAGCGGCCTTTGAGTGACAGTCCCAAGACTTGATAGAAGGAATTGTCATCGACATAACATCTCTCTGCCAAGTTTTAACAAGATCGGATGACGTCAAGCTTGTTTATTAGTATTTTGAAGAGATTTCAAAATTTGATAGAATGCATTGTCATTGACATTGAATCTCTTTGCTGAGTTTCAACTTGATAGGCTGATGGCAAGTAGGTAATTAGCTATCCACAGGGAGTGAGCAAGTAAGTAAGCAAGCGAACGAAGAAACATTCAGAATAGAAGTAAATATAAAGGATAAAAAAATATGGCAATCGTCTAAAAAATCGACCTTTATTTTCTTAAGTTTATTGGCCTAATGTCACATGCTGATTCTGAAAATTCCAAAACTCCATGATATATGTTCGTTCGTTCTTTCGGCTAGATATTGTAAGTTTAAAAAAAAAAAAAAAAAAAAAAAAAAATATTGAATCGAATTTAATACAGGATATTCATAAAAAAATGTATCAGTCAGTGGTACATCATAACAGTTTAATTTAGACTATTTACAACAAATCATAAATCAAATTGAAGGTAAACTAACCTAGTTTTTCTTACACTAATAAAATCATAATTAAACATTTGTGTATAGAAATTACGCAAATTAAATGCTATTAAAATTTATAACTGTGACGTTTATTTATGGACATACTGATGTATATAAGGAAATATATGCACGTGTTTAGAGGCAACAAACGCTTAGATATGTGTAAAGATCTAGGATGTGGAAGAACGAACATTTTTCATTCCTTTAAGATGGCAACTGTCAAAATTGATTGCCTTGATATTGGTTGGATAAAAATAAAAACAGCAATGGATATAAAATCCTAAATCATGAGTTTTAATTTTATTTTCCATTGCCGCAGAATATTTTTATTTCCAGTAATTTATTTTATTTAATATAAGTTTTTTTTTCTTCAGTTTTTGCACTTATCAACATAATAAGCTTCTGATAAATTTATTAACAGACTACGTCACTTCATTTACCTGTACGAAATCAACATTCTTAGTAAAAATTAGAAATTGACGACTATTTCTGTCGCTTAAAGTGTCATAAAAATCGCCTTTTCGACGTATTCTTAGAATTTATTATTGAGGAAAAAAATTAAATTACCGAGGTTTTATTTAATATCATACATAATACAGGAAGATGTAATATAAATTAACCCTTTGCACTCCAGGCCATTTTCGCGCGGAGGAATCAGCAACTCGAGACATTTTAGGTTCGGCTGGTATTTATGGATTTGCTTCATAGAAACTAAACACAGTCATTGGCCTTGCATCGAATTTCCGCATCACACCTAATGGTCCTCTCGGGGTTTGGCATCCAATTGTGTGGCGCCTGAGAGGCGCCACTGGAGTGCAAAGGGTTAAAAGAAATGTCCTTCCAATATTTGACTTTTCATGGTGTAGTGTAAGCAATTAAATAGTTAAATTCGTGCCACTGTATTCTTTCATTATGATCATATCATAATAACCTAAATGACGATTTACTAGTGAACGGCAACCTTTGGTTGCTGAAGGGCCTCATAATTAAATTTTCTCAAAGTCAATTAAAGAAACTTTGCCGTTGTATGGACCTCTAGTGGCCGTTCAGTTCAACAGGTCAAGATGAGATTTCAGATATAGTTATTCGGCTATATGAGCTCGAGATTTTGTGAATGGCAACAAAATGGCGCTATGGTTACGGTTATAAATACAGAAACTCGGAATTTTCGAATGGCAACACCTAATCTTTTCTGTCGCTAAATACTCAAAGCATGCGAAAACCTTAAAAAGAGTTGGAATGATAAGTGTATCCCAGAAAACGGACACGTTATGCCCGTACAAAATACAGCTCTGCGAACGGCCAATGGTAATGGTGGGGGTACACGGAGGCCGTTCGCCAGATATTCAGCGTAGAAAACCGATAAAATTGTCTGCAATGGCACCCATGTGAACTTTGGCCTCTGTCATATGCAAATTTCTACTGTGCACCTCGATCGTGTTTTTGATGGCCATTCGAAAGTTTTTTTTTTGTGCGTGCATAACGCGTCCTTTTATTGTGATATAGGCACTGTTCCAAAGCTCTTTTGAGTTTTCGCATTCGCTGAACATTTTGCAACAGGAAAAAGTAGGTGTTGCCATTCGAAAATTTTGAGTTTCTGTAACTGTAACCGTAACCGTAGCGCCATTTTGTTGCCATTCACAGAATCCCGAGGTCATACCTCTGAATAACTATACCTGAAATCTCATCTTAATAGGTTGAGCGCAACGGAAACTAGAGGTCCATATATCGGCAAAGTTTTTTTTTGTATGACCACCCTGTATTTTAAAACTATAATAATAATACAAATTAAAAAAAAGTTTTTCTGTAATCAAGACAAAAGAAACTGTTACGCAGTTTGAAAATCTTTGATGGATATTAAATGTAAAAAAATATCCGTAACGAATGTCTTTAAGAACGAGTTTGAATATTTTTTTGACGCATTCAAAAGATTAAAGCTGAATACATTTAGGCTAGAACATTGTCGAAAAATTTCAGAGTAAAATTCATTTACTTTTACCACACTTAAAAATAAATCAGTTAAATAACCATCTCAAAACGATACAAAATTGAAACGATCTATTTTCTATAACAGAAAATTATTTACTCGATACATTTTACTACGGTATGCTAATAATTAAACAAATTGGGATTTTTTTTTTTAAACAAGCCCAATATTGCTGTATCTCCGAGTAAAATTATTTTACAGTCATAAGAGTTAAAGATATCCAGAGGCATGTAAAGATAAGTTGTGTTAAATTCAATTCTACCGTATAATCATTACAACTATGAACATACGTGATTACTGTCTGTTCTATTACTATCTCTGCATATAATTAAATATTTGATTGATATTTCAGGATTTTAATACAGCAGAAGATTGCATTTAAATATTATGTTGGAAAGCCTATGTGAAGTGCATCCTACTATTTTCGGCTTCTGACTACTGACTGTGTGATTTGTTATGAGTTATTATTTATGTAAATAACTCTTCTCTATTGAAAATACAATAGGCATAGGCGTGGCTTGCTTGTCTATATGACAGGTTAAAATTTCTCATCCTGCCAAGGGTCAAATAATAGATATAAAAATATTAATTATAATATTTTTCTTTCAATGATCTTTCATAACAACTCATCCAAAATGTAAGATATTTCTTAGGGGTTTGCTAGAGGTTTTGTGCCATTTTGATACATTTGAATAGACGCCTTTCATTTTACAAGGAAGTAAAGGTTTTTAGTAAAATTCTGTGTTGGATACGCTTTCAGGTAATTTGACAACTAATAGTTCAGAAATATCCTGAAACGTAACGTATAATTTCGAAATCATCCATCAAACATTACTTAGATTGTCTAGTGTTTATAGCTTAGTAGTTGTGTGTAGTCTATTACTAACTTAAACACTATGTAATCATAATCGCGAGAATATTGGTGTGTTAAGTACATCATTATATATCATCTTACTATATGAATGTATTCATTTATTGTTAGATTACTTATATTTTTTACTATACTATCAATAAAAATATCTTGATCAAATAATTTTTTTTTACCTGAAGTAACAAAGGTATGTAGGTTATTTAAAGTTTTTTTTTTTATCTATATTGGGTACAAATTCTACAAAAAGAATTACAAAAGTTGCATCAATATGTAATATAAAACAGTTTACTATGATTTTTTTTTTTTAATAATCCTTCCTCAGGAAAGTTTAATTAATTTAATATTAAATACTTGATTGTAACTTTTTAAAGATTTACACGTTTTTGTTAGAAGATAAAATGTTCCTGTGTGAAAAATAATTTATTTCTTAGAGATTCATTGTTCGAGTGTGGTTTGTATTATACTTATACAAAGTGCTTTTTAACTTTGGAATCGTGTTGATACAGACTTAAATGTCTCCTAAAAATTTGAGCTGTCATTAGTTTTTATTTTAAGGGGGTCCAGTACCAAAAATAAAAAAATAAACTTTATTTATAAATATTTTTATGTCAAAAATTTATGTTAAGTATGAGATACTATTTATATGTCGTTGAGATAATGTTTCTTGAAATATTGTGTTTATTTATTTAAAAAAAAAAATTAAAAACCAAGAAAAATTAATAATAATTGATGTTTGCATATTTTGATAAAAGTCAAGAATTTTTTTATTTTTTTTTTCGAACTGAAAAATTTCTGTCATATATATTTCATAAAGAAAATTTTTTCTTTACAGAATTTTGGTGGGTGAATTAGAAAAAATTCAAAAAATTCTCAAAATTAAAATTAGCCAATTTTTAATGGTTCTGGAGATATATCAATTTGAATTTGCAATATCTGTGAAAAACACTAGTGCTCGTAAAACGCACATGAAGCAGACGTTTCAAGGCGTTAAATCCATTAATGATGTCTAAATAACAGGTAATTTCGTGGAGTTCTAATCACCGGAGGAATGAGATAAAAACATCGTTCTTTTCAGGAATATATGAACAATTAAAAAAAAAAAAAAAAAAAAAGCGTTTTTTGACGAAATTTCGGTACTGGACCCCTAAATAACACATCCTTGCTCTATAATTCCTTAAAAACCAACGTATTTAGATGGAGTCTTGCTTTCAAAAAATAATTGATATAATGGATGAACGAAAATTCATGTTTTGTCGAGGGAAGAGCTTTAATTTGCTTTTAATATAACATAAAGGCAAATGTAAACTTAAATAAGTAAAAATAACGAAACAACTTTGTACAAAATTAGAAATATGGTTGAGGCCATTTGGGTTACGAAAGGGTTAACAACGGGTATTATCTTATCTATAGCAATACGTTAGACACCTTTTTGATGAGTAATCATGCTACATCTTATAAGCTTCCAAAGTATAGAAGAAAAAAATCATCACAAACTCTCCGGCGGGTCGCTGGTATGAAGATGTCAAAGGTAGTGGCATCCCCAGGGAGTTGCACTGGTGGAATGACAAGTGAGATGGTGGATATTATTTAGTTTGTCGCCATAATTTTTGCTTCTTATTCTGCGCAGATACTCTGTTGTGAGTCCATTAACAATCTTCACCGTTGGATTGCAGATTAGATTACAGCAAAGGAATTTGCAGTGGGAAGCATGGGTTATTAATTTTCAGGAAAAGTAGGACGTCACTGCTATTAGTTTCAGAATTTTTTAGCTGGTCATAAATTGCCCACGGACTTTATTTCTCAATTAGATTTACATACTCTTGTCTCAGTTTTTACATTTTTTGTATATTTTAAATAGTTGCGACGATTTTCTGTTTCTTATTTATTATGGGAAAAAAATGACATTGCTGGTGGACATATTTTGAGGAAGCAAGTATGCTTGTTAAACAATTCATCCGCTAAAGTGGCTCAAATATTTGAAACACCATTTCTTTAGTTCAAATTTTTTTTATTGATGAGGATATTGTTACTCATTTTTTTCTGTATATAATTGTAAATAGTGTATATTTTTCTTTTAAAAATTCCATTATATGATCGGTGGTGGCCTCTTCAAGAGCTACAATACGTACAGCTCTTTCGTGTCTAATCTGTCACTTAGTGGATAAGACTTTAAAAAAAAAAAAAAAAAAATAATGAAATTACTTTGAATTTTGTGAAAGGCAAAGTTCAAATGTGGAGTTAGATGTTTAGAGCTGTTTTGGAAGAAGCTCTGCGCTTATTTTCCTGAATCTGAACTATCGCTGTATTTGTTATACACACTGAAGCTTATGTTAAAGCTTGATGGCGAGTTCGCGGCTGTTTAGAGAAGTTTTGTGAGTATCTGATGAGACGCAGAATAAATTATTAGGTTTTTTGTAAAAATTGTGTCCATCATTTTCCCTGGAAAAATTCATAATAATATTTAAAACAATGGATTGAATTTGTTTTGAAGCATTCCCCTTATAGTTCTCATTATTATTATACCATTTATTCTATGCTGTGAACGCGTATATAAATTCCTACCTGATGGCTAACTTCTGGACTGTTCATCTACGAATAATAATTCCCGCAACACCTTATGATCAGTGACAGGATAATGCGATGATGACTTAATAGTAACTATTTTAGTGAGAGTCAATGTCACTGCTTTTACTAACATAGAAACTACGTGACCCATATATCCAGAGCTTCACTCATTGACACAAGTTTTTTTTTTTTTAAAGAAAGCCATTGACCGACAAAGAATGCGAGTGTTTGATTTTTGTTAAATATATATATATATATATATATATATATATATTTAACGTTTATTATTATTATATATATATATACTAATATATATATATATATATATATATATATATATATATATATATATATATATATATATATATATATATATATATATATATATATATATACTAGCACTTTGATGACTAATGGTGGAATGGCAGTTGTTTGAAAATAAATTGTTTAGATTTTGTTTTTAAAACGACTTCAGCACGGAACAATTCCCCTTGAAAAAATAAAAAAAAAATAAAAAAAATAATAAAAAAAAAATAAAAAAAATAAAGCAGTTCTGAACTTTAATCTGCTAGTTCCATTGCTCAAATGTTATGTTTTGGTGAGGAACTTTGTTTATTTTCTTACAAAATACAAACCGGCGACTTAAAAAAAAAAAAAAAAAAAAATGTAAATTTTTCTTTCTTAAAGAAAAAAAAAAAAAGTTTCTGCTTTATAGAGTCTGCGTCTTTTTTTATACAAATCTGAAGTTTTATTTTGATGTTGGTGAAACTTTGAATATTTGAACTTAGGGAAAAAAAAAAAAAAAAAAAAATGGAAGGTCGCCGTCTGCATGAGATTTCAAAACACCCTCCCCTCTCCACGTAACATTAGGACCTACTGAAACAATTCGAGCTAAGCTTTTTATGTAGGTATCTTGACTTATCCCGATGAACGTAAACACAATTTTATTCTGAAGTATTAAGGCGATGAAGTCAAAGATATGAATTTAAAACATCCGTGTTCATAATTTGCAATCGAATGAACCAATTTCAATCGGATTGTCTTGGTCATCTAATTAGGCCCTCTATGAATTTAAAACATGCGTGTTCATAACTTGCAATCGACTGAACCAATTTCAATCGGGTTGTCCTGGTCATTCAGTTAGGCCCTCTATGAATTTAAAACATGCGTGTTCATAACTTGCAATCGACTGAACAAATTTCAATCGGGTTGTCTTGGTCATCCAATTAGGCCCTCTATGAATTTAAAACATACGTGTTCATAACTTGCAATCGACTGAACCAATTTCAATCGGGTTGTCCTGGTCATTCAGTTAGGCCCTCTATGAATTTAAAACATGCGTGTTCATAACTTGCAATCGACTGAACCAATTTCAATCGGGTAGTCCTGGTCATCCAATTAAGTCCTCTCAATGCAAGGCACTTCATCTAGTAAACAATACAATACTACTACTAATAATCAAATAATATTAATATACTAACAAAAATAAAATTAAAATAGAAATATTATTTACAACAACAGCAATTATTACAACAACAAAAAAAAAAAAAAAAAAAACACACACACACACACACAAACAAACAAACAAACAATAAGAATGTAATTCAATGATTCAAAAAATGAAATTCATGAACAGACCGTACTTTCTTACGCTTCACCTAAGTTGTATTCTTAATTAATGATAAATGTTTAGTGATTTTGTTCCAAAGAGAATTCTTATACAAAACCAGAAATGCTAAATAATTAAATAATTAATTACAAAATGAAACCTCATACTTACTCTACATATTGATATGATTCATTATTGTTTCTATACGTTAATCAGTTAAATGTTAATAAAAGTCAAAATCTGTTAAATAAAAAAGAAATTCAAAGTTGGAAAATCGAGGTTAAGTTCAGAGTAACATTTCCTCGGCAATATTTCACTGCTACCTGATCAATACAAAATAGCTCTCTTTGAATGCTTTAATGGCTCATTGTTGGCATAAAAGAGGATTATCCTTAATAGATGTATACTAGTCACATAAACAAAAGAAAAATGTTTTCAAAATCAGAACAGAAATCAATTAAGTTCTGTTGATAAAGTACCTCGTAATAAAAGAACAAGCACACAAGAAAAAAAAAGTGATTAAGAGCTTATTTAAATTAATAGCGTTTAAAAGTTAAAATGACGTTTCGATAAACTTAGAATTGGTGTATTTTAAATTAAGTAGGTTATAACACCATCCAACGATACGAAGCTAATTGTTTAGTCAACAAATCAATTAATCTTTTAAATGTGTTCTCAAACATTTCCTTTTTATGAGAACTCCAACCTGACAAAGCTCTCAGGAAAATCAGCTTAGACAAGTGATGGTCTTTTAGAAACCTGTACTGTTAAGCTGTGCAAGTTTATGGATTGTTTATAGAATACTAGGTTAATCATTCCGATTTTATAACAGATTGATCGTTTGGCTACTTTGTTTGAAAACATGAATCGTAAAAGAGTATCAGTATCAAAAGAGTATCAATATTTAGTTTAACTGCAAATATTGAACAATTTTTATTTCAAAAGTTGGTTTTCTCAGTAAGAGTAACATAAAATGCTTAATATTTTTAAATAATTAAATTTTGTCTGAAACTGTGAAAATCCGTTTTCATTCAATTTTAAGTCTACGGCTACATTCCCGTTAATTTAATATTCGATAGCGCACTTAATGTTTTAAAAAAATATTTTCAGTGCTTTTATTTATCTTTATGCGTCATCTAGAAAATATATCTGTTGTTGAATTCTATACTTTTCAATGACAATGATGTATTGAAACGTAACGTCCAGAAAAAGTTCGTTTGTAACTAACTAAACTAGAGGTGTGGAACATCGCACAACTTTCACTTACACTATAATACTGAAGTGGATTTGTGCCAGTTACCGTTTGTTAATTTTCATCATTCATTTAGATAAAATTGCCAGCATTTTTTACCATAATTCTTGTATAGGACTATAAAAAAAACAAAAAACTTTGCCAAATAGATAATTTCGATATACTTTTGAATAATTATTATATTATCCTTTCTTATAAGTAAAACTGAAGAGAGGAGAAAAATTGATAGTTGATGAGGTATTCTCACGGAAATAGAACTCCAAGTTAAAGGTATTCTTTCTTTCTTTCAAACTTTTTGAGCCATTAAAGCATTTTTACGGGAATTTCGGAGGTGGGGATGTTTAGAACAACTTAAGAGGCATTACCACAACGATTTTGGACAAGATAGCTACCTTATGTGCATGCGCGAGTTTGATGAAAACCTTATTGGTAGGTTCCATAACCACCACTAACCTCATACCAAATTTGAACATCATATGTCAATTTGTCCGGGAGTTATGCTGACCACAGACACACATACACACACAGACATTTTTTCTAGATCGCTTTTTTGCAATCAGGATGTTCCAAAATGTGGAGGAAAGCAAAAAAATCGAAAATATATTTTTTTGACCGTATGCTCTAATTACCCTATGTATACATATGGGTAATTAAAAGTAAAAATTGAATGTGTTTCAAGAAATTGTGTTCAATGGCTAAATATGGACTTATTAAAAAAAAAAAAAAAAACACTTTTAGACGATTTTTGATTGTATTGGACTTTCCATGGCTTCATTACAACAAGGCCAAGGATATTACTAGAATCTGAATTCTAATTGAAAGTACTATTCGGAAAGTTTTTCAAAGATAAATGAACTCTCATTTCGTCGACTCATGTGGATATCTGTTGCACAATGAAATCAGAGATTTTAACTAGCACAAGGATTTGATTCCCAAACCTCTAGCTTGGCGCAGTATGGCCCATGTGTTGCCCTTGCGGCGTTAAACTCCAACCAACCAACCAACCAACCAACCAACCAACCAACCAACCAACCAACCAACCAACCAACCAACCAACCAACCAACCAACCAACCAACCAACCAACCAACCAACCCAAACCTCTAGCCTACTAGATTACAGCTCTGCCTCCAAGTCCTAAATTGATGTCTGTGATGGCTATGTGATGGGGTCCTCGCATGCCATTTGCCCCGGGATCGAATATTAGGTTAGGCATAGATTTTCGTTGTGGTTCGAATTACATGTCAAGCTGAAGGTCCTGATCAGTAGTTTTTGAGCTCAAGAATAGCGTAGAACTAGATGGAAGAATAGTAAGAATTACTTACAAACAGTATCAAGTTCTAAATTCAGCAATAAGAAATCTTTACTTAAGGTTAACGTATCATTTAATATCCTCCTGAGATCCCGCGTACATTTAAATGCACATCGAATTTTGGGCGCATGATTTTTTCTTTGCATGAAATAGCCGAATTCAGTCCTACAGATGATGATAGTTTCACAGATTGTGTTGAAGTAGAGCCTGTAAAGAAACGGTAAAAAACAGTTCCTCTGCCAGTAGAGGCGTGAGGAAAACTTGGTGCGCAGCATATGCCAGCAATGAACACAGAGACTTTTTCCTCATGTTGTCAGATGTCTGGATGTTCAGCGCGAATTTTTTTTTGCACTAACTGTAAAGTATTTTTATGCATCACGTACTCACAAAATTGTTTTGCAGCTTTTAATGATTAAATTTCACTTTTGAACAATTAAATTTCGGAATTTTTACAAGCTTAAGGGGACAGTAATTTTTTGTCCCATCTTTATAGTTGAAACCCAATAACTTTAAAAGTACGTCACATAGGCCCACAAGAATAATATACATAAAAATTAGCTTTAAATCATGTTTCAAACAGTTGTGGGTCTCAGGAGGATATGATAAGCTCTTACTCTCTCTCTAAATCATAAGTTCAACAATGAATTTTTTTTTATTTAAGATTCGAGTGTAGATATATGTAACGGCAAACCTGTTTTATTATCGCCTTTTAATTTAATTTTCCCTTTCAAAGAGTTAGTTATATTTTTAATTCCTTTTCCAATCCTCACTTTTATTAAATAACATTCCCAAGTTTTAATAAAACACATGAATTATTGTGTGCTTTCCAGGGTTTCAATGGGACGATTAATATATTTTATCATCATCTTCTGTTGGATTAAGACCTGTACCTCCCTTTCACTTAAGCAACTTAATAAATAATTTCCATGGCTGCAACTTAAAGTATTCCATGAATCAACACACTCTGCATAACTTTTCCAAATGCTCCGAACATTTCATGTGTGTTTGACAGCGATTCAAGGGAATGTTACTTTTGCTTCTGAAAAGTTTTTTTTGTTGATTTGCTTTCATTTCAAATTAAGATATCGTGCGGAATAATTAGAGTCAAAATCGCGAGTGGCTTTATTTCATAAGGCTCTTTTTCAGTCTGATTTCAATTAAGATGATTGATCCAAGTTCTAACTTGTACCTCCTTTTCTCTTAAATAACTTAATAAATAATTCCAATAACTACAACTTAAAATCTTTCCATGACTGGAGACACTCTGCAAAACTTTTCCAAATGTTCCGAACATTTTATGTATGTTTGACAGCGATTCAAGGGAATGTTAAATTTTCTTCTGAAAAGTTTTTTTGTTGATTTGCTTCCATTTCAATTGAAGATACCGTATGGAATAATTAGAGTCAAAATCGCGAGTGCTATTTCATAAGGTTCTTTTTCAGTCTGATTTCAATTAAGATGATTGATCCAAGCTCTAAATAAAGTAAGATAATAGAAAAATAGAAAAAGAATGTATTATTAAAAAAACTGCGAACTGATATTTTCTTTGGAAGTTCAATCATCTGTGTATTTTGAAAGAAGTTAAAAGGTTCAGAACCTCCTACTAAAAAAGATCACGTGCAGGTTAATTCCAAATGTCATTTTTCTCAACATATTTCCTCCGGGCCATATCTTTGAATGAATTGTTCGTGACATCATTATATGGTTTTCACTCGTGATTTTTAATTCGCTTCAAATGAATCAGCCAATCGTGAGTTTCAAACGATTCTTTTAGGAACAGATGCTCCGAAATGAAAGTAAAATGTTTTTAATAAGAATCTGAATTAGATACGCCTGCAGGTAATTCGGCAAACTAGTAGTTCAGAAATATCCTGAGATGTAATGTATAATTTCTAAATCATGCATAAAACATTTTTTTCGATTGTCTAGTGTCTGTAGCTTAGTCGTTGTGTGAGGTCTATTAGTTGTTTAAAGGAAGTTAGAAACGTATCCTAATGAACTAAAATATAAAGTACTGAATAAATTTGGAAACCAGTAAGAAAAAGATCGTCTATTTAGTTTTAAAATGACTTTGGGATATTTTTGTCTGATAATTGCATGATTTTTAATGGAGTAAGTTTAATTTGATAGAAGCATTGGGTAACTTAAGTTTATATTTAGAAAATTGTTTATAAACTTATTTCTTTGTATTTAGTCAGCTTCTGTGATATATTTAGTGCAATACTAGTTTACGTAATTTTGAGAGGGCGCCAACAATTCTATTTTTGTTGTCGTTTATATTTATTTTAGCTCACAATGGTTAATTGGCTAGAAAATTTACACAACTGGAAAATATTAGTTGAATAATTTGAACTTTAAACAGTACATTGATTTAAGCTCACAAAAATTAATCAAAAGATTATAAAAATTTATACTTTTAAAACTAACTACATACTAAAGTTATATTTACAAGTTTATCTATGATATAAATTGAAAAAAAAAAAAAAAAAAAAAAAAAAAGCGATTAACCATAGATATAAAATATGAATATTGTTTGCTCTGTATCGCTTAGTTTACCAATATTTCTGTTTAATTAAGTACTGATTATTATTATTAGTTTTGTTCTTCTAGAAAATTTTTCAATTAAGAATCATTGAGAAACATTTAGAAACTTTATAAGGTATATCTTAAGAATTAAGTTTATAAAATGAATGAACTTAAGAGTTTTAAGCAGAAAATTTGTGCTGTGATACCAATAATGAACTTATCTGGTTATTTAACATTGATAATAAAAGTCATAAAAAAGTTGTAAATGCATAAATAATATTAGATCTATCAGAAGAGGCGTAGTATTTACTACCCGATTAAAGTAAAATAAGAATTTTTTTTTTATATACATTTAACACAGAGTAATTGTGTTTTACATGTTTTTAAAATCTTTTGTGCAATTTTATTTTTTTATAAGCGGAGGTATAACAGAAGATTGCTATATTATATGTTATAATTATTAAATTTAAAATTTCCGATACTTAAATCGACAAATATGAAACATTATTGCAGAATTCAGGGTCTTTAAAATTAAAGTTTGACATCGAAATGGCCATAAAACAAAACTTTTGGACCAAATTTTATCAAACGTGATAAAACATAGGATATTACTTTTTTGCAAAATCAATCAATCAATCAAAAGCTTACTGCCAGGAGGAGCAAGAATGTGTCCGGAAAAATTTTCTTGTAATGCTAAGAACTACTGTTCAGAACGCAGTAATGTGATTCAACTTTATTTCACATAATGGTGGACTCCATATTAAGCATGGTTTTAGAAACGAATAAAAAGGTTTTAAACTGATATCTTATTTCTTTTAACAATCTTGCATACGGTGCCATTTTGACATTTTAGCTGGTTTCTTAACTTTTTTTGCAGAAAATAAAATCCCATGATCTCTCGTACACCATAACATATACTTCATAGTGTTGCACAAATTGTCTGTATATATTGTAAATAATGACGTATTATTTCAAAATTCTATTGTAATTTATTTTTATCCAATTTTATTTAGTAATTAATAGCGATTATACAAGTTAGAAAAAGGTGGTAACACCTAAAGTAATCGAGAAGTTTCGAGATATTTCTTTTCCGATGAATTGGCTGGAAATTTCGAGAATGTCTCACGCACTTGTATATAAAAGACTGGAGAACGGGAAAGTTTTCAGATTGACTTTGGACTTCGATGAAAGCTTATCGCTTTGTTTACCTATTGAAGTGAGCTTGTATAATCGCTGTGTTCGAAGTTGTTTTTGCTAAAGCTTGTGAGCGATTACACTGTTGCCTGTGGATAAATTTTGTGAGTTTTCTGAAGAGAGAATAAATATTTTTATACTGTAAAAACTGTGCCATCATTGCCTCAGCAGAAAAATTCATAACAATAGATATAACTATAATTGATAACATTTTGTCTATTAGTTTTCTTTTTATGGCCATTTAATTTAATTATAAAGACCCCGTTTTTAAAAATGTGTTGCATAGTAAAAACACGTACAATTCTTTTTAAAACTTTAAATAGATTGACACTATTCTTTAAATTTTAGTCCCATTCCACTTTAAAATAAAAACAGGTGCCCTTGATAATTTCAAAGAATCGCCAGGTATTATTTCCTACATCACGTAACACTTTAATCTCTTTCCAAAAAACCTCTTCTAAGAGAAAAAATTACAGGTATTTTTTTCATATTTTTTTTTCCTTTAGGATATTTTGTTTCCTTCCAAGAATTTCTTTCCTAGCCTTTGTTTTGAAACAGAAAGGAAACAAAAAATAAATCATCTAAAATTGTGATCTTCTCTTTCAGCAAAATGTACACACTACAGTGTTCAGGGAATTCCATGTCCTATTTTTGATGAAAAAGAACTGAAAATCTGGGCCATTCAAACAAGGAAATTACTTCAATTTTTTTTGGCCATCGCTGATTGTAACAAGGGGCAGTGTTTTCTGATTCTTATATAATTATAGAAGCCAGTAGTTGGTCCACTGTCTTAATACTTGGAACCATTTCAAACCTTAAACACTTTTTCAAATAACAGTAATTTGTTGCCATTGTTATGAAGATAATTCATTTTATACTCCTGATTGTCTGTTGTTTTTTGTAATAAATTGTTAATTGAAAACTTTGATGATAATACAGCATAGCAATATTAAAAGCATTGACTTGGTAAGCATTTAAATGTGGTAGTTGCTACTTTGATATGAATTATGAAATACGCCTTGAAAACCAAATGTTCTGCTGATAATTGAAGTGACTACTCTGCTCAATGGCACAATTTAAATGCCCTCCCCCCCCCCCTTCCCCCGAAGCAGATTATTTATCGGTCCCCCTTATCCTTGCAACTTTTTCCGCTAAAATAAAAATGTAAATCTTATGAATTAAAAAATACTAACGAAAGCAAATGTTCTCATTTTTGGATTTTGTAGTTTATTTTATGGAAAAATTAAACTTTATTCAAAATTGTACTAAATAATAAAAAAAAAAATTTGAATTTTTGTTTATTTACTAGTCAGAAGAGAAAACTCTATATTGTACATGGTAGATAAAGAAAAAAAGATTCCATTCGAGACATTCGAACGTTATCAATCTGTAAACAACTATCATCATTCTATGGGCCAGTTTATATTAACTTTATAAAAGCTGTTATAATAAAATTCGTAATTAAAAAACTAACAGATTTATTTAATATTGTACAGATTAGTTATGATTTAAGGGGTCAGATTGGCCTAATCCTTTTGGACAATATGAGAACCAGGCGAGAATCATTCCCGAGGAAAGACATTCAGCATGTTAGGCTAAAAATATAACCGTTAGGCTTCTTTCACACGGTGCGGACGCGGATGCGAGTGCGAGCTCGTAAAAAGTTTCACCAATGTATTTTGAATGGAGCTTTTCACACTGGGCGGAGAGCGGTCCGCAACTTTTAAACATAGTTAAACTTTTCGTGCGGGCCCGCAGAAGTCGGTATATCTCCACAATTTCCATCGATAACTTCTGTTTGAATGAACTAATTTTTATTTGAATTTAAAGTGTAAAATGCGAGACAAGAAACCTTCTGGGATCTAACTCATCAATGCAATAATTGAATTTTAACTTAATTTTCAATCCTGACGTTTTTATAAAAAGTTGGTAATTTTAAATACTTTCAAAACAAAATTATACAAAAAATATTTCAGATAAGTTTTCGATTCTAGTTGGTTCCTTGTATCAAATCATTGTATATCGTTCGTCGTTAAATTTAAAATTTTAAATAAATTACAAATTGAATTATGATTGGTGCAGGATTATACCCTTTAGGTTAATTTTTAATTAGTCAATCCTCAAATGAATAATGCCGACCAAATGGTATAGTGGTTAGCGTGCTGGCTTCTAGACCGGGAGGTTGAGGGTTCGAGTCCCGTGTAGGCATGGGTGTTTGTAAATGTATGTTGGTTTGTTAAATGACGAAATATTTCGGCGCATTATAGCCCTCGTGTTGCTGACGGCGCCAGATAATCTGAATACAACCAACCAATCAAATGAATAATTCTTGTGAAGATATGTTAGTTTTCTAACACATGTTAAGTGTGAATCTAATTAAAAATTTAAGGACAATTTTTCCAATGTATACAAGTATTGAAACTTTTTTTCCTGAAACATCGGCTTAGAGTGAAAAGGTCAAACCTCCACTTTTAGTCTCAAGCCACCTTTATGGTATTTTGGAAACAGGAAGAGAATCCCACATCGGTAAGTAAAAGCTGTCGTCTATATATCATTACTGCTAATCAGTACTGGTACTATCTTGACTGTTTGTTCAACTACAATGCCGGCATAAGAGCAAAATGCTGTGTGTGCAAGAATGAATTTTGGCGCCCCTTACAATGAAAATGGGTATAGAAAACCCTCCGAAAATGGTATGTGTGCTAACCAAAATTTGCTGGAACTTAATACCTGAAGTTGTCATTTTAAATGGATTCAAAACTAAAATTAATAAGTAGCAGTAAATAGTAAATTATTTAGTACCTTTTCATTATTTTTATTTTTTTAAATGACCTCTTCTATTACTAATTCTTTTAACAGACTTTTTTTCCCACAGACTTAACTCCCATAGTCGTAGTGTTCTGTACTTGTGTACATAGCAAGCTCCTAACTTCTTTTACTCAGTTTATAGTTTTGTCAGTTAGAAAATAACAGACAATTTTTTTTCAGCTACAACAAAAGTTTTGATTTAATATTCATGAAAAAAAAAATATTACAGAAAATTGATTAAAATAACCTGTATTACACACACTTAGCAGTGAAACTTCCTAGCTTTAGTAGCAGAAAATGTTTTTATTAGTTTACATTTTTACCATATTATTTTTTCATTTTTACCATATTATCATATTATTTTTAAAAAATATTTTTCTCATTTCGGCGCTCCTCTCAAATTCACATGTGTGCGATCGCACACACCTTAGGCCTGCAGTGATTAATAGGATGATCCAACAAACGCATATCTTTCCGTTTCCTTCTAAAATAAAGGAGATATAATAACCGTAACCTTCTTTTATCCATACTTAAATTTTCCACTTATATTATAAAGTAAAACTTAAAAAATAACTAAATACTTTTAATCAACTCTTATTCACATACTGCATTCACTGGGTGAAAATAATAATCAAACTCTTCAAGGATGCGGGCGAAATGTCCGCAGATAAGGGTTCGTGTGAAAAGGCATGCGTTTGCGGGCTCGCGTCCGCACTCGCATATTCGTAAGCACCGTGTGAAAGAGGCCTTAGACATTAAACGATTACTATTGGTGCAAGGAGGTTTCGGGGTTTTGAAGGGATCGCTACATCATCTTGCGTTAAAAAATGAAACAAACTTCTCAAAGGGTAAAAATGTGAAATACAGAAAACTGTTCGTTACTTATCTTATTTCCATCTTATGTTTAAGAAATTTCTTTGAAAAAGAATAATAATCTGAAATTAGCCGTCTGAGTGAACGAGTTACTGTCAATTGATATAAGTTGAGGCCCATAGTGACGAACCACACTTTACACGATATCTTTACGTATCACCATGATATCACTACATGCGATATCTTTATATATCGTTATTATCACAATTAGTTCACAGTTTCAGAACAATCAGATCAGTAGCTGTCAAGAAAAGAGCCGGTAGGCTCTCCATTTTGGACCATGAAAAATTGAAAAAAGTTAAAAGGAACTTTCTGCGTTCACCAAATAGTCCACAAATGATTGTTGAGTTGAAAACGAACTTCACCACAGCCATGTCTAACATTAATACATCCATGTTCCGCAGAGTCTCACGAAATTCAGCAAAGCAAACATGCTTTAGTATTCGCGAAGGAGGACATCATTTCAAACATTTATTGAAATACCTAAAGTTTGTCTGCTAAAAGTAAAAGCCAACATTTCAACTAATCCCTGTGATAATTTACTTTAATTTAATTTCTTAAACTGGCACTTTTACGGTCATGTAAACTTTGAGGTGCGTAACGTTAAACTCACCCTGTATTGTTTCCTTTGTGAAAAGTTAAGAATTAAGGAACATCGACAGTAAATTATACGTCCCTTGCATTTCAATTAGTTTAGTGAGCTAACTATAAATACACTTAATGTGGTTCAAAATAGATCTTTTAAACCACGTCATCACGATTCTTATCCAATCGTGAGAAATATTGAAGTATTTTTGGACGTAGGCGCAACTGTAAATGAAGGCTTTAAAATAGGAGAAATTCTGTATCTGATGAAAAAATTTCAGACATGCCTAAAAGTGAAGGAAAGCCTATTCATGTGAAAGCCAATTCGCATGAAAGGAAAAAGGTGTTGCTTTTTCCTTAGGTCAACACCATCCTTTGAACTTTTTGGAGGAAAAGGCGCTAAGTTCCTGATGATCTTTGATGCCACTAAGGTAATGGGTTCAAGGTCAAGTGTAAAAGTAGCAAGTTTTAGTTCAATGGGTCAAGAGAAAGGAACTTCTCTTGACCATATTCCTAGTGGACAAGGAAGTTGTGTCTAGAAGCTTTCAATTTGTCTGCATTATCTAGCATTGTTGAAGATAAGAAAGTTTCAAAACGTTTATGAACTTTCAAGTTTTTTTTTTTTAACAATATTAAAAAAAAAAAAAAAAAAATGGTGATGCGTACGGTTATCCTGGGCACATAAAACACATACGCATCCCCATGGCGTACGTGTTTTATGTGACAAGGGTAACCGTAATTGTGATGAAGGTGTAGTGAACTGTCTGGAGCTTGTAGAAATCAATAGATCAAAACTATATTTTGAACCTACTATTGAAATCATTCGGAAATTATCTAAAAAATGAAAAACACAATAAAAAACACATCAAACAATTAAAAAAAAGAAAAAAAAAGAAAAAAAAGAAACAGAGCAACATCTAAAAGCCTCATCTAGCAAGGTACATCTTCCATATAAGCCCTTTCAAAAATCAGATTTGCATATAGCGGCTAAACTTTAAACTCATTGACATTGTTTTCTTCTGATATCCATATAACATAGCCTAAAAGTATGCTATTTCATTCTATTATTTGAACAGGTAAAAGGCGGTACTAATGAACTCTTTCTCGAATGTGAATAACAAAAAGAAATTATTTAAAGTTTTTCGAGTTAATTTAGTTGCGTTTTAAAACTTCAATTTTCTCTTTTAGAATTAGTATTTTTAGAATTTCTCTTTTAGAACTAGCTTCTGTTCCGTTCAACAGATCAAGATAATATCTCAGGTATAGTTATTCAGAGGTGTGAGCTCGAGATTCTGTGAATGGCAACAAAATGGCGCTCATGGTTTCGGGTATAGTTTTAGAAAAACGAAATTTTTGAATGGAAACACCTACTTTTTCATGTCGCAAAAATGCTTAGTGCTTACGAAATTCCTAAAGGGCGTTGAAACGGTACGGGTATCACAAAAATGGACGCGTTATGCACGTACAAAAAATAGCTCTGCAAACGGTCAACAGAATAAAGACACCAATCACAGAACGCCGCTCGCCAGATATTCAGGGCCTGATCATCGCCTAGGCCCACAAGGCCCGGGCCTTGGGCCCATGATTTTAGGGGGCCCCGAAATTGGCTGTAAACCATTTTTGTTTCACAAAAGCTATGTGAATATCTTTTATAACATGTACAAAATAATTTTTACATAAAATTCATTTCGTACTGATCTTAAACCGTCTTTAGTATTCCAGAGTGTATTTATTAAAAAAAAAAAAAAAACTTTAAAAGCGTTAAACTCAAGCTTTTTTGAAAGATAGAGAAAAAAAATTGAAAGGAAGTCTTGACGAATTTATAGTGAGATTAAAAAATGTCGGCTTTGAAGTTGTGAATAATTATACTTAAAAAGTTTTTCCTTTCTTGATTTATAAATTTGATTGTTTGAAATTTGTTTCTTTATTTGTGATAAAAAAAAAACTTTTAGAAAACAATATTAACAATAATTCATCAACTTTTTCTGTATTTCGTGTTAATTCATTTGACTTTGCGTCAAGTCCATTTTCAATAAATCACTCGTTTGAAAAAGGGCCCCCGAATGTGTCCGGGCCTTGGGCCTCAACTTGTCATGATCAGGCCCTGCAGATATTCAGTGTAGAAACCAATAAAATTGCCTATGATGGCACCCATTAGAACTTTGGCTTCTGTCATATGCAAATTTCCACCGTGCACCCCGATCGCGTTTTTGTTGGCCTTTCGTACAGCTGTTTTTTGGGCATGCATAACGCGGTTTTTTTTTTGGGGGGGGGGGGGGTACACGTGCCGTTCTAACGCTCTTTAGGATTTTTGTATGAGCCGAGCATTTTGCGGTAAGAAAAAGTAGGTTTTGCAATTCAAAAAAGTTCGAGTTTCTGTAACTATAACCGTAACCGTGAGCGCCATTTTATTGCCATTCACATAATCCCTTAGCTCATACCTCTGAATAAGTATACCTGAAATCTCATCTCGATCTGTTGAAAGGAATGTAAGCTAGAGGTCCATATACCGGCAAATTTTTTTTTTTATTATGTCCACCATGTATAGTATGTAACAAGAACCAAAACAGAATTGTAATTGTAATATGTAGCATAGAATTCGAATGAACTCTACCTGGCGATTTTCAGATTTAGTGTTTCTTTTGTTCGAGATTGTTTCGAATGTTAAGCTGTCATCCCGAGAGCGATAATTTTACTCCAGCTGTTATTTCTGATTGATCTGTTTTCAAACATCTCACTTTAATTTGGACTTTGTTTGGGCGGGATCTATTTTTAGGGATTCTCTGAACAATACGAGAACAATCTATGTGTTACATCAGTTGGAGCAATTTTGAGATGCGTCTGCATCTGCACAAGACAAGAGTTTTAAGATTCGATTGCCTGATAGCGAAAATTGAAGAGTAGTTGAACATGTTGTTGAGTATAAAGGGTTTTGAAACAACAACAAAGACACACCAGGCTAAGTTTAGTATTCTTGTATTTCAAATTTGGTCATACTGATGAATGTCAATGGCATTCAATCTGTTGTTATACTTATAGGATTTTAAATGGTGTAAGTCAAGTCGAGGACATTAGTCTAAGTTGGTTGGTTGTTTTCAGATTATCTGGCGCCGTCAGCAACACGAGGGCTATAATGCGCCGAAACATTCGTCATTAGACAAGCCAACATACATTTACAAACACCCATGCCTAACACGGGACTCGAACCCGCAACCTCGCGGTCTAGAAGCTAGCACGCTAACCACTATAACGTTTGGTCGGCGACATTAGTCTAAGAAATAAAAATCGTTAAGTTTACTTTTTGGTTTTTCTTAATAATTGATGGGTAATAAAATGACCCCCGAGGTCTTTTAACCCTTTGCACTCCAGGCCTTTTTCGTGCGGAGGGACCAGCAACTCGAGACGTTTTCCCGGCCATTTTTGGTTAGTTTGCGGATACAAACCCTCTTCAAAGAAACTAAACACAGTCATTGGCCTTGCATCGAATTTCCGCATCAAACCTAGTGGTCCTCTCGAGTTGCGGCATCAAATCATATGGTGAGTGAGAGTCACTTCTGGAGTGCAAAGGGTTAATGGTATTTTCATATGTCCCATACTTTATTTCTGTTATATGTCTGAACGAAGTAACGATATTTTTTTGTACGTATCAGGTAACCTTTTCTTTTTAGAAACATGTAACAAATAATGATAACCCAATGTAATTTATGCATGACTACAAATACAGTGAGAATGTTAACAACTAATCAAAATATCTTTATTTTTTAGTTTACTCAGTGTGATAACGGTTTATTTTGATGGTTATTACTATTTTCCTTTCCCAAGAGTAATGAAATAATATTTATAATGATTATTGATGATAGTCCAAGAGAGTTTCTAGGTAGCACAGCATTATTGGCCAATGTCGGAATCAATCCTGGAAGAATTCTGGCCGAAACTGGAGAATCGCTTCAAATAATGTGATTTTTTAAAAGATAAACATGTCAAAAACATCACACACATATTTTTTTAGCTCTCCTTTCTTTCTTATAAAAATATTTCAATTTCAAAACTGTGCTTTAACATTATAAAATTTTCAGTATATTTTATCTAGCATTGGGCGGGATTAGAGAACCGTAACAACGGCCAGTTTACAATGGTCCACATTGGAATTGGGCATTGTCCTGCAATGTTGGCCAACATTGTTGTGCTACTAGGCATAGTAGTTCAACCGTGCCTTTTATAGCTTTTTATGACCTGATGAAACATTATATTTTTTCAATTCATATCCAAAATGGTTAAAAAATAGTCCATGGTATGTTTATGAATTAATTTGATTGATTTTGAATTTTCTATAAATAATTTCATTAGAGTATGTTTTTTTTTTTTTTGATATTTCAATACATAGTTTTTTAAAAATTAAAGTACATTAGTTAATAGAAAATAGTTTAGTGTTAAAAATTATACATTTTATAGAGATCAATAAAAGATACATTCAAACTTGATGAAATTGTCATTTTGGTCTTGGTAAAACTATAGTCCAAACTATAAACACGTCACCATTCTCCATTATTAATTTTATGCTTCCACTATTAAATACATTCTATACCTGATTATTATGGAGGGAAAATTGTAAATTAAGAAATATGATTTACCAGTATGCAAGAAACTAATATTTTAACTTTGAACCCGCACATAAAGTTTTGTTGCCTCGTACCCATAATAACTTTGCAACTGTTCTAAGACAGGAGAATATGCCGTATTTCAATTCAAGAAATATATTTGTATTGTGTAATACCCACTGTTTAGCATATGTTATGATAACTTATTGATAATTTTGGTGGCAAATAATTGTCAAGTAGTAATTTCTTCTAAAAAAATTAACCTCGCATGTGATAGATATACGGACACAGCCCTTGCTAAAGTTTATCATTCCATTAATGTAAAAGATAAACCCGAAACACTTTTTTTAAATTGATTGAATAAGTAAATTGGAAAAATTGAAAATTCAGCATTTAATATCCATTGTTGTAAAATGTTTTCACCAACCAATGCCATGGCAGCCAGTTGGTAGATTGAAAATATTAAAGAACTTAATAAAAGAAGATTTTAAAGCATAACTAACCATAAAACATAATCTTGGTAACCTGTTGGTAGATTGAAAATATTAAAGAAACTTAACAAAATAAAACTTTAAAGCAAAACTATCCATACGCAATAACCACAGACCCATAATTAAGCTTTCTTTTCAAACTGTCGAACAACCAAAGAGTATTAAAGCTTGACAATAGCTACTGTACCATTACAAACATTACAATTATTTTAAAAGCTTAAACTGCCCAAATCTTAAAACACGATAATTTTCCATCCCATAAGTAATGTCGATTGCCCTATTTTTTTCGTTTGCTATTCATACTAGTGAGTACCTCTCCTTTATCATATTCTATTGTCACATCAATGGTTTTTTCAAGATAATATCTACTTTCAGGATAACTATCTGATAGATCTATGGCTTTAAATAGTGGTTTTAACTATAAGGCTACTGGTTTTGTTGGTAAACAGTCATAAAAACTTTTGCTTCAGTTACCACACGAGGATGTCGTGTCTTCCGCTCCGGAAAAAAGGAGTAGGTTTTATGAGGAAATTTATCATAAGCAGACATAATGGTGACTCCACGACTGAAAGATTCGGTTTCTCATCGTTCTAACTTAAACATCGTTTCATCGTCACACCCACCTGGTCTTTAAGTTATGGTTTTTACGTGAGATAAATCACGATTTCTTCTTTGGAGAAGCGAAGCGTTAAATGGTTTTTCACTTAAAAAAAAATCATCTTGCCCGGTTGTAACGCCTTGATGGGATTTTTCCAATTGAGAAATCGGTCTGGAAGAAAAGGGGTGATTCTTCTTTATTGTTACTTGGAGATGGAGAGCTTTGACTAATGTGTTTAAATGAATATATATGTTTGATGTTGGGAATGTTTTTATGTGGCTAAGTGGTGAATGTGCTATGTTGTTTGTGTGTTGAGGGGGGATGAGATGTTATTTAAATGATGTTAAGTGTATGTAAAATTGGGTGCAATGGAAAAACAAGGTGAGACCGAAAAGTAAGGTGACTGATGTCATAATAATCCCTGTATTATATATTTGCAAATAAATATATCACTGTCCTTCAAAGTAGTTCTCGTCGTTTACAATAAACTTCTGACAACGATCATGCAAGTTCATGAAACTTCTGAAAAAGTCCTCCGTATGAGACTGAGTTAAGTTCCTTGGTAACAGCAGCTTTGAATGTTTGAGATGCTTGAAAAGAGATTTCCCTTCTGTGCCAATTTCCGTCTAGTATTACACCCTCCTTATTCCCCTGATCTAGCACCAGCAGATTTTTTCTCTTTCCACAACTGAAATTGGCACTTAAGGGAAACCGATTTTCAAGCATCAGACATTCAAGCTACTGTTACCAAGGAACATAACACAGTCTCAAAAGAGGACTTTTTCAGAAGTTTCAAGAACTTGTATGATCGTTGTCAGAAGTGTATTGTAGACGGCAGGAACTACTTTGAAGTACAGTGATGTATTTATCTGCAAATATATAATACAGTGATTATTATGACATCAGTCACCTTACTTTTCGGTCTCACCTTGTAAAATAGATTACAACGAATGCGGTGAATGGTAATCTATGTACCTGGTAAAAGATGTGAACAATGTAAATGAGGAATCGGATGCAATGGCTGTGGTGAATATAACATAAAGTGAATGTTGGATGGGCTTTAACATGAATGGCAAAAGAGAAGATACATGTGGATGAATGCGATGTACGGTGAAATTTAGATATTTCTTAACTTGTATACATAATGAGTAACGCTGTATTTGGGAAATAAAACTCAACACGTCTTGTAAATAACGGTGAACATGATGCTTTATATATAATGAAAGGTAGTTGATGATTATGGTTAATTATATGTAAGACATGTATTGTATTTGATGCAATGTGTAAAATTTATAAATTTTCCCAAATACATAAGGAATATAGTGAAAAGCGTTTGGATTGTTAACAATAGTAAATAAACTCTTCTGGTTTACCAGGCGAAGAAGTGTTACGTTTTTCACGTATATTTAAGACAACATGCGACTCAAACCAAACATTTGGAATGAAGGACCAGTGTGCTAAATTCTCATATGTTTATAAACAAACGAGATTAATTTAAAGAAACAATCAGCCCTTTAGGTTTCTCTCGTTTATATTTTTAGTGAAAGAAAATATAGAAAGAAGGAAACAGAAAGAGTTATGATTCACCTTTGCAACATACCAGAATCTGCTTTACTGAGAGAAATCTTAACTTTAAGATGCGACCATTTCCAAGGTGACCCTACATGCATTTGCGTTTTGATTTGGAGAATGCCTGGAAACTAGCAGTCGACAACCAAAGCAAAACCAAAGGGTTCTGTAGAACCTCTGAATGCACAATATATTCTTAGATTCTCCTAAGGGAAATATTAAAAGAGATTATAACCTACAATGCAAATTAAGAATCATCCTCAACTTAAGTCATCAGGCGTGTAATTTGTAAATAAAGACAGATGTAGATTTGAATCATCAGTGAGTATTTATAAGCACCACGGAAGGATTAGAGTTTATTACACAAGAACAAACACGGAAGTATTCTATCTAAACATTTATCATCAGATAAAAACACCATCTCCACTTTAATCGATTTTAAGCATTAACACATTGAGATTAAAGTGTCAAGACACGAGTCCTTGCAGAACGCCCACTTTCTGGGCTGAAAGAGTATAGAATTAAATCTCAAAAAGCGAGCAGGTGAAGACCGAAATCAATTACTCCTCGATAATCGTACCAATCGAACATCGCAATTCCTCTTCGAACTTAAAGGAAGTGAAGAACACAAAACAGCAATAAAGAGGAAATTTTGTCCTAATTACAAAATAACCTCTTTTAGGTGCTGCCGCATTATCTTCTTTATTGTAGCGTTCCGATTTCGATGCCCAAGTCGAGAAATAGCCGTGAGCATTTCTATTTAGTAAATTTCTGTCTTTTTTTTTCAGTTTGGGATTACGTTTTCTTTCTTGGTCAAAGCTCTGTTGATGGATTTGGACAAGTTGTGTTGAAGGCCTTGGGCGGTTTTGGATGAAGCATGGGGAGGGTTCGGTAATGTTTCCGGATGGGATATACAAGGGTGATTGTGATTGAGATTGACGTGTGAATTGACCCGTGAATTATGGGTTTCGATTGTGTGTTGTCGAAGAGTGATTGATTCTATAAACGAACGAAACAATTTGAGACTAAAGCATATTATCTCATATTTGTTTTTGTGTTGTCCGTTTCTCGTATATCCAGTCACTGTAAAAGTCAAATTTATGAGACTTTGCCCAACTTACACACCTGGAATTAAAAGGTGTTTTTTTTTTATTTCTGTATAAATACTTATAAATAATGTTTCCTTCTTTGATTTTGTTGCAAGCATTTTTAAAATTTAATTTCATACGAAATAGTTTTAGTTGCATTTAAATAACTTACAGAAGCAGATATATTATAAATGAAGGATTTTGGATGCGTCTGATTATAAAAATCTTGCCAAACTTTGAAATTTTTTGCATCTGATATTTGTTAATAAAACCAAATTTAATTGAGTTTATTTTAAATACTGACGAATGAAATGTTAAAAATATAATTATTTATTGATGGCAATATAATAATTTGACCTGTATTTTTATACTCTAAGCACTCGTGCAAAAATTTGGTGAAAATTGCAATGTTTTAGATTTAAGAAAGTCGGATGTATTGCGGTAGGTTATTATCTTTGCAATTTGAGAATATTATAACTACATGAAAATCGAAAGTCAGTTGGTGGCAGTTAATATGATGCTATGCAATGTTAATACCAAATTCAAAGGATTTAAAGGACTGTATAATGTTTTTATTATAAGTGTATTATTAGTAACACAGTTAAAAAGTTGTGAGAAATACAAAGAATCAAAATTTGCTTACCAAATAATTAAATCTACAAAGGGAGAAAAGCACAAAGGTCAATATGTTATCCCTTTTAATGAGAGATTAAAATAGTTTTATTATTCGGCGTTCTTTTTTAGTTCTCTTGAATTATTTGCTGACAACAGGAAAAACCATTCCTTATAGTCATAGTGAATGGGGAGGTCAGTTGAGCCTAGGTGCTGATTCCACTAGGGAATATTGCACCAACCCCTTTATTTTACGACCCCCTGTCAAAGAAAACCAGATTCCTTAAGAAAGGTCAAAAGGCTTTTGACAGGTTCCTCGTGGATTGTATCAAGTTCTGTTCCAAGACCTAAGCTTGAGTGCCTAATGTGAAGAAGAGCTTCACATTCAAAAAGTATATGGTGGGCTGTTTCCTCTACAATATTGCACTTCCTACATAAAGGTTCTTCTTTAAATATTCCCATTCTATGAAGATGTTTTCTTAGGTGATAGTGGCCTGTAAGAAATCCAACTATCACTCTCACCTTATCCCTGCTAAGACGCAGGATCTGAGAACCATTCCTTTAGGCATTGACTCTCTGTTTACCAAAGTACAGAAAAAGCTAGTGGCGTGGCTTTTTCTGTACCACTAGCTTTAATCCCACAAATTTCAGTTACACTTAATACTGATAACTGCATTTAAGTTGGTTATGGTGTAATTTAACGTCTTCGTGTGTGTGTCTGAGGTAAAAACTTCAGTTGCCATTCATCCCCTACCTGCATGCGATCTGCATACATCGCAACTACTGGACTACAGAAAATGGAGGAGCTACAATTGACATTGGAATTACCACAGCATTCTATTATTGAATTATACAATTTCAATTAATACTGGTTACTGCATTCATGCAGTTATTTGAAATTTTCTTACTTATTTCGCAAAATGTTAGATTTCGAAATTAAGTGGAATATTTTTAAAATAAGTTATTTGACAGGAAAACTATCAACTGAATAAAACAGTTGCATTTAGAATGGAATTCGGAACATATATTCAAAAGTCCTTTGACAATATTTAAGTGAATTTCAATAGAAAATTTGCATAATATTTTATTAATCACGTCATTTTCTTTACACAACGGAAAATATGTATATTTCACTTCATTCACTATACTACATATTCAATACACGAGGAATAATAACGCTTGACCTACCAAAATAGCCACTAATGACGTCAAACGCCATTTTGTAACCATTTGGACAAGCACATCATTAACGTTCCCAGCGCAGGAAAAGACCCTTTATCATTTATATAATAAGTATCTTAATTGCGAAATGAGCACGAAATAATTTCGCCATGTTTCTGTTCTAAAAGCCGTAGAAAATGAAAATTCCACTCAAGAGAAACAGGAAACCGAATCTCTATTTTATCTTCACGCATTCTTTCACCAGGAGTGAAAACGCGAACGAAAAGTGAAATCGTTGCGGAATTCGGACAGTGGATTCACTCGGGCAGTGAGTCTGACCACTGTTAATTATGGAAATTGCAACTTAGGGCTGATGCGTGTGCACAGGTCTTGTAAACCTTATGGGAAATAAGACACTATCTTTAACTACAACTCCTGGATAGCTTGTAAGTGGTTTCTGCTACTTTAGCCGATGAAGCCAATTGAATAATTATCCCATCTATGTTACGCAATAAGTTGCCCTTGTTTACAATCAGATTCTAACTAGTTGTGGGGGTATATAATAGATTTTAATGGTATTGTTAAGTCTTTTTCTTGAAGTAACTAACCATGAATACCCTATCCAGAAGTTGCAGTAAGATATCAGTGCTAAAAACAACTGGTGGGTTGGCCGAGGGATTGATGAAGATAATGTTAAACACGAATACTTTCCTGATGGTCGTTCAAGGGGAAACTGTTCATCACTTGTCTCTGGAATAGAACGAAACTCGGAAAATTACCAGGAAGTTCGACAATCGACGAGAGACTATCAGTCACAATCGTCACCTTGTCTACTCCATTTAAAAACAGGCACTGCCGAATGACAAGCGAAAGTTCGATTCCGAGACATCTCGCATGTAAGGCGAACATCCCGCCCTTTGGTCGCGAGTATTGCATAAGTGAAACGAACAATTTAATCCCGCGAGGAAACACGTATCTCACCTCAAGAACATACAAAAAGCAATCTTTTGATGGATGTCGTTGAACTACCAATTGTCAAGTTGTATAATCTCCAATGAGGCATGCATTCCGAGAGGGCGTCAACCACTCTCTCATAAGGCACCCTTAAGAACAACACCAGCGTGTGTCCTCCACTCTCAATACGCCGCATAAAAGCAGGTGTTACACTCTATCTCTCGGACAAGGAAACGCGCATCTGCGAGACAAAAAAGAAGAACTTTGTTTTGATGCATAAACCGAACTTGCTTGATGAAGGGAACGCGGAAGAGTGAGTTTTTTTGTGGGAAGAAACCCCGCGATATGTAGGTTATCCTATTTTGAATGTCATTCTTTGGTGTCCAAGGGATGGATAATGGAAAGAAAGGATTGGTAGAAATTAAAACCTCATTTCGGGATGGCTCGGGGCCATGGTGGGTTATTACCAGTAGTTGTTTGCAACACGTGGATATGATTATGGTGGTATATTCTAGATTGATGATGCGATTATACTGTGCAATCTGAAACATTCTAGAACAGTGTTTAAAATTGCAGTGGTAGGTTATTAGAAAGTAAACGAGTGGGTGTATTCAGCACGTGGATATAATGATGGTAATATCGTATCTCATTTACAAAATTAGTACAACTCAAAATTCTTCATTTTGAGATAAAGTGTGCACAGATTCATAGACTGATTGATGAAGCCGACCGAACGGCTCGAGATGGTATACAAGTTGAAACTGACTTATGTCATTCTTTCAGATTCAATTCCATGTAGTCTGTGATTCTGTGCACACATTAACTGAAATGTAAAGAATTTTGTATCACTTTTATAACAAGGGTGCGATATATTCTTTAGTGACAGTTTGTGCAATGTAAAACAATCTGTAAGGCAAATTTAAGGCAACTACTTTAAATCAATATATCTAATTAATAAAGAGTCATGAATATTGGGGGCGTTGTAGAAGAAAATGATGAAATGGTTTAGTAACATTACGGACCACTAAAATAGCGCGTAAGAAATTTTTTTTGCAATATTTAAGAGCGTATTTCTATGTGAGAAAATGTAAGTGGAAAGCCTTTAACACCATAAATTTGTATTCATTAACAGGCTTTATCTTTCGATGTTACTTGGAAATATAATTTCTATTAGTGAAAAAAAAAATAATGGGCAGCATTATTGTACTTGCATGAAAGATTTATAAAACAACATTGCAACATTAATTGGCCATTTTACATGTAATGTTTTTTTTTTTTTTTTTTTTTTTTTTTTTTTTTTTTTTTTTTTTTTTTTTTGGATGATTAATTTACTAGAGTTTATAATGATGATGGTGGTAGACTCCTATAATGAGAAAAAGAATTTGTAGCAAGATTGGTTAAACCAAAATAGAAACTGGAGAACAGTTTGCAGGATTCAAGATGGCACAAAATCAAGACGGCACCTCCAGACGGTTCAAATTTAAAGGTGAACCAAAAAATCAGACCAATTGTAATATTATATGAACTGTGCAGAAAGGATACAAACCAATTTAACCTGCTTAATTCAACTAAAACCATCCAGTGAAAACTAACAATCAATTTTATGTCAAATGTGTTGTGTCAACATCATTTATTCTCTCATTCGTCATGATTTTCCGTTTTGTATAGATATTTTTAGTCAGTTAGCGAATCAGCTGGTTGATTATCTGTGATCTGCAAGATTGAAAAATAGTTTTAGTTTCATACTTTGGCCTTAATCAGTCGTCTCTAACTACAACTTCTGGATAGAAGCCGAAAAAGGCTTAAAAATCAACATAGAGATCTATATTATCCCCCCCCCTCTCAATTAAATAGAATGGTCTCAAACTAGTTAGAATATGTTTGTAACCATAAGTAACCTATTACGTAGCATAAATGGGGGAGGAGGATATTATTTTGGCTTCATACGCTTTCAGAGCGGTAACTGATGGTTATAAGTTATCCTGATGTTGTACACTGTTAGAAATTTTGTTCCACCTTGCACCAAAAATTGGTTCCCATTTAGCTGCAACCAACATTTGGTTTTCAGTTTCACTATTTAATGGTGCTACCTCGGACGGTAAGCACCATATAATCGTGAAACTAAGCACCAAATATTGGTTGCAGCTAAATGGGAACCAACTTTTGGTGCAAAATGGAATTTTTTTTTAACAGTGTAGTTAGAGCCATAGAGCACAGATAAATGAAACATGATCATTAACATTTTAAGTTCTTCCACCAAGTACAAAATTCATCCATGAATAACCACACTAACTTCCAATCACATTTCAAGATTGACATCCCATATACAGGACACAGCCTCAAGAGCATGTCCCTTCCAGCCACTCCCTGCATTATTTGTCAAAGCTCACCTATAGATCAGAGTTGAGACTTATGGATATCAATATCACCAAATCTTATGGATGGAATCACCAAATATTGGTTGCAGCTAAATGGGAACCAACTTTTGGTGCAAGGTGGAATTTTTTTTTATAGTGTAGTTAGAGCCATAGCACAGATAAATGAAACATGATCATTAACATTTTAAGTTCTTCCACCAAGTACAAAATTCATCCATGAATAACCACACTAACTTCCAATCACATTTCAAGATTGACATCCCATATACAGGACACAGCCTCAAGAGCATGTCCCTTCCTGCCACTCCCTGCATTATTTGTCAAAGCTCACCTATAGATCAGAGTTGAGACTTATGGATGTCAATATCACCAAATCTTATGGATGGAATCACCAAATATTAGTTGCAGCTAAATGGGAACCAACTTTTGATGCCTGTTGGAATTTTTTTTTTTAACAGTGTAGTTAGAGCCATTGCACAGATAAATTAAACATGATCATTAACATTTAAGTTCTTCCACCAAGTACAAAATTCATCCATGAATAACCACACTAACTTCCAATCACATTTCAAGATTGACATCCCACATACAGGACACAGCCTCAAGAGCATGTCCCTTCCAGCCAATCCCTGCATTATTTGTCAAAGCTCACCTATAGATCAGAGTTGAGACTTATGGAGTGAGGACAGTTAAGCGAGTCTATCCAATATATCTCCTCTGTCTTTTACGTATGCCAGGCATGGCGGTTGACTTATCTGTACCATTCTCGGTTTAATGTTTTCATTGATGATAAGGGGAAGCTTACATGGCTCCCTGAGGGCTCCACATGGCCTAATCTTGTAAAGGATTTACCTTCCGAGAAATCTTTTATGAAATCTGTATTTTTTTCGCGTTGTGTGATTCATCAGACAGAAGCATTGTGCGCGAGGGCTTGATGTTGATAGTTTTTTAATATCTTTCGTGATGGATTTAGGGATGATTGGTTGTGTCAGGTTGTTTATTTTTCTAGTATACTCTGTTGGCAACTGATAAAGCTTTTTTTTGAGAATGTAATTATTGTTAAGTATAGCATGATTGATATTAAGGTTGTATTGTATTTGTAGTTATTCGTTGCTTTTTGTATTATAATTGGATTAGGTTGATTTGATCAGATTGTAAATCTATGTTCCTTAGTTATTATAATGCTTATGACTGTGCTCTTTAAAGACTTACTTTGTATCATTATTTGAGAACTAATAACTGTAACGGAACATTTTTAACGGTGCTACTGTAATTCTTTAAGAATTATTTTGCAATTTGTTACTTTATGGTATAATTTATATTATTTTAATAATTTTTGAGAATTTAAGCATTTTTCAATTTACTAGTTAACTAGAAGTTCTTTAGACTTACTTATGATTAGAATATATAGGAATTATTTAAAGTTAATAGAATTACTAAGAATTGTGAGGTTCAAAAATGAACTTATTATATTTTTCGTCTTTGTAATTTCTACCTATTTCATACAAAAATTACAACTCTGTCAAGATTTTAATATTTGTTTTACATCAATTAGAGCATACAAGTTCTTTATTTATTTTTCAATAGCTTAAAAAAATTAAATATCCTATACTTGAGTCAAGGAGTGTATAGTTCACCATGAATTAATGTAATTTATAGATGACCTTCTCATTTATTTGATATCCAAATTATTATGTAATAACCAAAGTTGGTAAAATAATTAAAGTTGATAACTAATAATTAAAATTAATAATTAAATTTTAACACATAAGGTATTTTTCCTGCTCTTTATGCGCTTTCAAATAAAATGCAAGAAAAGTAATAAAATATATTTAACGCTTAAATGTGCTGTAATTTGCTTGAAATATTTTGAAACAAAAATATTGTTAAATATAACATATTAGATCCGATTTATAAAATTTGACATATAAAATTCGATTTTTTTTTGCTCAATTCTTATCTGTATCGTACAATTAGAATTTGTATCGTATTGTGGTATGGGGATATCTATCTATCGAATCTTTTTTTATACGAGCTTTTTAATCAAATTAGAATGAAATACGAAAATATCGATACATAATTATTTGAAATATATAAAAATGGGTAATAAGAATATTTATAGCATCACATTGATGAGTTATCCCAAAAATAATGATGAAATGTTAGTTTAACGCTATTTTTTAAGAACAAAAAATAAGTTCAAACGGAAAGTTAAACTTAACACCCATATGCATAAATATGCGTTCTCTATTTAAATTTTACTAGTATTTCTTATACAAGCCATATTTGTGGAAGCGGATTGTATTTATAGTTAGGGATTATTTGAATAGAACTTATATAAACGTAAAAATTAATTGAAAAAAAAGTTGATATAGTAGTTTAAAAAGATAAAGTAAATACAAACAAACAAACAAACAAACAAACAAACAAACAAACAAACAAACAAACAAACAAACAAACAAACAAACAAACAAACAAACAAACAAACAAACAAACAAACAAACAAACAAACAAACAAACAAACAAACAAACAAACAAACAAACAAACAAACAAACAAACAAACAAACAAACAAACAAACAAACAAACAAACAAACAAACAAACAAACAAACAAACAAACAAACAAACAAACAAACAAACAAACAAACAAACAAACAAACAAACAAACAAACAAACAAACAAACAAACAAACAAACAAACAAACAAACAAACAAACAAGCAAGCAAGCAAGCAAGCAAGCAAGCAAGCAAGCAAGCAAGCAAGCAAGCAAGCAAGCAAGCAAGCAAGCAAGCAAGCAAGCAAGCAAGCAAGCAAGCAAGCAAGCAAGCAAGCAAGCAAGCAAGCAAGCAAGCAAGCAAGCAAAACAAACAAACAAACAAACAGACAGACAAATAAGCAAACAAGAAAGCAAGCAAGACAAACAAACAAACAAGAAAGCAAGCAAGACAAACAAACAAACAAGAAAGCAAGCAAGACAAACAAACAAACAAGAAAGCAAGCAAGACAAACAAACAAACAAACAAACAGACTGACAGACAGACAAATAAGCAAGCAAAACAAACAAACAAACAAACAGACAGACAAATAAGCAAGCAAGAAAGTAAGTAAAACAAACAAACAAATAAGCAAGCAAAACAAACAAACACGCTTAGATTAGTTTGAGTTTTCTAGAGAGATATTTCCTATCACAATTTTAATCACAATTTTAATCAGACAAAATGGTATTGAATTTTAGTTACTCGTCATGTCAACAAAGTATCGGCGTGACATGTTTGGAAACTACTTTGCATAAGTGATCCGCAACCTTCTTTTGGGATTTGAAACTCTTAAAATGTCATATTAGAAGATCATTTAACATCGGAAGTTCATCATCCTTTCATAATTGGGACGCCAAGGAAGAACTTTGATCCTTTAAAGCAGCAATCTAAAATATTGAGTGCATTTGGTTTTCCAGAGAATTGAGTTTAAATGGAAAAGCAAAATGCCGCCATCAATCATTTTAATACTTTTCTTGTTACAAACATGTTTTTCAAAAACATTTAGTAAGTGAAATTAGTGTCAGAGGCTTTTAGAACTTGATTTTCTTACGTCATTTTTATTTATAAATGGGCTTTTAAAATTGGTTCTTTTATCATAAAAATGAAAGTGTTGTAAATATTACTTAGTAACTATTTAAAGAAATGGAATTTAACGAATTTTTTTTTTTTTTTTTAAATTTTAAACAATTTGAGTTGTAAAAGAAAAGAATAATTCTTCCTTCAAACATGTTAATATTTTTGTTGTTGCAATCACGTTTTTTAAAATCATTTAGGAAAACAAATTATTGCGTTTGAGTTCATATAAATAATGTTTTCTTACTTCTTGTTTACTTATTAATATAGTTTACTTATTGTTTCATAACTTGTTTACTATGAAAATTACTAATTATCCTAAAAACCCCACGTGGGATGGAAAATTAACAATAATTTTCAACTTATTCTTAAGTAGATTTGTTACTATAGAAATGTTAAAGGTGAAAAACAAATATCTTTAATTCCATTCCATTGAGCATCTCCCGCCGACGACTGTTTTTCCTCAGTTTCCCTCGTAAGAAAGGGTTATGTAATACTTACCAAAAAACACATTGCCAATTTTGCGATGGTTTCTATTTTGACCATGTAATAAATATTGCCAAAAATATCACCACACTGGCCATTTATTGTTTGTTAAATTAATCAAAACATAAAAATGAAAACAATAAATTACACCAATCCTTGTCAAATTTAAATACAATGACCAGAAATAAGGATAATTGAAAGCTGTGCTATGAACCACACCCCTATTTTTCATTTGAAATGATAAGTGCAATTTTTTTTTCTGAACATCAATTAGTCAAATTCAACTTAACCTTCTCTTGTAACTCTGAGTGTGTAAAATAGGTAATTCAGTTGTTGCTACGTGTTCTTAAACATTTACTTCGAAAAGTTAAATAGGGGAGACTTTTGTACCTAGGGCCACATCACTTTTATTGGATAATATTTAGTACTAAGTTGTTTTTTTTCACTAGGGTAAGTGGCAACACTCAATTGCTCTTTTGGCAGCCATTTTGAAATCTTTGAGGAAAAAGCTGGGACAAGTTATAAGTGGAAAACGTTTTTATATGGTCTGTAGTAACATTTTGCAGCTCATGTCTATTATTGTTTTACAAAGTTAACCCACTGAAGGTCATGCACGTATATATTATATATACGTCATTTGACCTCCAGTTTTCCCAGCAATACACAACTTTTTTAAATTTATAAATAAAATTTAAAATAAGATATTTTTTAAATATTTTTATTAGGATGATAGTTTATAAACTATCTAAAACAAAATAAATTAAAATAATTAAAAAAGAATTATGTATTTGAATTAGAAATTTAATTTAAAATAATTGCTGGGAAAACAACTGTAGAATTCCGCCCATTCCCATGACCGTCAGTGGGTTAAGTCAAATACTCTTCTTTGAATTCTAATAAATAATTTTGTTTGTAACATTAAGTACTAAATGAGATGTTTAAACTAGCCCTTTCTTCATGTGCATTTTTAGTAGAAGACATTTTAAATGATATTACCAAGTCGTGTACCTAGGGCCACAAAGTTGTTTATTGTGTTCAAATTGCCAAAACCAAAATCTGTTGGTGCTTCAAAGTGATAATGCATGCAGCTCATTTTTTTTGGAATCAGTTATCAGTTTTTGAATTTATGAAAATACTTGTATTTCACTAATAATTTGAAACATTGTAATTTATTATAGTTATTATATGATAAACTAATAACTGATAATTACTTGATATTGTTTCTTTTATAAATTTTTTCTGTGTACGTTTGTTTTCTATTCATTATGAACTGAAACCTCACATAAAGAGAATGGCCCTAGATACATTAGCTACTGGCCATTGATACAGTGAGGTCTTGTACCTAGGGCCATTTGTGAATTTCTTTAAAAACCTTCTATTTGACAGAATCTATTATTTTAAGTATTTATATTAATCCCAATGGGAAATAATTACTATAACGATATATGCATATCAGTTTCACATTTTTAAATGGCTCAGTTGCTTATTTTTTGTGCATTGAAAAAAGGTGGCCCTAGGTACATAGGTTTCCCCTATTGTTTCATAAGCATTAAAAGTTTTCTGGGACAACACGTAGTAAAAATTGAATTAGCGGCCTTGCTTACTACAAGCTGACAGAAGTGGCGCAATTTGGATTTGACATATGGAATTGATGTTCATAAATAACTTAATTTAATTATTATTTGTTATTACTACAAGTAAATAAATCGTTACAAGAAAACTTTGGAAGGCTATGCAATCGTGTTAAGTGTTAAGATTTACGGAATCAATATTTAAGAACATGTAGCAATAACTGAATTACCAACTAAACATACTCCAAAAAAAAAAAGCGGCTTAGGTTGAATTTAACTAAGGTAACTGTGATTAAAAAAAACCCACATAAATTAGTTTAAAAGTTTTCCCACTATAATTTTCTTTATTCCGGATAAGACTTTCCGCACATTGATAATATTTGAGAAATATAAATGTAGGTACACAAGATTATTTGTTATAAAATATGATTTCTAAACTAAATCTACTTCATTAACAAGTTGCTTACGTAGCTACACTGTTAAAAAAAATTTCCATCATGTACCAAAATTTGGTTCCTATTTAGCTGCAACCAACATTTAGTGCTTAGTTTCTGATGGATATAATGGTGCTACCTCGGACCGTAAGCACCATTAAATCGTGAAAATAAGCACCACATTTTGGTTGTGGCTAAATGAGAACCAATTTTTGGTACAAGGTGGAACAAAATTTTTAATAGTGTAATGTAAGCAGTTAAATATATATTAAAAACAACACTTACGATTTTAAAGGTTTTAATTTTATATTCTATTATTAACTTTATATTTAAATTACAAGAGAGCTCTTAATTTCTCTTCAAACTTAGAGAATATTCAAGTACTTTTTTTAATAGAAGTAAAATGAAGATTGTTATAATCAATTTTTTGAAAATCAACTTTTTTCAACGTTATAAACTACTTTGTTTAAGTTTGAATAGCCAGCGCTAAAATTTTACAAATAAAAGAATTTAGAGATAAAAAGACCGCTTATATGTTATGAACAGAATAAAAATTATGTTTTATAAATTTTATTTTTGTTTAATTGAATTTTTTAGCAAGTTTTGCCTATTGAAATGGTTGCAGAATTTTTTATTTCGTATTTTAATGCTTGCATTAATTTTTTTTTGTGCCTACTCTTATTGCTCTACACTGTTAAAAATTTGGTTCCACTTTGCCTCAAAAATTGATTCCCATTTAGCTGCAGCCAACATTTGGTGCTTAGTTTCACGATTTAATGGTGATTACGGTCCGAGATAGAACCATTACATAGTGAAATTAAGCACCCAATGTTGGCTGCAGCTAAATGGGAACCATTTTTGGTTACCATGAACTAGTTATGATATAAATGCATATTTGACCTAGCTAAAATAATTATTCTTCCATAACTTTGTCACCAAGTAGAGCTATATAAAACAAAAGCATAATTGCTAGATTCATAGTAATTTTAGAATTCTAATTTGTTTACGAATAGAAAAAAGACCTAAAATATCTCGTGCTTACAGCAGAAAATTGCCCATAATATATTTTGAGTGCATCATCTATTACAATATCTCTGTTAAGATAACTTGTTTTACAACAACTTATTTTGACTACATTTCTGAAAAGATTTATCTTTGAATCTAACAACTAATTGCCTGCACTCTTCCATAAATAACCACAAAGCTTACTACCACACAACCAATATCGCACATGAAACCAACTTACAAACCAAATCACGTCCCAATCCACTTTCGATCAACCTGATGAGCGATATCTTAATCTAATTTTAACCCATTTGATCCCAAATGAAACCAAGAAGCCCATTCCTATTTAAAGGTGAAGACCCAGTTTCCAATGCTTCGGGGGCATCTGACCAATGATACAAATTATCGATACTTCATCAACAAAGATTTCACTTCTCACGTCTCCAGGGGATTGTGATCCCCAGGCACGAGTTCCTCGTTACCCAGTCGCATTAACCCTAGTCCTGCCCTATATTTCTATATTTACCGTGGCAACGGCTCTTATCGTCTGCATCTCTTTGTTAATCAGAAGGTGATTGGGAGGTAGGTGGAATGTCGTTGTATTACGGCGGGTTTTGCCATCAAGGCGCCTGCTTCAGAAGTAGAGCAAGTGTTGCTTTTCAGTTTCTTTATTTCTTAAAATAGGTATCTGACTTTCTCTCGGCGATTGGACAGATGTTTTTTTCAAAGAAGAAACTGTTTTTGGAAGGCTGATCAATAAAGACGGGGAAAGTGAATCGTGTTGGGTGTGTGCTGTTTTAAGTTTGGTTGTCTTGTTCAACAACAGGATTGGGTTTCGATACTCGCAGTAAATATTTCATTTTCTTACATGCATACTTGCTTGAACCGTTTTCGAAAAGAGAAGACTTAACAGCCATCAACTCTTATTTATAATCCAAAACCCAAGCATGTTTTAAGGTAAAATATAAAAGCTATCTTAAACAATAATATATCTTGAAAGGTTTTAATCGCTAGGCAACCAAAACTCCGATAAAAGCTTTAGGTGATATCTCATGGATTTGAATTTTGTCAAAATCATTTGTATCTTGTATTTGGTGCTGTTTAATTTAATTTGCAAGGTTCCAGCTGTCTATTTATGACACTATGAAATGCTTATCACAACCAAATACGGTTCGTAATTTTGAATTACGATAAGTACGAGATTGAAATCTTCCTGAACATACCTTTCTCTTCGCCCCACCATACCAATGAAAATACATTGAGGCTACGACTTAATGTCTACCAGCCCCCCTTTAGGTACAAAAGAAAGTACTCTCAGTAAAAATTGCAAGAGATTCAGAAGAGCTAAAATTTCTGTGTCATGTGATATTATCACATTATAATTAATAAATTATTAACAAATTGGGAATATGTTTTGGACGAAAATATCTAGGATTTCAATTCAGACATCATGTAAACTAGCTTAATATTACTATGAATTAAAAAAAAAGAAAACTTTAGGTAAAAGTTAGTAGCAATGATAAATATATAAAAATTTATGGTAAGAAAAGCATCTTTATAATAGTTTAAGAGTATTGTTGCGAATTTTCTACAGAGGCAATGATAACACAGTTTTTAATAACTAAACACTATTATTTATTCGCTCTTCAAAGTCACACAAAATTTAATCGAAGAACAGTGCAATCACTATCAAGCTTCAATAACAACAACTTCGAATTTAGCAATAATTCAGGTCAGGCACAATCAAAGCGTTCCGCTTTCATCGAATTCCAAAGTCAAACTGTCCGTCTATTTTACCTGCGGTTGAATTTATATAAGCGCGTGAGAACCTTCTCGAAATATCCAGCCATTTCGTCGAAGAAAGAAACATCTCGAAATCTCCCGATTGCTTTAGGTGTTGCCACCTTCTTCTAACCTGTGTTATCGCTGTTAATAAATAAAATAAGATACAATAAATTACAATTGAATTTTAAATTAATACGTCACTATTTACAACTATATAGAGAAAATTTGTGTGACAGTATTTTGTGATTAATAGACTTTCAGGAGTAATAATGAAGGTACATTTCATGAAGTTCAAACTTGGATATATAAGTCACCGGCACACGGGTCACAGACGTACCCTATGCGTAGTGGCTTATAAATGTATACTTTACCAAGTTAAAATAATTATAACTTTCAATTACCCATATGTTTACGAAAATAGAGCATTTGGTTAAAAAAAAGAAGTTCGATCTTTTTGCATTTCTCCACGTTTTGGGACATCCTGATTTCTAAAAATTGGTCTAGAAAAAATGTGTGTCTGTGGTCAGCATAACTTCCGAACAAAATAACCTACGATGTTCAAATTTGGTGAGCGGATTGGTGGTGGTTTAAGACCATCCATCAAGGTTTTGGTCTACATCGATTGAAGTCATGAAAATGAAATCATGAAAAATCATAAAAACTAGGGGTATGGAACATAGCGCAACTTTCAATTACACTATGATAATGATATCAATTTGTGTCATTT